>JAWNOB010000033.1:600000-950070 GCA_035046265.1 Drosophila bunnanda | reverse complement strand
CAACAAACATCGCCCCAAACAAAACCGTCACAAACCAAATGCTTGAAGACACTTTGTACAATAACCAAACACCATCACTAATTCTAGGAGACTTTAACGGATGGCACCCTGCCTGGGGTCCCCCGAAAGCAAATTCTCAAGGAAAAACCATACAAAAATTTTTTGACAACACACAGCTAACCTTACTAAATGACAAATCCCCCACACATTTCACGACACACAACAAATACACGCATATCGACCTTTCACTTTGCTCAGCAACACTAGCCCCACACGCCAAGTGGGAAATACTTTATGATCTCCACGGCAGCGACCATTTCCCGATAGTTATCTCTCTATTCCCTCCAAACACTATAAACAAATTTTCAAACCCATTCTTTATATTAAAAAAAGCCAACTGGGAGCAATACGAGACTCTCACACACAAAAATAACGAAATATTCCCCACTTCACTAAACGTCAACAAAGAAGCCGCACAACTTAACAAAATTATATTACATAGCGCAAACATACCCATCCCACAAATCTCAGTAAATACAAAGCCCTACAAGGTTCCCTGGCGGAACAAAAAACTAGCACAACTAAAAAAATAAAAAACAATCAGCTTGGAAAGCACTTAATCGCAACATCAACCTTACAAATGTTTTAAACTACAGACGCTTAAACGCCAAGTACAAGTTCGAAATCAAAAAAGTAAAAGCGAAGCTTCCAGCTCCTTTACATCCACCATACAACCAGAAACCCCTTCATCTAAAATATGGGGCAACATGAGGCGCTTCTGCGGTCTTAACCCAAGCAAACAAATTCACGCCATACATAATCCCAAAAACAACACAACAACAACAGATACTCTCGAAATAGCCAACTCCCTCTCGCAACACTTCTCAGAGCTCTCAAGCGACCTAAACTTCTCAGACGAATTCCGAAACAACAAATATAAAATCAATACAACCAATTATACACCGACCTCAACAGCCAAAACTATCGAGGAAAACATAACTCACCTTGAATTAATTGCAGCACTACAAACACTTAAAGGATCCACTCCAGGATTAAACAGAATTTCGTACGAAATGATACGCAACAGCTCCCTTACCACAAAAAACAGAATTAAAAACTTCTTTAACCAAATTTTCGACAGCCACATACCTCAAGCCTACAAAATAAGCTTAGTCATACCAATACTTAAACCAAAAACTGACAAAACAAACATCTCTTCCTACAGACCCATTTCCCTCAATTGCTGTCTAGCAAAAACACTAGACAAAATCATAGCGAAAAGACTTTGGTGGTTTGTGACCCACAACAAACTTTTAAATACAAACCAATTCGGCTCCAAAAAAGGCAAATCGACTTCGGATAGTCTCCTATACGTAGACCATCTCATGACGAAGTCGAAGAGGCACGCCTCCCTCGTCACTCTTGACTTTTCAAGAGCCTTTGATCGAGTAGGTGTACACACTATAATTGATCAACTCCATTAATGGAAAACAGGCCCTAAAATAATCAATTATGTCAAAAATTTCATGCTCAAACGTAAAATAATTGTCAGAGTCGGTCCGCACATGTCAAATTCACTCCCATTATCCAACGGTATCCCACAAGAATCACCCATATCGGTAATCCTATTTCTCATCGCATACAACAAACTCTCAAATGTAATATCTCTACACAGAGAAGTTAAATTTAACGCTTACGCCGATGATTTTTTCCTAATAATAAATTTCAGAAACAACCAAAACCTTAATTTTAACCTAGACAACCTATTACATGACATAAGCAGCTGGTGCTCATACTCATACTCTCTATTCTTAGCTAAATGCCAACACTTCCATATATGCCAAAAACACAATTGCATTAGCACCATAAGCTGTAGCAATACACCAATAAAACAAGTAACATAACTCAAAATCTTAGGGATAACCATACAGTAAATACAAATGGGACACACACATGAATATCATAAAATGCCTCTCCAACCTTAAATTCAATTGTAACACACAAACACTACTCCACGTCGCGAAAGCAACAGTCATAGCAAAAATCGAATATGGCCTGTTTCTATACGGACAGGCTCCAAAAAGCGTGCTAAACAAATTAAAAACCCCCTTTAACACTGCAATTTGTCTAGCCCTTGGCGCCTACCGAACCACACCCATAAATAACTGGCTATACGAAGCAAACATCCTCCCATTAGAGCAAAAACGAGACCTTCAAACAGCCAAACTCACAAAAAACCTTATATTTTCCAAAGATACACCAATACACAAGCTTGTCAAACAAAGAAAATCAAAAAAGAACCCATCAACCATAGACCGCACAATAAACCTTTGTGAAGCACTAAACCTACCCTACGAACCAGTTAAACTACACAAATACCAGCCACCTTGGGATCTCCCAAACCTCATAGACACAACATTTAGAGCGCACAAGAAACAAACCACACCACCAGATACATACATGAAACTATACGAACATACCAAAGACAGCCATAAAACACACGAATTCATATTTACGGATGGATCAAAAATGAACTCCACTATATCATATGCAATCACAACAGATTATTATATTATTAAATATGGTATCCTACCCCCGCACTCTTCAGTACTCTCCGCAGAAATAATAGCCATATTAGTAGCGATCGACCAAGTCAAAAGCACAAGGGGAAAGTTCATGATCTGCTCTGACTCTCTCTCAGCAATTGACGCCATAAGAAACACAAACAACAACAATTTTTAACCCAACAAAATTAGATCACTTCTTACAAAACTAGCCCCAAAAATTAAAATATTGTGGATCCCTGGTCATGTAGGCATAGCAGGCAACGAGCTAGCCGACCAAACAGCAAAATCGACATGCAGTATGCCCCTTATTTACACCCCAAACATTAATTTAACAGACATAAACAGACACTTAAAACTAGAATTCCTAACAAGAAATAAACTAAACATAGAACACTGTAATCAATGGTATAAAAACATTAACAAAGACAATTTAAGAATTGACAATTATTGCAGATCCTTCCATCCCAAATCGAGCAGACTCGATTAAATTAAAATAATACGCCTTAGACTAGGCCTCACAAAACTTACACACGAGCACTACTTTAATCAAAACCAAACCTCACCACGCCCCTTCTGCCAAGGCGACAATACCTTACCCCACCTATTAAACTCATGACCATCACTCCTTTCTACTAAACTATCTATCTGTAAAAATACAAACCCATTAAATCTCCTTAACGGACTCAACCCTGATAATTTAGAAAAATTGTTCATTTTCTTAAAAACTTCAAACCTATACGACAAAATTTAATAATACCCAAAATGTACATAAATAAAATTTACCAACTAAGTAGCCTAAATACAACGAACAATATGTAATTAAACTAATAGACTTAAATATCATTAACCTTAAAAGCCGAAGGCCTTGCTGCCAGCGCTTTACCAACTAAGTTAGTCTAGTTTTGCAAACTTCTCTATCTTTAATAATAAATAAATAAATAAATTTAGGATTACAAATTCCCAGTCTCGTGAGTTGCATACCCATTTCTATATCCTCAATATATTCAGTGAATTGTTGTAAATTGAAAATAAGTACTGCTACCTGTTGGTCTTTTTCCTTTTCTATTTTGAATTTGTTGATGATATCTATCCCGTTGTTAATTACATCTATAATCATATTAAAATCGTGATTCTGAACGAAATTTTCTGACAAATTGTTGATTTTGCTTTCTAACTCGTTTGTTTCTCTTAATTATTCTCAAACCGTTTATTTCCCTTTTTAGTTTTTCGGTTAAGTAATCTATTTGGATTACATCATCCAACAAGTTCTCAAACATTATCATGGGCTTAGTTATGTTTATGCTTAAGTAGTAATATTCGTAATTTGTGGGTTTCTCCGTAACTCCTGTTTGAAATAATAGGTATCCATTTTTAGCACTAATTGTGTTTACTTCTATGCTCCTGCCTTGGACTACGGTGATGAGAGTGATGATTGCTAGACATATAATCATTATGGGGAATACGGGGCATCTCTTAACCTTCTTCGATGGGTCTGGAATTATCGTATCCGGCCTCTATTTGTTTCCTCGAAGTGTTTATCGTCCACTTGTCTAACCTGACCTGTTTTCTTAAACGGGTTGGTCACCTTACTTTTGACTAATGGGGATTGCCTATATTTTGTATCGCCTTCATAACTATGTCTGTTTTTGTTTAGATTGTCAATTTTGTTGATTGTATTTTGTTGTACATTAAAATCGGGGCTTCCTGCGTATAGAAAAATATCTGCTAGAGTTCTTTTAGTGGTATAGCGCTTTGTTTTATGATTATAATCAAATAGGATCGTTTCAAATTTCGTACATCGATCTTCTATATTTTAATCACTACCAATAATTCTGAGCTTCTCATTTACTGTCTTATGAAACCTTTCTATGTCAGATACACCATTTTTACTAGTCGTGATGGTTATATCTACGTCTTTTGATTTTAGCCAGTTTTGCAATGCTATACACATCCTTTCCATACACATGCTACACCCATGTCATTAAATATCTTCATGAGGGCTCTCTTTGCTTCTAGCCAATTTCTACTCTTTACTTTAATTAGGGTAGCAAATTTCGAATAGATATCTATGTAAGATAGGAAGGTTTGATTCCCTGTTAGATAAAAATCAATCACGTATTTTTCTCTAGCGTTTAGCACTTCAGATGTCGTTTCAAACACAAGTCTCGTATTCCTATGTTCAGTTTTAGATATGTTGCAAACTTCGCATTCATTGATTATATTCTGAATAAGTTTCTGACTGTCAGGATAGTAATATTCTTCTCTAAACCAATTAATGGTTTTTTCTATACCTGGCTTTAAAAGTACCTTACGTTTCTTTAAGATTAAATCTTTAAATTCAGCATATGTCAGAATATCAGTTAACTTTTGAGTACATCGCAAGAATTTTGTGAAACAATTAGGGCCTATGATTTCAATATATGCCCTTTGGAATATCAGAAAGTCGCCATCATCTGGGAAATAAAGAGTGCTTTTCTTTGTGCACAAATATTCCTTGATGAGGGTTTTAGCTAACTGGATCGTCATTTCTTTATATGTGATTTTAATTTGTAACTTCTGAAAATAATGACTCGTGTTAACTGTGTCTGCTTCTCCTTTTACTATCTCTATTTGCCTAGACATATAGTTTAGGGGTTTTTCGGTAATGCAGGTGTAATTTAAGTTATCCTCAGCAGTGCTAGGCATTGTGGCATCCCTGCTCTCCGCAATTTCGCCAACCATGGCTTCTTCTATTACTGTGCGGGAAAGAGCATCCGCTACAAAATTTTCTTTGCCTGGAAGATACTTAATATTGTAATCAAATTCATTAAATTTGATTTTCCACCTTTGCAAGTTCATGTTGGGTTCTTTTATGTTGTTAAGCCACACCAGTGGTTTATGATCGCTTAATATCTCAAACGGCCTTCCAAATAGATATGACCTAAAATATTTAGTTGCCCAAACTATAGCTAACAGTTCTTTTTCGATAGTAGCATAATTTATTTCGTGTTCATTTAGCGTTCTGCTTGCATAACAGACGGGCTTATGATTTTGTGACGAAACAGCACCGATTGCTATATTGCTAACGTCAGTCAAAAGGGTCAGGGAAAAGGATTTTGAGTTTTGTTATCAGTACCTTTAATTTTTCAAATGACTCTATGTAATCTGTGCATTTGGTATCGATCACCGCTCCTTTTTTCAACTTTAGGGTCATAGGTTTAACTACCTTAGCAAAGTTAGGAATGAATATGTGATAAAACCCACATAATCCTAAGAATGATTTTATTTGTTTAGGAGTTTTTGGTAATGAAACATTTGTGGTTGCGTTCGTTTTGTTTGGGCTAGGTCGAATTCCATTAGTAGTGACAATGTGTCCTAGGAATTCTGTTTCCTTCCTCATGAACTCACATTTATCTAATTGCAATTTCAAATTTCCCTTAATTTTTCGAAGACTTTCTTCAATGATAAAATGTGTTCCTACGATGAAGTGGAGTAAATTATAATATCATCCAATTATACTAAGCAATCCTTGTAGATTAAATCTTCCAACAAATTGTTCATGCATCTCTGAAAAGTTGCCGGTGCATTTTTAAGGCCAAAGGGCATGCGGGTATATTCGTAGTGACCATGTTTGGTTGAAAACGCTGTCTTTGCAATAGATTTTTCCTCCATCTGAATTTGATGGAAACCTTTAGCTAGACCAATAGTAGTGACATCTTCCCAATTTGTCAAGTATTTCATCCATTCTAGGAATCGGAAACTTATCGTTTATTGTTATTTCATTGAGATTCCTATAGTCAACTACTAGTCTGAATTTGGGTTTACCTGAGGCGTCTGCCGTCTTTGGGACTACCTAAACAGGTGAACAATAGGGGGACTTTGATTTTCGGGTAATGCCCTGCTCTATCATTTCCTTAATTTGTTTATTTATCTCTTGATCAACGCTCTGGGGGTATTTGTATGGTTTGCGATAAACCGGGTCTTCATGCTGAGTTTGGATAACATGTTTAATAGTACTAGTGAAAGTCAAATTCTCACCTTCTCTGTACTGAATGTCTCTATATTTGTATAGGACCATCTTTAAACATTCCCTTTCTTCAACATTGAGATGTTCGAGTCTAAACTCGTTACATTCACGGAATTCGTTGTAGATCGCGAAGTTAATTGTTTCGTAAGAGATGCATGTGCATCTTTACTGTTTTTCGGAGTAAGACACTTCAGGGGTGCGGTCTTCTCCAATTTTTGTTTTGTTTTGGTGCTAACCTTTTTTTTCTTTTGCACTAAGACACTTTGCTAGTGAGGTCTCATCCTTTTTAATTGTTTCAAGGCATCTAGTTGATACGATCTCGCCCTTTTTATTTGGGTCGAGGCATCTTATTGATGCGGTCTCGCCCTTTTTCTCCTCGTACCTGAATTTATAGGTTTTTGAACCTTAGGTTACGGTCTCCTTCTCATAGTCAATCTTTGCTTTGGTATCTTCTAAATATTGACGATCTAACAGGAAATCATAATTTTGAGAGAATTTATGCACATCGAATTTTTGTTCAAACGGACATTTTATATTGGGCTTAATCATTATGCTTTTGATTAATTTTATTGGGCCCTTAGTTGTATATACCGTGAGATTTTCTTTAGTCTCCTTTAAATTTGCAAAATATCCTTGCGAGCCAACGACACGTACATTTTATCTGGTATTTTCTTATTAATTGTGGACTTGATAGTCCATTTTAACATTTTAGAATAGTTACTCTTAATTACAGGGTTACTTCCTAATTATAACTTATCAAAGATATAACGATGCTGTGCTTCCAGCATCTGGATGAACTTACTGATGCTCCCGGAGTATAGCGTCTCTTCCATTGGTTTTACCTGCGTCACGTATGGTCTGTGATCCTTAATCGAAGTGGATAATGCTTCTCGGATCTCTATCCATGATGTTGCTCCTGCCTGAGTCACAGCTTCCAATGCAGTATCTACAATCACTCGCTTGATAGCGCCGTAAATGATGTGAGCTTGACGGGCATCTTGTGTTGGGTAGAGGGTCAATAATTGATCGACTTGGTTGATAAACACTGATAGCTTTCCTGGTGTGCCATCGTAATAGTGTAGCTCTTTAATTTGGCTTAGCAGCTGATTCAAATGAAGCTCGGAGAGTTGTGCCACTGTTGCCATTTTTATTCTTTGTAAATTTTAGTTGTATAAAAAAAGTCACAGAATTAAAAATTCGAATTTGTATCTAGATAGCTAGTTGTATAGCGTATCCTTAAATTTGACCAGTACCGTACTAAAAGGATTCTTTTGATCCTACCGTCTGCGCCAATTAAATACTTGGTTATTCGTAACTGTGGATATGTCACTATTTATATATTTAAAAAAAGTGAATGCATACTTAAAAAACATTCATCTATACATCTTAGTTTTGCAGTTACAGTTTTACAGTCACGGTGTTGTATTTTTCTCTATATCTACCGATCGAATGTATGACATCTATATAGAAATGCGATTTTCATAAAATGTAGATATAATATATAGAAAGTCTTTATCTGAAATTATATTCAAATTTGTTGAAAACGGAAAAAGTCATAATTTTTTTCTGAAGATATGCCGATCGTTCCAATAGTAGCTATATGATGTAATCCTCGGATTCAGCATGTTCCGACTTATATACGAGTGAAAATAAATAAATAAAAACTGAGCGACCAGTTTGCGTAGAAACGGACATGGCTGGATCAACTCGGCTTAAATAGTTGTGTCCCCTTTTGTTACTAACAAGAGGTCATTGTAAGAAGGGTTCCCGGGTAAGATCAAACACAGATCGAATAAATTCGAGCTTTATAATTCAAGTATGTCTATGTACAGGCGTGTGTGTGTGCAATTAGTAGTAAAGCGTTACACCGGCGGCGTGCGTTCAGCGGTGTTCGCAAATGAAGACTGCTCTTTTCCTCTCCTCCGATCTCCCTCGCGCTGCACTGTCCAGCAATGAGCGAGCGATCAGCTGATCGTTGCTCTCCCGCACAAAGGGACGAGCGACAAACCAAACATGCCGCCCGCCAATGCAACTCGACGACACGCCCTAGTAGCTACTGTGACGGCGGAAACCGGTCGTCCTTGATGATGACAAGGTCGTTGAGCTGAAAGGCTTTAGTCTTAAGGCACGCTTCTATGCTTATGAGCACCGTGTACAGCTCTTCATAGGTGAGTCGTGGATCTGCAATGACCCTCTTGAGGTGATGTTTCACAGACTTCACATAAGCCTCCCACAGCCCGCCAAAATTGGGCGACTAAGGAGGATTAAAGTGCCAGGAGGTCCGCTGCGAAGCGAGCTTGGGGACTATGAGCTTCTCATAATCCTCCTGAAGTTTACCCTAGAATGCCTTCGTCAGATTGTCCGCGCCGACAACGTTGGTTCCGTTGTCACTGTAGAGGTGCCTTCAACTCCAGTCGCCAGGAATGGTCGACTAGGGGGTTCACTCGGTGTATCGGAAAATCTCCCAAAGGCTGTGCCGTCGTTCCGTATAACTGTACTAACTGCTCGTCTTCCTGCCAGTATCCAGAACCAAGAGGATACTTCTGGTGGGCAGCCGTTTAGAAATTTTACTGCGGTCAGTTTCGATGAGAAAGACTTCCCTTGGACGATGCGCACGATAGCGAATAGAGCATGGTCAAGTTCTTCAATCCCGAGGGGACCGGTGCGCCTCTCTCCTTTCCCGACAATATTGGATTTGAAATGATTTACGTATGCTACGACCCGTACGGCCTGGCTGAAATTCGAAAGTTTCTCAACCAACGATGGCAGCGGGACTGTGGGGTGAACGCGTACTTTGTCCGTCTTCGCCTCTAGCATGGCATCATTCATGTCGGCTTTTCCGACTTCCCTTGAAGGCCAGTCACCTTGACTGTGTGCAAGCCACTCCGGGCCTCGCCACCACAAGTCGAAGTCCGTTAGTTCAACCGGAGGTAGCCCCCTTGTCGCACAGTCTGCTGGGTTCTCGCTAGTCCCTACATGTCCCCATTGCGATGGCGAAGAATGATCCAGAATGAAGGCGACCCTGTTAGCGACGAAAGTCTTCCATCTGTTGAATGCAGAATGCAGAAGAATTGTAGCATCCGTTAAATAAAACGTCTGGATTGGAAAGTCATTTATCCACTTGGCCGCGATAAACCATTTCACCCAAATTGACGTTTAGTTTTGCACCACTCAGCTCCGTTCTAGGTATGATCAAGGGTTTCGTAGGAGTAACCTTCGATTTTGCGTCCAACAACGAGGCGTAGCACGTTCCATCCTCGTGCTTAAGCCTTAGGTAAGTCGCAGCTGCATAGGATGTTAAAGACCCGTCACAAAACGCGTGCAGCTGAGCTGAAATTATGGCTCCAGGAGAAGAATGAATCCAACGCTATATACTTATATCGCCAATCCTCAGCAAACCGTCATGAAATGCTTTCCACCGTTTCGCCAGCGCATTAGGAACCTCATCTTCCCAATCCAGAGTAGTCAGAGTTCCGTCGTTTTGCGTTTTTTTGGCCATGGTTACCTCCTTCAGTATTAACTTACCCGAGATGATAACCGGCGCGATCAGACAAAGCGGACAAAGCAAACAGCCTTGATCGATCATCCTTGTGGTATAGCTATATACCCGAAATTTGAAGCAGTCCTTATTTGGAAGCCAATACATTCCCTGTGCCTTAATAGGATCCGTAGTGTCCCAGTTTTAAGGTGTCTGACTGCACTGATAGTTTAACGGAATAGAGAGCAGAATACTCGGTTCGTTGCTGGACCATTTTCGCAACTCCATGCGAGCGGATTTTATAAGATCATGGCTGTGTCCAGATAGGTTTTAAAGGGCAGCCGCACTACATAGCGGCCGTCCGGTCGATGTCTTCTGAAAAAAGGACTCGCTCTAGAGGTCCCCCTCCGTTATCGTAGGGTGGTCTGGAACTGACTCGATCTCACAGAAGCGCTTCAGCCATGCCTCGGTGTATGGTGATACGAGCAGTGACGAGAAGCACATTCCTCGACGAAACATTCTACGAAGTTGCCGAATGGCATCTGTAAGATGCTTTTGGGCTCTCCATTGCCGCAGGTGCACTAAGATACGGCGTTGAAGGCCTGACCGGCTGCGTCATTGCACGTCTCGACGGTTGTTTATGAGCCATTACTGGCACCTCGAATTGCTGATGCAGCGTGACAGCGCTTGCAATTTACTTAAACAATTGAAACATAATTTTGCTCACTCCGATGGTAGCATTCCAAGGCCAGAAAGGTTGCGCAACGACGCAGGATATGGTCGCCACCACAGTGGTAATAAGCGCTATTCGGGCGTCTTAAGTGCCCCTGTGCACTATGCACTCACACTCGTATGCTCGGGTCTGTGGATCCTGGGCCGTTATTGGGGTCGTACGACGAGCTTCGGTTCTCAATCGCATCCATTATGACTAGCCGATCATACAAAATGATTACAGTTCCTTGTAATTTGGAACGGTGGCACCCCTTCGTTGATGGTGCTCCCAAGTGTTATGAGTCTCCTTGGGCAGCTCTCATGCTACGTAATGCGCCAACCAGTGCTGCGATTGTCCGTCCAAGGCTTGAACATGGCGGAATGCAGCCAGGTAAACAGTGGACGTGCTTAACATCGACCTCATTAATTCTGTTCTATCTCTTTGCAGCCTTTACAAAGCGTAGATAGCGTTTATGTGGTGAGTAAAGACGAGATGAGGATTATTGTACCTTTTAATCATCGTTCCCCAAGCCCCGGCGTAGTTTAACTCCGCGAGCTGCATTTGTCAGATGTCATTATCGCGCCTCAGTGGCAACGACTCTTTGAGGAAGTGTAACCGTTGCACATTACTCAAATTATTGTTGTTGTGTATGAGGCTCATGAAGGCGTCATATTATCCCGGCCAGCTCACACACTCGCCGGAGAATCTGGGAACTGACATTTGTAGCATGTTCAGCCGCACTTCCGGGTCGGCGCCCCCACCTGTTGGTGGAGGCGGTGCAGCAATCTCGGATCTCAGTTTGTCCAAGTCTTCCGCGATAGAGCAATAGGCGTCTATATACCGCTCCTCGAATTCCGACAGGAAATTCTTCCCGGTGTAGCTTGAGCCCACAAACCCTTCTAGATCCACGATTATGAAATACGTCTTCCGAAACGCGTTCCTTATTTCGTCCACTTATTCCAGACGCTTCTTTAAATAAATTCTAGTTTTTCTCTATTGCGAATCCTTCTTAAAATTCTGGAGAAACGATTTAAGAGATTGATAACGATTTGCCTGCAAATTAGCTAGTTGCTCCAAATAATTTGTCATGCTGCCGAACGTAAAAAACTTAGCGAAAACCACCAACCCAAATAATCATGTAATGTGAAAATTCGGTAAATTCTTTTTTCGCACACAACTTTTCACACAAGATTCCTCCCCAAAGAAGCAGCCAAAACAGAAGAAGAAGCGTCAGGAAAGTTCCGTGACCTTCAGCTGCTGTATCGTCGTCTCCCTTTCCGTGTTTCGCTAGGCCGGGAATAAGTGAAGAAGAGCGAATCGAAAATTCCGAAAACCGCCGTTGCTGTGCCTATGTATCGCAGTCTTCTTATCAGGCAATTAGCCAAACCGAATTGCAAACTTAACGCGGCCGCGATCTAACGGAAACTATTTACACACCAAATTGTCGAACTTAAAGTTTTCACTTGCAGGTTCCCCTGATGGGCCACCATGAACAGTTGTGTCCGCTTGTGTTACTAACAAGAGGACATTGTAAGAGGGGTTCCCAGGCAAGATCAAACACAGATCGAATAAATTCGAGCTTTATAATTCAAGTATGTCTACAGGCGTGTGTGTATATGTGTGCAATTAGTAGTTAGACCGGCGGCTTGCGTTCAGTGGCGTTCGCAAATGCAGACTGCTCTTTTCCTCTCCTCCGGTCTCCCTCGTACTGCACTGTCCAGCAACGAGCGACCGATCAGCTGATCGTTGCTCTCCCACACAATGGGCCAAGTGACAAACCGAACACTGCTTTTGATGCTGATCAAAAATATATATACTTTATTTGTTCGGAAATGTCTCCTTCACTGACTGACTGAAATTATAATACCGTGCAAGTGTATAAACAACGGTGCCCAGGGAACTTTGTCTAGCCTTTAATTAACGTTTAATGTGATAAAGATATGTCAGGTCGATCACTGGGGTTTTGTCCTGTCAGCAACATATTGGAAATTTCTGGCCATCTAGTATTGCACGTGAAAGTGATGAATAAATCTTGAGCGTACTGAGGCATATGTCGCGGGCTTCCAACATAAGTAGCTGTAAGAATGGTTAAACGACCGAGATTGTCACATTGCATGTGTATGTATTCGTCTGACATGTCGACACAATATTGTTGAAACAAACGGCGGTATCTCAACAAAATATTTTGCCGAATCATAAATCGATTCACATAAAAATTCAAACTCATTGTGAAACAAAAAAGAATTGACGACTTGTATGCAAACCTGCCTTCGAATTGACCATCTTTAAATAATTAATTAATTAATTAATTACTCGTCTGACGACACAATACTGAAGAAACAAACGGCGGTATCTCAAAAACTTATTTACAGCATTTATCCGAAACATCAATCTATACGCATAAAAATATATTAAGCTGACCACATTATTCGATTCTTCTCCTTCACTTATTGTGGAACTAAAAAGAAGCAAACATTCACTTATTGTGGAACGAAAAGAAGCAAATCTGTCGTCGGATTGAACATCTTTAAAGAATGTAATAACCATCTCCACGGCAGATCATCAACGGATATTGAAGTGCATCATAAGATCGATGGCTCTTGCACACGCGTTGTAATTGTCCATTATCTCGATGTTTGATAATATTATCCGTGCTTATACTTTGTGGACAACAATAACCACTGCCGCTTTGATTGTGGGAGTATTGAATTGTCTCGCATAGCTGCCAGCGAGTCTTTTGTCTGCTCTGATATTGACGCCGATCCAAATCCCGGGAGTTGCCTCTAACACTCTGCACTCCACCAAAACAATAAATGCCAGATCTTATAGCGTAGCCAACACTTGAAACTCAATAAGTGTGGTAATGAGCGACTCTGTGAGCGTTTTATTCTGTTGAGAAATACAACTTAGATTTAGCCTCAACCTATTTCCTATACATATCGCAGTATCTCCTCCCTTCTCTAATAGGATCGCCGATCGGAATAACCGCGGCGCCGAACTTTACTTAATTTTCCCATAAACAGTGTGGCCAACTACAAACATATTTTGAAATCCCAAATACATACTTAACGAAAATACATACTAAACTGACTGACAATCGATATTTCTACCGGGTTAGCTTATCCGTTCCGCGACATCCTCGCCCTCGTGAAGCAGCCGCATTCACCACATCCAGAACAGTTAGCTTCGAAGCGGGACGAATCATCCTGGCTCGATCGTCAGTCCGTACCGCCGCTCGCCAGGGCACTCCATCTACTCCAGTGAACACCTCGTTTCCACTCTCGACGTGGTATGGCCGGATGGCAGATGAACACCAAGTCTTCACGGCGCAGGGGCTCGACATGCTCGCACCATTTCTCCCTGCGCACAAGAGTAGGCATGTACTCGTGTAGCCATCGCTTCCAGAAGCGGTCTCTCATCCTCCTGGCCAAACGCCACTGCTTCTTTGTGGCGCACCTCTCCAACGGCTGTCCATTATCTCCGGGTAGATCCGGCAGATTGGGTACTCCATTTAGCACGTCGTTGGGAGTCGCGTTAGTGGGCGAGAATTTACTATGTTCTCCGTCTCGATCAGCAGGTTCTCCAGAACATGTTCTATGGGAGCCAGCTGCCTCATCGTATGGGCCAGCACCTCCTTGACACACTGGACCATCCTTTCCCAGACACCACCCTCAGCGAGGTTCGCTGGACAGTTAAATATCCATTCGATTCCGTTGGACGACAGCGCGCCCTGGATATTCTCTGGCTCGTAAACTTCGTTGAATTTCTGGCCTCTCTCATTATCGCTCCTCATCTTGACCAGCGGTCCTTCCCGGCTTATGAAGTTTCTCATAGCGATGAAACAGGAATCTGTAGATAAATCATGGGCCATCTCCAAAAGGATGGCCCTCTTGGTTTAACAGGTGAACAATGCCAATCACCTATTCTCGATGCGACGTCCAATCGTCTCGTGCAACGGTACAAAATAATCCAATCCATTCGTTGGCTTCCAGTCGGTCCTCTGGCAAGGGACCCATTATTGGCGGCATCGGTTGTGCCCTCCGCAGCTTAAAAATCTAGCAGTCAGCCACCACTTTCCGTAGCAGCCTCCGTAAGCTCGTTATCCAGAACTTCTTCCGTGTCTCGCCTATGGTCGCATCGTGATTCTGAAGCCCCATCTTCTCGTGGTAACGGTGTACCACCGTCACCGTCAGCGTGTGTCTGTGGCGCTCTGGCGCTGTATGGCACGCAAGCAGCGGCGTCGATCCATCCGCTTACACGCATGACTCCATCGTCGTCGAAATACGGGGACAGCCCTCGCAGTTGGTTGCCTTCTTTCGAGATCTTTCCAGTCTTGTCCTCCACTTCTCCGGAGAACGCTTCACTTTGCGCCTGCCGGATCAATATGCGCTCCGCCTTGGCGCATTCGTTTGCCGTAAGTCCATGCTTCTCACTGGCCGCGGCATCGTCGGACGAATCTAAGGACCAAAGTCGTGGTCCTTACCAGCCTGTTGTATTTTGAGAACCTTTCGAAAGACAAATGACAAATTCGTTTGCACTCACTAACGCAAACTCATATGGCATCTCTTCCACGTC
The DNA here is from genome assembly GCA_035046265.1 of Drosophila bunnanda. Lineage (NCBI taxonomy): Eukaryota > Metazoa > Arthropoda > Insecta > Diptera > Drosophilidae > Drosophila > Drosophila bunnanda. The sequence goes on along the minus strand of JAWNOB010000033.1, from coordinate 934,732 downwards.
GGTGGCTCTCGTGCAACCGCTACCACTAGAGGAGCTCTTCGGCCAATTCTCTTTTGGCTCTCGTAGGAACGTCGGTCCGCCTAGGCATCGTGACCCTTGACTGAGGTCCACATGGCGTTGCGGCCTGGTTGCGTCGTCTGCTACGTTTTCGGCTGTTGGTACCCATCTCCATTGGGATACTTCCGTCGACTCCAGGATTTCCACCCGGTTTCCGACAAACTGTTTATACCGCTGGTGGGTGCTGCTTATCCAGTGCAGCACTGTTTTGAAATCCGTCCAGAGTATGTATCCGTCTATCTCTACGTTCCTGTTTCACAGTGTTCCCAGCACGGCCGCCTGCAGTTCCAATCTCGGGACTGACATTGTCCCCATTGGAGCACATTTCGTTGGTTCGTAGGTGGCCCGCCAATACGCCGTCGCAGCGAACGCCACTGGCTGGAGTCCACGAAAACGAGCAGCTGAAGTGGTCGTACTCCTCCAGTAACAAAATAGTAGCGTGGACTTCGGAACTCCCTCACATAGCTCATCTCTTGCCGCCAGCTCTTGAATGACGTGGCTAAGCAGCTTGGCGGTTACCATGTAGCAGCTCAAGAACCCAATCGGGTCAAACGTGGACATCACTAAGCTGAGGAACTACCTCTTGGTAGGGACGCGTTCCCCGGTCATCACGCTGCTGCCGCTACTTGACGCTGAATCTGAAGTCATCTCTAGCCGGATGCCAATACATGTCCAATACCTTCTATTCGGATTCGGTCCACTCGACGTTCTCGTTGGTACCTAACGGACTTAAGGCTTTGACCAATCTCGCCGAGCTGGAAGGAAACCGACACAGATCAAAACCGGCACTTGCTTGTATCTCTCCAACTCGTTTTGAGACAGCGATAGCTTCATCCTCGTCTGCGAAGCTGTCAACGTAATCGTCTACGTAGTGGTACTCATTAATGGCCAGGACCGCCCGGGGATCAGTGCCTTGAAGCATTTACGGTCTTCACGTGCTGCGCTATGCATGGCGAACAAGCTGCTCCAAACGTCAGCACTGTCATCTTTTAGATCTCCGGGTCGATTCGGTCATCTCCATGCCTCTATCTTGTGGCTGCATCAAAACCTGGTGGAACATCTCATTAATGTCCGCACAGACCCCCACGGCTTCTTCCCTTAAGTGGAAAAGGACAGCTGGAAGTTATTTGTAGTTCTGGGGACCTTTCACAGGTGCGGTGAACGGTCACTTTGGCTGCTGCATCGAAAACTAGACGGATCTTGCCATAAATGGCCTCCTGCTGCTCTAGTCGTCGTGCGTATCCCTTTTTGACGTAGTCATCCATGATTACATTGTCGGCCTGCGCGAAGTTCGCGTCGCGTTTCATTATCCTTTAGATGTTGACGTGTCGTCGTAGTGCCATGTTGTAACTGTCTGGCAGTATCATCGCGTCATCCTTCCATAGCAGCCCGTTTAGTCGTCCTCTCCAAGATGCCCAGAGCTCGTTCATCGTCGCTAGCTGCGACCGGTGGCGCTGACTTCACTACGAAGTTCTCCACTTCGAAATAATCGCTGACCATCTTCTGCAGAGCGTCATCCTGGGTAACGGTTAGAAGGCACGATCTCTCCATCAGTGGACTCGCTTAACGTTTCACTGGTCCATATACTACCCATCCTAGTTTGGTAGCTGCTACATATGGTCGTCCCGTGCCGAAGCTTCTGGTCTGCAGGGGTTTCCCTAGGTGCGCATGATCCAGTCCAATAAGGATCCTTGGCGCTGCGTTTTTGTACGGCTTCACTAGTAGGCGTCCGCTCGCCCTTGCCGTCTTGACATCTTCTCGACATAAACTCTGCATCGGAAGGCTGAGATTGCTTGCTGCGTTCACGTTTCTTAAACGGTGCCGCTTCGTTTGCCCGCTCCACTGATCTGCAGGTTAACCATCCTCGTAGGCTCTCTGGCGGACTTTCCGCCAAACCACTGTACGTTTAATTGTCGACTTGACGAGCTCGTCGTCTATGAGCATCACAGACGATCCCTCGTCGAGCAGGGCGTACGCGTCCACCTGTTGCTTCTCCCCGTACAGCGTCACGGGCAGAACTCGGAACAGCAGGTGGCCTCCATCCGAATCGACACAACTAAGGTTTCGGTGCGGCATCTCCAGGCCGCTTTTATTGTTATTTTCCATACGCCCAGCGCTCCTCAGGCTTGTTGCTTGGGCCATGAAAATGTTGCCCATTGGTGGATCGGCTGACTGCGGCAACCGCTTGCTTTGACTGATGACCTCGTGTAGCTCCCGTCCGTGGTTGCTCCGGAGCTCCCTCCTGTGGCCACCGTCAGACTGTTGTGACCGTCTGCAAGTAGTGATCGCTTCTCTGGCATCCGTAGACGTTGCATTTACGGCTCCTCTTGCAGAACTGTACCATGTGCCCGGTTTCAAGGCACGCGAAACAGATCCGACGCCTCTTGACAAACTCCAATCCTTGATGGCGTGTTGCCCTTCACACATGAGGCAACCACTGGGGTGGTCATTATACCGCTTCTGTTCCATGTCTTCCTGATGCTCGCCTCGCATCGGTGGCTCCAGATTCGAGTTTGAGAGCTCTTTTAGCCACTCGCTTAGGTGCACTATCGTCGGGTATGGTTTCACCGAGACCGCGAACCTGGCCCAGTCCAGATTCTTGCTTACGGGCAATTTGGCGATCAGCTCCTCCATCAGGATGGGATTTCTTATATGCTGGTCGCCGCTGTCGGTTGACTTTAGGAACGCTGCAAGATTGCTTACCCTCGTTGCAAACGGCACAATCCTGCCTATGTTATGCTCCTGAATTGGCTGGTGCGGGAGCTAGCACGCTCTCCAGTTGACTCCAGATCAATTGCTCCGGACGACCATATCGAAAGCGCAGCCGTTCCATTACGGCCTGTACGTTTTTGGGATGAATAAGCAGGGATTTGACTGCCATTCTCGCTTCACCCTTTAAAGCCTTCACTAGCCGTTGCTTATTTTCCAATGCAGTGCACTGATACGCCGCCGTCGTCTCCAAAAACGCAGACTGGAATATTGGCCATTCCTCTGGCTGACCCTCGAACTCTGGAAGGTCAGGCAATCTGCGTGGCGTCCATCCATTGGCCACATCCGTTGGCCACATTCCATAGGATCCAGGTGATGGCGCAGATACAGCGAAGCTGGGTTGTGGCCCCCATGGTGCGTGAGCATAACCTCGTCCTGGCTGCACCGTGGCTGTGACTTGTTGCCCTATTGCCGCATTACCGCTCAAATATAGCGGCAAGCTTCCACTCAATTGTGGCGTGATCCCAGCGTGATTCCAGTGATCCCGTTGGCAGATTTTCACTCAAGCATAGCGCTTCTCCTAGTGGTGTATTCGCCGCACCGCTCACTCCGATGCCACTCGACCCGATCCTAACGGGATTCCTGGCGGGCGCCGCCCTTGCTTGTAGGAGCTCCTTCTCTAAGATTGCGATCCTTGCCATATGTAAAGTCCACATCCTGTCCTGGCGCTTCCATCTGTGCAGTTCTAGTGGTGCGTTTTACCCCGATTCCTTCACTTCGAGTCCGTGGCCGCTGCTGTCCACCGTCAGATATGGTTGTAGCTGCGGTAGACCCAGATTGGTTAAGCCTGGGGCACCGTCTGAGCGAATGTGAAGTCGGCATGTCTCGCGTTTAGATGTGTACGTGATTTCAAATGCCGTTTGAGTTCCAACTGAAAGAATGCGAATAAAAGAAATGACGCCAACACTAGAAACTCAATAAGTGTGGTAATGAGCGACTCTGTGAGCGTTTTATTCTGTTGAGAAATACAACTTAGATTTAGCCTCAACCTATTTCCTATACATATCGCAGTATCTCCTCCCTTCTCTAATAGGATCGCCGATCGGAATAACCGCGGCGCCGAACTTTACTTAATTTTCCCATAAACAGTGTGGCCAACTACAAACATATTTTGAAATCCCAAATACATACTTAACGAAAATACATACTAAACTGACTGACAATCGATATTTCTACCGGGTTAGCTTATCCGTTCCGCGACATCCTCGCCCTCGTGAAGCAGCCGCATTCACCACATCCAGAACAGTTAGCTTCGAAGCGGGACGAATCATCCTGGCTCGATCGTCAGTCCGTACCGCCGCTCGCCAGGGCACTCCATCTACTCCAGTGAACACCTCGTTTCCACTCTCGACGTGGTATGGCCGGATGGCAGATGAACACCAAGTCTTCACGGCGCAGGGGCTCGACATGCTCGCACCATTTCTCCCTGCGCACAAGAGTAGGCATGTACTCGTGTAGCCATCGCTTCCAGAAGCGGTCTCTCATCCTCCTGGCCAAACGCCACTGCTTCTTTGTGGCGCACCTCTCCAACGGCTGTCCATTATCTCCGGATAGATCCGGCAGATTGGGTACTCCATTTAGCAAGTCGTTGGGAGTCGCGTTAGTGGGCGAGAATTTACTATGTTCTCCGTCTCGATCAGCAGGTTCTCCAGAACATGTTCTATGGGAGCCAGCTGCCTCATCGTATGGGCCAGCACCTCCTTGACACACTGGACCATCCTTTCCCAGACACCACCCTCAGCGAGGTTCGCTCTGGCTCGTAAACTTCGTTGAATTTCTGGCCTCTCTCATTATCGCTCCTCATCTTGACCAGCGGTCCTTCCCGGCTTATGAAGTTTCTCATAGCGATGAAACAGGAATCTGTAGATAAATCATGGGCCATCTCCAAAAGGATGGCCCTCTTGGTTTAACAGGTGAACAATGCCAATCACCTATTCTCGATGCGGCGTCCAATCGTCTCGTGCAACGGTACAAAATAATCCAATCCTGTGTGCTTGAATGGCCATTCGTTGGCTTCCAGTCGGTCCTCTGGCAAGGGACCCATTATTGGCGGCATCGGTTGTGCCCTCCGCAGCTTAAAAATCTAGCAGTCAGCCACCACTTTCCGTAGCAGCCTCCGTAAGCTCGTTATCCAGAACTTCTTCCGTGTCTCGCCTATGGTCGCATCGTGATTCTGAAGCCCCATCTTCTCGTGGTAACGGTGTACTACCGTCACCGTCAGCGTGTGTCTGTGGCGCTCTGGCGCTGTATGGCACGCAAGCAGCGGCGTCGATCCATCCGCTTACACGCATGACTCCATCGTCGTCGAAATACGGGGACAGCCCTCGCAGTTGGTTGCCTTCTTTCGAGATCTTTACAGTCTTGTCCTCCACTTCTCCGGAGAACGCTTCACTTTGCGCCTGCCGGATCAATATGCGCTCCGCCTTGGCGCATTCGTTTGCCGTAAGTCCATGCTTCTCACTGGCCGCGGCATCGTCGGACGAATCTAAGGACCAAAGTCGTGGTCCTTACCAGCCGGTTGTATTTTGAGAACCTTTGGAAAGACAAATGACAAATTCGTTTGCACTCACTAACGCAAACTCACATGGCATCTCTTCCACGTCGGTGGCTCTCGTGCAACCGCTACCACTAGAGGAGCTCTTCGGCCAATTCTCTTCTGGCTCTCGTAGGAACGTCGGTCCGCCTAGGCATCGTGACCCTTGACTGAGGTCCACATGGCGTTGCGGCCTGGTTGCGTCGTCTGCTACGTTTTCGGCTGTTGGTACCCATCTCCATTGGGATACTTCCGTCGACTCCAGGATTTCCACCCGGTTTCCGACAAACTGTTTATACCGCCGGTGGGTGCTGCTTATCCAGTGCAGCACTGTTTTGAAATCCGTCCAGAGTATGTATCCGTCTATCTCTACGTTCCTGTTTCACAGTGTTCCGAGCACGGCCGCCTGCAGTTCCAATCTCGGGACTGACATTGTCCCCATTGGAGCACATTTCGTTTTGGAACATAAGAAAATGCGCCCGCACGTCGTCGATTGCGTAGGTGGCCCGCCAATACGCCGTCGCAGCGAACGCCGACTTGCTGGAGTCCACGAAAACGTGCAGCTGAAGTGGTCGTACTCCTCCAGTAACAAAATAGTAGCGTGGACTCTTGAATGACGTGGCTAAGCAGCTTGGTGGTTACCATGTAGCAGCTCAAGAACCCAATCGGGTCAAACGTGGACATCACTAAGCTGAGGAACTACCTCTTGGTAGGGACGCGTTCCCCGGTCATCACGCTGCTGCCGCTACTTGACGCTGAATCTGAAGTCATCTCTGGCTGGATGCCAATACATGTCCAATACCTTCTATTCGGATTCAGTCCACTCGACGTTCTCGTTGGTGCCTAACGGACTTAAGACTTTGACCAATCTCGCCGAGCTGGAAGAAAACCGACACAGATCAAAACCGGCACTTGCGTGTATCTCTCTAACTCGTTTTGAGATAGCGATAGCTTCATCCTCGTCTGCGAAGCTGTCAACGTAATCGTCTACGTAGTGGTACTCATTAATGGCCAGGACCGCCCGGGGATCAGTGCCTTGAATCTCTGGGCGCATCTATCTTGTGGCTGCATCAAAACCTGGTGGAACATCTCATTAATGTCCGCACAGACTCCCACGGCTTCTTCCCTTAAGTGGAAGAGGACAGCTGGAAGTTATTTGTAGTTATGGGGACCTTTCATAGGTACGGTGAACGGTCACTTTGGCTGCTGCATCGAAAACTAGACGGATCTTGCCATAAATGGCCTCCTGCTGCTCTAGTCGTCGTGCGTATCCCTTTTTGACGTAGTCATCCATGATTACATTGTCGGCCTGCGCGAAGTTCGCGTCGCGTTTCATTATCCTTTAGATGTTGACGTGTCGTCGTAGTGCCATGTTGTAACTGTCTGGCAGTATCATCGCGTCATCCTTCCATAGCAGCCCGTTTAGTCGTCCTCTCCAAGATGCCCAGAGCTCGTTCATCGTCGCTACCTGCCACTGTACGTTTAAATGTCGACTTGACGAGCTCGTCGTCTATGAGCATCACAGACGATCCCTCGTCTAGCAGGGCGTACGTGTCCACCTGTTGCTTCTCCCCGTACAGCGTCACGGGCAGAACTCGGAACATCAGGTGGCCTCCATCCAAATCGACACAACTAAGGTTTCGGTGCGGCATCTCCAGGCCGCTTTTATTGTTATTTTCCATACGCCCAGCGCTTCTCAGGCTTGTTGCTTGGGCCATGAAAATGTTGCCCATTGGTGGATCGGCTGACTGCGGCATCCGCTTGCTTTGACTGATGACCTCGTGTAGCTCCCGTCCGTGGTTGCTCCGGAGCTCCCTCCTGTGGCCACCGTCAGACTGTTGTGACCGTCTGCAAGTAGTGATCGCTTCTCTGGCATCCGTAGACGTTGCATTTACGGCTCCTCTTGCAGAACTGTACCATGTGCCCGGTTTCAAGGCACGCGAAACAGATCCGACGCCTCTTGACAAACTCCAACCGCGTCCTGACAGGGTTGACGTTGTTAAACTCCTTACAATCCTTGATGGCGTGTTGCCCTTCACACATGAGGCAACCACTGGGGTGGTCATTATACCGCTTCTGTTCCATGTCTTCCTGATGCTCGCCTCGCATCGGTGGCTCCAGATTCGAGTTTGCATGTAATACCCTTCGCTTTGAGAGCTCTATTAGCCACTCGCTTAGGTGCACTATCGTCGGGTATGGTTTCACCGAGACCGCGAACCTGGCCCAGTCCAGATTCTTGCTTACGGGCAATTTGGCGATCAGCTCCTCCATCAGGATGGGATTTCTTATATGCTGGTCGCCGCTGTCGGTTGACTTTAGGAACGCTGCAAGATTGCTTACCCTCGTTGCAAACGGCACAATCCTGCCTATGTTATGCTCCTGAATTGGCTGGTGCGGGAGCTAGCACGCTCTCCAGTTGACTCCAGATCAATTGCTCCGGACGACCATATCGAAAGCGCAGCCGTTCCATTACGGCCTGTACGTTTTTGGGATGAATAAGCAGGGATTTGACTGCCATTCTCGCTTCACCCTTTAAAGCCTTCACTAGCCGTTGCTTATTTTCCAATGCAGTGCACTGATACGCCGCCGTCGTCTCCAAAAACGCAGAATGGAATATTGGCCATTCCTCTGGCTGACCCTCGAACTCTGGAAGGTCAGGCAATCTGCGTGGCGTCCATCCATTGGCCACATCCGTTGGCCACATTCCATAGGATCCAGGTGATAGCGCAGATACAGCGAAGCTGGGTTGTGGCCCCCATGGTGCGTGAGCATAACCTCGTCCTGGCTGCACCGTGGCTGTGACTTGTTGCCCTATTGCCGCATTACCGCTCAAATATAGCGGCAAGCTTCCACTCAATTGTGGCGTGATCCCAGCGTGATTCCAGTGATCCCGTTGGCAGATTTTCACTCAAGCATAGCGCCTCTCCTAGTGGTGTATTCGCCGCACCGCTCACTCCGATGCCACTCGACCCGATCCTAACGGGATTCCTGGCGGGCGCCGCCCTTGCTTGTAGGAGCTCCTTCTCTAAGATTGCGATCCTTGCCATATGTAAAGTCCACATCCTGTCCTGGCGCTTCCATCTGTGCAGTTCTAGTGGTGCGTTTTACCCCGATTCCTTCACTTCGAGTCCGTGGCCGCTGCTGTCCACCGTCAGATATGGTTGTAGCTGCGGTAGACCCAGATTGGTTAAGCCTGGGGCACCGTCTGAGCGAATGTGAAGTCGGCATGTCTCGCGTTTAGATGTGTACGTGATTTCAAATGCCGTTTGAGTTCCAACTGAAAGAATGCGAATAAAAGAAATGACGCCAACACTAGAAACTCAATAAGTGTGGTAATGAGCGACTCTGTGAGCGTTTTATTCTGTTGAGAAATACAACTTAGATTTAGCCTCAACCTATTTCCTATACATATCGCAGTATCTCCTCCCTTCTCTAATAGGATCGCCGATCGGAATAACCGCGGCGCCGAACTTTACTTAATTTTCCCATAAACAGTGTGGCCAACTACAAACATATTTTGAAATCCCAAATACATACTTAACGAAAATACATACTAAACTGACTGACAATCGATATTTCTACCGGGTTAGCTTATCCGTTCCGCGACATCCTCGCCCTCGTGAAGCAGCCGCATTCACCACATCCAGAACAGTTAGCTTCGAAGCGGGACGAATCATCCTGGCTCGATCGTCAGTCCGTACCGCCGCTCGCCAGGGCACTCCATCTACTCCAGTGAACACCTCGTTTCCACTCTCGACGTGGTATGGCCGGATGGCAGATGAACACCAAGTCTTCACGGCGCAGGGGCTCGACATGCTCGCACCATTTCTCCCTGCGCACAAGAGTAGGCATGTACTCGTGTAGCCATCGCTTCCAGAAGCGGTCTCTCATCCTCCTGGCCAAACGCCACTGCTTCTTTGTGGCGCACCTCTCCAACGGCTGTCCATTATCTCCGGGTAGATCCGGCAGATTGGGTACTCCATTTAGCAAGTCGTTGGGAGTCGCGTTAGTGGGCGAGAATTTACTATGTTCTCCGTCTCGATCAGCAGGTTCTCCAGAACATGTTCTATGGGAGCCAGCTGCCTCATCGTATGGGCCAGCACCTCCTTGACACACTGGACCATCCTTTCCCAGACACCACCCTCAGCGAGGTTCGCTGGACAGTTAAATATCCATTCGATTCCGTTGGACGACAGCTCGCCCTGGATATTCTCTGGCTCGTAAACTTCGTTGAATTTCTGGCCTCTCTCATTATCGCTCCTCATCTTGACCAGCGGTCCTTCCCGGCTTATGAAGTTTCTCATAGCGATGAAACAGGAATCTGTAGATAAATCATGGGCCATCTCCAAAAGGATGGCCCTCTTGGTTTAACAGGTGAACAATGCCAATCACCTATTCTCGATGCGACGTCCAATCGTCTCGTGCAACGGTACAAAATAATCCAATCCTGTGTGCTTGAATGGCCATTCGTTGGCTTCCAGTCGGTCCTCTGGCAAGGGACCCATTATTGGCGGCATCGGTTGTGCCCTCCGCAGCTTAAAAATCTAGCAGTCAGCCACCACTTTCCGTAGCAGCCTCCGTAAGCTCGTTATCCAGAACTTCTTCCGTGTCTCGCCTATGGTCGCATCGTGATTCTGAAGCCCCATCTTCTCGTGGTAACGGTGTACCACCGTCACCGTCAGCGTGTGTCTGTGGCGCTCTGGCGCTGTATGGCACGCAAGCAGCGGCGTCGATCCATCCGCTTACACGCATGACTCCATCGTCGTCGAAATACGGGGACAGCCCTCGCAGTTGGTTGCCTTCTTTCGAGATCTTTCCAGTCTTGTCCTCCACTTCTCCGGAGAACGCTTCACTTTGCGCCTGCCGGATCAATATGCGCTCCGCCTTGGCGCATTCGTTTGCCGTAAGTCCATGCTTCTCACTGGCCGCGGCATCGTCGGACGAATCTAAGGACCAAAGTCGTGGTCCTTACCAGCCGGTTGTATTTTGAGAACCTTTGGAAAGACAAATGACAAATTCGTTTGCACTCACTAACGCAAACTCACATGGCATCTCTTCCACGTCGGTGGCTCTCGTGCAACCGCTACCACTAGAGGAGCTCTTCGGCCAATTCTCTTCTGGCTCTCGTAGGAACGTCGGTCCGCCTAGGCATCGTGACCCTTGACTGAGGTCCACATGGCGTTGCGGCCTGGTTGCGTCGTCTGCTACGTTTTCGGCTGTTGGTACCCATCTCCATTGGGATACTTCCGTCGACTCCAGGATTTCCACCCGGTTTCCGACAAACTGTTTATACCGCCGGTGGGTGCTGCTTATCCAGTGCAGCACTGTTTTGAAATCCGTCCAGAGTATATATCCGTCTATCTCTACGTTCCTGTTTCACAGTGTTCCGAGCACGGCCGCCTGCAGTTCCAATCTCGGGACTGACATTGTCCCCATTGGAGCACATTTCGTTTTGGAACATAAGAAATGCGCCCGCACGTCGTCGATTGCGTAGGTGGCCCGCCAATACGCCGTCGCAGCGAACGCCGACTGGCTGGAGTCCACGAAAACGTGCAGCTGAAGTGGTCGTACTCCTCCAGTAACAAAATAGTAGCGTGGACTCTTGAATGACGTGGCTAAGCAGCTTGGTGGTTACCATGTAGCAGCTCAAGAACCCAATCGGGTCAAACGTGGACATCACTAAGCTGAGGAACTACCTCTTGGTAGGGACGCGTTCCCCGGTCATCACGCTGCTGCCGCTACTTGACGCTGAATCTGAAGTCATCTCTGGCTGGATGCCAATACATGTCCAATACCTTCTATTCGGATTCAGTCCACTCGACGTTCTCGTTGGTGCCTAACGGACTTAAGACTTTGACCAATCTCGCCGAGCTGGAAGAAAACCGACACAGATCAAAACCGGCACTTGCGTGTATCTCTCTAACTCGTTTTGAGATAGCGATAGCTTCATCCTCGTCTGCGAAGCTGTCAACGTAATCGTCTACGTAGTGGTACTCATTAATGGCCAGGACCGCCCGGGGATCAGTGCCTTGAATCTCTGGGCGCATCTATCTTGTGGCTGCATCAAAACCTGGTGGAACATCTCATTAGTGTCCGCACAGACCCCCACGGCTTCTTCCCTTAAGTGGAAGAGGACAGCTGGAAGTTATTTGTAGTTATGGGGACCTTTCATAGGTACGGTGAACGGTCACTTTGGCTGCTGCATCGAAAACTAGACGGATCTTGCCATAAATGGCCTCCTGCTGCTCTAGTCGTCGTGCGTATCCCTTTTTGACGTAGTCATCCATGATTACATTGTCGGCCTGCGCGAAGTTCGCGTCGCGTTTCATTATCCTTTAGATGTTGACGTGTCGTCGTAGTGCCATGTTGTAACTGTCTGGCAGTATCATCGCGTCATCCTTCCATAGCAGCCCGTTTAGTCGTCCTCTCCAAGATGCCCAGAGCTCGTTCTTTGTCGCTACCTGCGACCGGTGGCGCTGACTTCACTGCGAAGTTCTCCACTTCGAAATTATCGCTGACCATCTTCTGCAGAGCGTCATCCTGGGTAACGGCTAGAAGGCACGATCTCTCCATCAGTGGACTCGCTTGACGTTTCACTGGTCCATATACTACTCATCCTAGTTTGGTAGCTGCTACATATGGTCGTCCCGTGCCGAAGCTTCTGGTCTGCAGGGGTTTCCCTAGGTGCGCATGATCCAGTCCAATAAGGATTCTTGGCACTGCGTTTTTGTACGGCTTCACTAGTAGGCGTCCGCTCGCCCTTGCCGTCTTGACATCTTCTCGACATAAACTCTGCATCGGTGCCGCTTCGTTTGCCCGCTCCACTGATCTGCAGGTTAACCATCCTCGTAGGCTCTCTGGCGGACTTACCGCCAAACCACTGTACGTTTAAATGTCGACTTGACGAGCTCGTCGTCTATGAGCATCACAGACGATCCCTCGTCGAGCAGGGCGTACGTGTCCACCTGTTGCTTCTCCCCGTACAGCGTCACGGGCAGAACTCGGAACATCAGGTGGCCTCCATCCGAATCGACACAACTAAGGTTTCGGTGCGGCATCTCCAGGCCGCTTTTATTGTTATTTTCCATACGCCCAGCGCTTCTCAGGCTTGTTGCTTGGGCCATGAAAATGTTGCCCATTGGTGGATCGGCTGACTGCGGCATCCGCTTGCTTTGACTGATGACCTCGTGTAGCTCCCGTCCGTGGTTGCTCCGGAGCACCCTCCTGTGGCCACCGTCAGACTGTTGTGACCGTCTGCAAGTAGTGATCGCTTCTCTGGCATCCGTAGACGTTGCATTTACGGCTCCTCTTGCAGAACTGTACCATGTGCCCGGTTTCAAGGCACGCGAAACAGATCCGACGCCTCTTGACAAACTCCAACCGCGTCCTGACAGGGTTGACGTTGTTAAACTCCTTACAATCCTTGATGGCGTGTTGCCCTTCACACATGAGGCAACCACTGGGGTGGTCATTATACCGCTTCTGTTCCATGTCTTCCTGATGCTCGCCTCGCATCGGTGGCTCCAGATTCGAGTTTGCATGTAATACCCTTCGCTTTGAGAGCTCTTTTAGCCACTCGCTTAGGTGCACTATCGTCGGGTATGGTTTCACCGAGACCGCGAACCTGGCCCAGTCCAGATTCTTGCTTACGGGCAATTTGGCGATCAGCTCCTCCATCAGGATGGGATTTCTTATATGCTGGTCGCCGCTGTCGGTTGACTTTAGGAACGCTGCAAGATTGATTACCCTCGTTGCAAACGGCACAATCCTACCTATGTTATGCTCCTGAATTGGCTGGTGCGGGAGCTAGCACGCTCTCCAGTTGACTCCAGATCAATTGCTCCGGACGACCATATCGAAAGCGCAGCCGTTCCATTACGGCCTGTACGTTTTTGGGATGAATAAGCAGGGATTTGACTGCCATTCTCGCTTCACCCTTTAAAGCCTTCACTAGCCGTTGCTTATTTTCCAATGCAGTGCACTGATACGCCGCCGTCGTCTCCAAAAACGCAGAATGGAATATTGGCCATTCCTTTGGCTGACCCTCGAACTCTGGAAGATCAGGCAATCTGCGTGGCGTCCATCCATTGGCCACATCCGTTGGCCACATTCCATAGGATCCAGGTGATGGCGTCGATACAGCGAAGCTGGGTTGTGGCCCCCATGGTGCGTGAGCATAACCTCGTCCTGGCTGCACCGTGGCTGTGACTTGTTGCCCTATTGCCGCATTACCGCTCAAATATAGCGGCAAGCTTCCACTCAATTGTGGCGTGATCCCAGCGTGATTCCAGTGATCCCGTTGGCAGATTTTCACTCAAGCATAGCGCCTCTCCTAGTGGTGTATTCGCCGCACCGCTCACTCCGATGCCACTCGACCCGATCCTAACGGGATTCCTGGCGGGCGCCGCCCTTACTTGTAGGAGCTCCTTCTCTAAGATTGCGATCCTTGCCATATGTAAAGTCCACATCCTGTCCTGGTGCTTCCATCTGTGCAGTTCTAGTGGTGCGTTTTACCCCGATTCCTTCACTTCGTCCGTGGCCGCTGCTGTCCACCGTCTGTTGCAGATATGGTTGTAGCTGCGGTAGACCCAGATTGGTTAAGCCTGGGGCACCGTCTGAGCGAATGTGAAGTCGGCATGTCTCGCGTTTAGATGTGTACGTGATTTCAAATGCCGTTTGAGTTCCAACCGAATGAATGCGAATAAAAGAAATGACGCCAACACTAGAAACTCAATAAGTGTGGTAATGAGCGACTCTGTGAGCGTTTTATTCTGTTGAGAAATACAACTTAGATTTAGCCTCAACCTATTTCCTATACATATCGCAGTATCTCCTCCCTTCTCTAATAGGATCGCCGATCGGAATAACCGCGGCGCACAGTGTGGCCAACTACAAACATATCTTAAAATCCCAAATACATACTTTACGAAAATACATACTAAGCTGACTGATAATCGATATTTCTACAGCGTTAGCTTATCCGTTCCGCGACAGATATCTAATACTGATTTGAACAATCTGACCAATTCATTGTGCTCATGCAGAATATATTACAATTTCTCGATAACTTGATTTAATTCAACTTTCGAATCACCTAAAATAATAGGTCGAAAGGAACTAATGATCTTTGTTGGTTAGTAGTAATAAAGCGTCCGCTCGATGGCGAATTTACCCTTGAATCTGAATGAAGCAATTTTAAGAAAAACTAGAATTTACTGTTGGTGAACAATTTTGGTACCAAATGACGTCAGTTAAAAGGATTCATTACATTGTTGTGCATAGTCAGAAAATGATTTGATTGGGTTGGATTCTCGTGTCAATTTTACCGGCGACGCAACATAATCCGTCAGATTCCAATTGATGCTAATCACAGGCAGGATAGTAGTCCAAAGGAAGCGGGATTTGGGTCAGGATAGGAAAAATAGGTGGGAAAAGGTAGTTGGGTCGCACAGGCCTCCGGCTGGTCAGGATCGGCCCGTCACCCGGGCACCGACACCTGTCCAAATGACGACCATGCGCAGATTGGCTTCGGGCACAGCCCCGTCACCCTGGGAGGGGGTTGAGGTTGAGCCGGCCCCGTCAACCGGGAACCGGCCGCTCCCCTACACTACCACGGTGCTGCAGCGTCTCCGACCCCCTCACCAGGGTATCGGATCCACCGGACCCACCTAGAAAGAATACCACCGGGGCATATGCGCTGCGGCCACGTCACCCGTGTGCCACCTGCTTCGCCCGGCGGGAGTCCCGACAGGGTGCGGCCCCGGATCCGGGCACCACTCCCGCTTTGGGCACCGAGCAATGGGACCCACCTATCCACGGTGGCGGGCCCCATGGGTAGCGTCGTCCAGGCGGCTTGCTAGAGGCACGTCCGTCTTTTTCCGACTCCTCGAGGCACGTCCGTCTTCTCCTCTGCCGCCTATTCCCTCGCTGCTCGCTAGTTTCTCGCTGTAGGCTGGCACGAAGCTCATCGTTTTTTGCCTTCGTCGTGCCTGTTGGCGGCTGCCTCGCTGAAACTTTGTTTGCTATGTGTGTGTGTGTGTGTACGCCGCTGTTCTGCCGCTTTGTATAGCTATGCTACTGCTCTGCCGCGATGTTTGGCTAGGCCGCTGTTCTGCCACGTGTGTGGTTATGGGCTCTGCCGTTGTGTGTTGCTATGCAGCTGCTCTGCCGTGTAGGGCTCTGACGCGGTGTGTGGCTACGCTTAGATCTATCCCTACTACTATCTTTACACTGCCCCTTGGGTCGCCGTGTGTGGCTACCCTTAACCTATCCTTATTACTATTCCGTTGATTACTCACAAATCGTCATTTAATGCAGAGCAATTCAATTCTAAATTTACGTCAAGACGTAAATTCTTCTAGTAAAATTTAATCTTTTCTGAGGTATCGTTTCTGCAGGGAAAACTTGTGCATATTGTGTTCGCCTCAATGTATTTCGTTCGGCACGTTTACCTTGTGTTTGATGATTACGAACATTGATTTGCACTTGTCAGTCCAATGTATGATAGTCTAATAGCAGGCATTATAAAAAAAAAAGATTAAAATAGAATAGAAGTTAGAATACTAACAAAGTTGCAAATCAGCATAAAAACGAAGACACTAGTTTGCGTAGAAACGGATAGACGGACTTGGCTAGATGAACTGTGTTGAAGCTGATCAAGAATATATTATATATTTTAATTTCAGTCAGAAGTTTGCAACGCAGGCTCCCACCATATAAAGTAAAAAAGTCAAATGTTACAGTTTTGCACTCTGGTTATTTTATAACAAATATTTTTTATTAATGATTTTTTTAATAGCTCAGTTTACATTTAGATAATTTAATTAAATTTGTAATGGCTAATGAAAAAAATAAGATCATTCTTGATTTACTGGAAGCTGGTGAATCTGTCCGAAAAGTGGGTACAAATTTGGTATTAGCAATATGAGTGTGCAGCGACTCAAATAACACAGTCTAGGAAACATTCCAATGAATACTGGAAGTCGACCCAGAGTGAACGTGACACACGCCAGGTCGCTAACTTGGTAACAGGTAATCCTGACATCACACCAATAAAAGCGGCGTCAATGCTTAATTTGAATGCCAGTGCTTGGACAGTTCCCCGTAGTCGCAATAAATTGGGTCTAAAAGCTAAAGAAATGAAAAAAAAACATTTCTTACAAAAATATACATAATGCAGCGCCAAAACTTTGCTGCAACATACACAATTTGGACATTAGCGGATTGGGATACTGTAAGTCATTGCTACCACTGTCTAAAAAAGCACACAAATCCAAAATATTTTTGTTTCCAAGGTTATATGGCCGGATGAAACCAAAATGAATCGGTCAGATGGACGCTCCTGGTATTGGACTAGAGATCCTACGATCCAGTCACAAAGGAATGTGCGACAAACCATCAAGCACGGTGGCGGTTGCATCATGATTTGGGAGAGCATTAATTCAAATGGAAAGGAGCAATATCTAGCCATATTGCAAGAAAATCTTCGGAAAGTTATTGGGAATATGGGTCTTTCTGTCGAAAAATGCGTTTTTCAGCAAGACAACGACCCGAAGCACACGTCCATATTGGTTAAAATTAGATTTCAAAACGGAAATTTCAATTTATGAAGTGGCCACCACAATCTCCCGACATGAATCCAATAAAAAACTTGTGGAGTTCTCCAATTGGAATGAAGGAGTTGTGGAAACGGACACAGGACGTATGGAATGCTATTCCCCCGGAAATGGTACAACGGTATACCCAAAGTATGCCCGATCGCATAGAAGAGTTGAAAAGTCCAAGGGGATGTGGACTCATTATTGTGGGATTAGTTTCCTTTTAAAATAAGAAGTCCCACTAGTTTTAAGTTTTATTATAGTATTTAATGATATTATGGATTAATTAGTTTAGATTAATATAAAGTGAATACAGTTCATAGATACACGTAGTTTTAGTTAGGTTTTAATCGCGTCGTTTGCTTTTGTTAATCATCGTATTAACCGTCGTAAGCTCGCACGTTTTCACAGCGTCGTCTCTTGTCGCGAACTCCCCCTCTTCACCTCTTGCGTTCTTCTCCTTTAGGAGTGTGGTGGAATTGACTGAACGGAGATGCCAGACCCATTCCCACATTATTAAAAAATCATTAATAAAAATATTTGTTAAAAAAATAACCAGAGTGCAAAACTGTAACGTTTGACTTTTTTTTACAGTTTGGTGTGTCATTTTCTTTAACTGATAATAAAAATATTATAACCTATAAAACAAAACTAAGATCTTTAAAATGCGTGCATTAGATAAAAAAGTTACAGACCTTTGAAGTTGCAACAATAAACTCGTGATACAGTTTTGCTTGGCAGTGTACATTCTTGATCAGCATCAACAGCCTAGCCGATCTAGCCATGTCCTTCTGTCTATGCCAACTAGTCTCTCAGTTTTAAAGATATCTGAATGAAACTTTGCAGTTATTATCTTCTATATACTCTCACTCGTATATATGTCAGATTTGGCCGAATCGGACGTCTATATTGTAACGAAAACCGCCAGATCCAAAGAGCCGGCGATATTTCAGGCGGTTGGCCACGCGAAGAATTCCTTTGCTCGATTATGAGAGCTTTTGACAGCCAGGACGCCTGATCTCTCTATGCTCCTCTTTTTCCTGCTCTTCTTTTTAGGACTGTTTTCCGGAAAAGCACGCGTCGAGGATCAGCTCCAAATTCAAAATTACCGAAATATCCATAAAGACTCTCGAGGCCAGTTAGGGATCGGGGCGAAGGAACGGGCAGGATCGGGTTCTAGGCAGCCACAACTATTAAAAAAGTTCCGCTCGGCTTCCCGTAGTGAACTCGGCTGTGGCCCGCTGACGGCCGAAATTCGTTACATTGGTATCAGGTGTGGGGTCACCTTAAGTTGGAGTAGAAGTTCGAGCAGATGTGGGCGACATTCGAGAGGACTATGCTGAGCGACCGCTCTGGAAACAATGGAGGTGAGCCAGCACGCCGTCGCTACAGCATGCCGCCAGCAGGGAGCGAACGATATTCCGCGAGCACCCCGCGTGTGGCTGAGGTATCGAACGCGGACCCGGGACAGGTGCGGCAGGTGTGTAACCGGAGGATGAACACCGGGCCAGGACCAGCGCAAACTTCTGCGCCGCCGCCGGGCTGCGACCTAACCTCACATTGGGGAATCCTGGAGGTGGCGGACCCAGAACTGCCTCCACCTTCGACGGCACCCGCCCCTGGCCGGAGTTCCAGCTCCTTCTAGGCGACATGGCCGAGGAATACCACTGCTCGGAAAGGAAGAAATGCAGAAAACTGTATACGATCCTGCGGGGCGCGCCCAGCGTTTTCACGCTACTCTCCCCGAGGCCACACTCCGCTCGTATGATGCACTAACCGCCGCTATGCGCATCTGCCGGCTATCACGCCTTCCATAATCGGATGCAAGGACCCCGAGAGTCCTTCGAGGACTTCGCGATAATGCTGGAACGTTTGGGCAGATGGGTCCTAGGCGAGTTACCGCCTGCGACTTACAACAGCATCGTAGTGCAGCATTTCATCGACTGGATCCGGGAGACCGGATTACAGGCCCCTCTCATCAGCAGCAATCCGCGCTCGCTGACCGAGGCCCTCGACATAGCGTGCCTCATCGAAGCCCAATATCGACGAAGCCCCATGGCCGCTGTGATGACGGTCGCCGCCGTGCCTGCCGCCGATGGCTTTGGAGCACCCAGAAGAGGAAAGAAACGACATGGCCGACCCGGGTTTCTCCCGGAGTCCCGTGTCGTCCTCGGGAAACTAACTGGCGTCAATTTCTCGGGGCAGAGGTTGACTGCCAACCCCGAAAGCCCCAGCGAGCATCTGCTACCTACGTCTCCTACACCCCCTCTACTGGACCGGATCCCTACCTCCTCGGCACTCCGCCGCCCCTCATCGCGTAGCCAACACGCACTGAGCAAGCTGGCGCCCGCCATAGTCTTCCTCCTACAGATGTCGAAGCCGGCCTGGCCCCCTTTCTCCCGTAGCATCCGCTCGAAGGAAGGGCCGCCCCGTCTGTGGACAAGGAGATTGCCGCAACTCCGGATGCCCCGCCGCACCTCGACGCGAAACCGCCGCCTAACGAGCAGCCTGGCGCCCGCCAAAGTCTTCCTCCTAATGGAGTCGAAGCTGGCCTGGCCCCCCTACTTTCGCCGCCGCTGCCCGAAGAGAATGTCGCTGCGTCCCAGGACATAGAGATTGCCGCAACTCCGGATACCCCGCCGCACCCCGACGCAAAGCCGCCGCCTAATGAGCAACCGGACGGCCGCCGAAGTCTTCCTCCTCCTAATGGAGTCGAAGCCGGCCTGGCCGCCTTGCTCTCGCCGCCGCTGCCCGAAGAGGATGTCGTCTATGCGTCCCAGGGCATAGAGTACGCCCCGATCCGAGGCACCAACATGCTACGCCGACTGATATGTTCGTCGAGCACTCCCAAAATACCTGCTGTCACGACAGAACCCCTTCGAAGGAAGCGCATCCCCTTCACAGTGGATGCAGGAGCTGGCGTCCGGCGAAATCGCCGGCAAACCTTTGGGCCGATTGTTTGCCGAATGTTCCTCCGGAGACCCGCCACAAGCCCCCCTAAGTAAAGGAACGCAAAGGACAACTGGGAACCCTAACGCTGAACATCGCGGGACCCCGCCTCCTGGGGATCTCTGCCGTTATATGCGCCGGATACACAGCAGCAAAATTTGCTTTATTCGACTGCACCCACCAGTATCCCGCCATATAGCAACACCCACGTAGTCGTTCGATGCCGGTCGGAAAAACAACTTCGACGGGCCCTGCTAGAACGTGGAAAAAGTTCTTAACTGCCGTCAAATATTTTGCTAGGCAGCACCTTGATGGATTCCGCAAGCGACACCAACACTCTACACCTTGTAAACCTCAGCGCGCAGGAATACAACTTACCCGCGCAATTGATAGTAGAACAAGTGGAACCCGTGGAGCTATCCGTAACTGCGGCGAGCCTGCCAGTAGACGGGGACGGAGCGTTCCCCGTCGTAGAGGTGCCCCCCGACCTGCCGGCCCACCTTCACTCAAGATGGACGGCACTGATCGATCGCTTCTCTCGGGTATTTGCCCGAAGTGACGGCGACTCGTGGCATACTGATTTAACCCTGCATGTTATAGACACGGGTCAATCTAGGCATATTAAACAACCAGTGCGTCGCCTAGCGTTGGTCAGGAAGGGCGAGGTGGAGCAGCTCGTCGACGAGATGAAGATTAGAGGCGTAATTCGGCCGTCCACCAGCCCATTGGCCTCGCCAGTCGTCCTGGTAAAGAAGAAGGACGGTTCCACCCGGTTTTGTGTGGATTATCGACGTCTAAACGAAATCACCGTCAAGGATTCCTATCCCCTACCGAGGATGGACGACATCTTAACTACTATGAACGGTGCCTTCTGGTTCTCCACCATCGACCTCCAGAGCGGCTACTGGCAGGTGGAGATGGATGAAGAGTCTAGACCCAAGACCGCATTTACGTGTGATGCTGGTCTATTCGAATTCAACGTAACGCCGTTCGGCTTGACCAACGCGCCAGCTACCTTTGAGCGTTTGATGGACGGATTATTTTCCGGTGGCACCCGAAAATTCACCCTGGTTTACCTTGTCGACAGCCGAGCAGCACCTGGACCCTTTGCAGCAAGTCTTCGATAGATTGCCGAGCGTAGGACTGAAGCTGAGTCACCGAAAGTGCGATTTCTTCCGAACCAAGGTTAATTATCTGGGCCACATCGTAAGCCGCGAGGGCTTAAGGGCGTGTCCATAAAAGGTTCGAAAGGTCGTCGAGTGGCCACCACCTCGGAACAAAAAGGAAGTGCGCTCCTTTGTGGGACTATGTTCGTACTACCGCCAGTTTATTCCCGACTTCGCCACGATCGCACGCCCTTTGCACGACCTAACGGAAGCTAAGCGCCCCTTCACATGGTCAGCAGCACTCAGTCAGCAGTCGATACACTCAAAGTCAAGCTGACCATGCCTCCAGTGCTAACGTTCCCCGGTCCCGGGGAATCATCGTTCATCGTTGACGCTGACGCGTCAAACCATGGGGCGGGGGCGGTGCTCGGTCAACGGCAGGACGGCCAGGAACGCGTACTGCAATATTACAGCAAGTCCTTTAGTCCTGCGGAGCGCAACTAATGTGTAACGAGGAAGGAATTGCTGGCGGTAGTGTTGGCCACGAAACACTTCCATCACTACCTATATGGTAGTGATGGAACCTGAAGGACAACTAGCTCGATGGATTGAACGACTCCAACAATACGACATTGACATCCAGCACCGCAGCGGAAAGCAGCATGGAAACGCCGACACCTTGTCTCGTCGTCCCTGTGGCGACTGCCGCGTATGTACCAAGGCCGAGCAAAACGACCATTTGGTGTGCCCGCTGTACCGATTGCAATGCCAGATGAGGACCTACTCGTCGAACGGTAGGCCAGCTGCAGCCCATTCGAGCGACTGGCGATCGACATACTGGGTCCGTTGCCCACAACAGCACTCGGGAACCGTTACCTCGCTGTAGTGATGTGCTACTTCACCAAATGGCCGGAATGCATAGCTCTGCCCAATCAAACTGCCGAAACGGTAGCCCGAGCGCTCGTCCAAGAAGTCTTTTGTCGATTTGGTGTTCCCTTCATCCTTTACTCGGATCAAGGCCGAAACTTGCTTGCCTGCGCCTCCTTGACGTGGAAAAGACTCGCACCACGCCGTTGCACCCTAAATCGGGCGGAATGGTCGAGTGGTTTAACCGAATCCTCCTGGACTATCTGGTGAAATTCGTAGCCGCAGATCAACGAGACTGGGATCAGTTGTTGCCGCTAGCTCTGTGGTCCCATCGATCGGCCCCACATGAAGCGACTGAATTCTCCCCGTCGCTACTGCCGCTGGGAGGTGAACTCCGACTACCAAGCTAATTTTTGTACGGGCGACCGTCACCTAATCCGGAAAGTTATCCGGACGCCTGGTCTCTCTAAGCGCCTCTTTTTTCTGCTCTTCTTCTTCTGCGTCGAGGATCAGCTCCAAATTCAAAATTACCGAAATATCCATAAAGACTCTCGAGGCCAGTTAGGGATCGGGGCGACGGAACGGGTAGGATCGGGTTCTAGGCAGCCACAACTATTAAAAAACTTCCGCTCGGCTTTCCGTAGTGAACTCGGCTGTGGCCCGCTCACGGCCGAAATTCGTTACAATATCATAAAGCTGCCGTAGTAACGATCGGAAATTGTTAGAAAAAAATTATAACTTTTCTAGTTTTCAGCAGATTTTCATCAAATTTAACATATAGCCATTTTGTATTGTTCTAGATTTTCGGATTTAATATAAAAAAAATCGGACACTATATCATATATCTCCCACAGGAACAATCAATAAACTTTTAGAAAAAAAATTATGACTTTTCCTGTTTTCAACACATTTCCATCATATTTGAGACAACGCCATTTTGTGTTTTACTAGAATCTCGGATTTATTTTATAAAAATCATACTACAATATCATATAGCTACCATAGAAACTATCATTAAATATAGAGGAAAGTGCCAAACTGTGATTGTAAAACTGTAACTGAACAATTGTAAATATAATAAGTGTAGGTGACTGTAATGAAATAGGAGTTTCTTCATTGATTTTTAACAGAAATGTATTTAATTTATACTGTATTAATTATAAATGATCGAATTCAAATCTGCAAGGGAATACAAATATCGGCGTGCCAAAGTTAGCTTCCTTTCTTGCTTTATTTAATTTCAGGCTAGAATATACCGGACGAGTTTGTCTGCCATACTGTGAACTTTGGCGCCTTCCAATATATTCGCTAGTCAAATTTTCACCGAGAAGCAGAGGAATTCAGATTTGCAAGCAAGTCCATCAAAATCGGGGGACAAAAGATAGAGAACCAAATGAAAATTTTCGGAACGGCCAAATCTTATGGACCATCGGTTCAACGGATGGAGGAAGACGGATGAATCTCTGTGGAAAGACCTTATAAATTAAGCATCATACCCCTTGAAATTCTTCCAACAATTGATGAAGAGCAAGAAATTAAAGCGATAAACATAAAAACTTTCCAATTAATCCATGACTTAATAAATAGGGATGATTTTTTTAATTTGCCTATAAACATTCAATTCATATGTTTTTCTTGGAGTCGCTGAATGACTATTGAATGAATATTGCATAAGTTTGTACTGAAACAACTTTTTCGGTTGCCGATATTTTTTTTAGGAATTCAGACATCTAGTCATATACGGAATCACCCAAATGCCTTCGTTAATCGATAAGAGTCCCGAGGTACTCTCGTCTTTTTTTATATGTATGTCGCACTTACGATTTCTCGGCAGTGAGACCTGTATCTGTATGGTGGCGCCTCCTAATTAATACCTTCCTCTTCCAGTAACATGTATTCGTCTAACGCTGTCACACCAAGACAGCACATAACATAACTCTGTTAGTTAGGCCTTATACGTAAAATACCATTTCAACATACCAAGTTGAAGTATAGAACAAAAGACGACGAGTAGCATATGGTCGAAGTGTGCATATTTGGGATTTATACTGTAATTGTTTTAAAATCGTTTCATTTTAAAAAATCATTAGAAGTTTGTTGAGTTTTGGAGATTCCACAAATGTGCCGCGTCCAGCGCTCAATGGCCTCCGATTTTACAAATCATTCTTATGAACTATGTCGGGCTAAGTTTCGTAGCAGCGTTGCCTTCAGCGACAGCGGAGAGACGGCAGCTATGCTCGCTTAGTTCAGAGCTCGAGGGAATATGCACATACACTTGGGTTCATAGACCTGTGAGGCCCGCGCGTGACAATTATGTTGCCACTTGCACTTTCCGCTAGCCGGCCGATGTATACAGACTGGCTCGGATTTCGGGCACTTGGTTTAGGTGTTTGTATATTTAATGTTTGTTTATTCCAGCATATGAATGAAATACAGTGCGCATACAATATACGTGCATATTTCAATACATAACTTCAGTTTAATTCAAACACTGTAATAAAATATAAATATTTAATTAGTAGAAACTGTGCATTTATAAGGTTAGGTTAGCTGGAACCGGACGGCCCTCCTGGGTGCCTAGCATAGGCCAGTATGTCCCTTATTTATTCGGATGATATTATCATATGGACCTTGAGAATGTTACGCGGTGTTGAAGTCCTTGAGGATCGTGGTGGTTTTTGCGAAGGCAAGTTGTTCACCTGGCATTTGCTAGTGATGCTAGTACCTAGGTGTTTTAATCTTGCCTGCATTAGGGCTCGGCATTTGTAGATGAGATGCTCCAAGGTTCTGGTTGCCTCAGATTCATCACATTTCCTGCAGTTGCCGTTGTTGGTGAAGCAGTGACCTGTAAAAATTCCCACCAACAGTATGCAATCCGGTGCAGAACGTAGTAGCTGAGTTTATCATTGCGCTCTTTGCAAATGATTTTTGATGTTATGCAGGTTGCGGAGTTTCTTCTCCATCTGCTTTTTGCTTGTGCATTGGCGCGCCTCTCCATCTCGCTTTGAAACGTTCTTAGAGAGACTGGGACGTTTTCAACTCTATCGTTATCCAGTCCGACTCCTTCCTTTGCAAGTCTGCGGTCTCGTCGCCATCAATGCCCTGTTCGCTGGGATAGGATATCAAATGCTTTCCTGCTTGCCAGTACAATTTTGGAACTGACCGCTGACGATTGCATGGATGTAATCGGTGCTTGACTGTCTACGGACAGGTTTACCACCTCAGGTTAGGCGGTCGAAGACTTCCGCTTGGAATAGGCTGCATTGGCTTGGTAGCTTTTACGACCGCCTCGTCTCGGGGTCTGTACATTATATGCCCGCTCAACTCCTCCTTCCATCTTGGAGCCTTCTGTGAATATTTTGAGGTATTGGGAATGGTCCTGAGCCGTTTTTCAGTCGTCAAGTCCCATTAATGTTGATGTTTTAACATCCGGGCAAGTTCTAGGTGTCATGTAGTCAGATATACTGCTCGACCAATTGAACTGTGCCCGAATCCTTGTAGCGACATATTTCCTGATGCTACTAGGCATTGTACAGCCTCTACTACAGTCAGTTGCGCATGGATATCTAGACGATCAATTCCGATTATGGTTTCTAGTGTTTTTATGGAGGTTGACCTTAGCGTCCCAGATATTCAGAGTAGTGCCTGCCGCTGGGTTCTCTCCTAAAGCTTTTTGTATGTCTTCTTTTCCATGGCTTGCCACCACGCTAAGACTCCGTACAGCAGTGTCGGACGCACCACCGATATGTAAACCCAGCGCATCAAGGCGGGCGAGAGACCCCATGTGCTGCTGAGCATCTTCCTGGATGCGTATAGCGCAGTGGTGGCCTTTTTCACCCTCTCTAGTACATTAGGTTTCCATGCTGTCTAGTACAGTGCCGAGGTATTTGAATTGTGTTTTCAGGGTCAGTCTGGTTTTATTGATTTTTGGGGGGATCCATAGCGGCACCTTGCATCTCGTAGTGAAGAGAATGAGGTCAGTCTTGTCCGCCTTGATATTGAGTACTACATTGTCCGTCCACTCACATATCTTCCTGAGTGTTGATTTCATGATCGAACTAAGGGCCGATGGACAGACTCCCGTGATAATTATGCTTATATCGTCAGCATAGGCTGTTTCTGATGTATATGTCCAGCAGCTTTTCTAGCGTCTTGAGTAGAAAAGAGAGTAAGGCTTATCGGCCTGTAGTCCTTGGGACTAACGTGGCTGCTCATTCCTGCTTTAGGCAGGAAGACAATCCTCGAGGTCCTCCATTGGATTGGGATATAGCCCGTACTTAGAAAAGCCGTGTAAATTGCGTGTAGCCATGGAATAAGGACTTCTTTGGTCGCTTGCAGCATGGCTGGAAATATTCCGTATAGTCCTAGTGCTTTTATCCCCGCAAACGAGTCTATAGCCCAGTGGATTTTTCTAGAGGATATTAGATCTTTTGGGAGATGCTGCTCTCTACTTGCTAGTATCTGGTGCTCGTTGGCATCGTTGATCTCTGGGCAAACTGGGAAGTGCGCGAGCATTAGCGATGTTAGGGTCTCTTCGCTGCCCTCAGTCCAATGTCCGTCGTCGCGTTTGAGCTGATTCGTAGTGTGGGTTGCTTCGACAGCAATTCCGAAGTCTAGCCGTTTTGGGGCTTTTTAATTGGTGGGGCAGAAGTTTCTCCAAGAGTTTCTTTGCACCCTGCGTATTTCATTCTTGTAATAGGATTTTGTATTCCTTATTGATTATATCATCCTTCGCCAGCCAGGCGATTTTGAAAAATTCTCTGAGGTTATTGCGTTGGAGCAAACGGTCCCTGTTCCACCAGGGTGGCTTAATCATGATGCTTGGTATGCGTCTAGTAAAAAACTTTTCTATGTCTTTCTCGGACTTTACTGTGCCCGGACAAGTCGCTAGTTAATAGTGATTGTCTTTTCGAGTTATCCCCGGTTAGTATTCCGGGGGTTTCTAAAGACGTTTAGTTTAAGAGAATGAGCGAATTCGTATTGGAACAGTATTTAATTGTGGTCAGAGAATGACCAATAATTTATAAAATTCTTTGACCAAAATGTTACGTTGCGCAGCGTTAAATTAATTGCTTAATTTTATTTAATTATTATTATTATCTATTTAGTTTTAGCAAAAAGACTCACAATTATATAGTATTTGGCTTTTTTTATTTGAATTTCTTATTGGCTTTCATTTTCGTTTCACTTTTAAAGCTTTCGTTGGAGATTTTGTAGCTTGTTGTTTTTGTGGTAAAATAACTAAATATTAAAAACGTACTTAGAACATAATATCTTAGCGCTTACACCAAGTTAACAGAACAAATGGAAATTATAATCTCTTTTTCTGTAAAACTTGGTTAAACACACATCGTACATGTATTAAGGTACATGTGTTAAGGGTGAGGAAGATGGGACTCGAATCGATGGGACTATAAAACATTAAAACACTGTATTTCCTTTCCCATCTCCATCAATCTCTCTCTTTATCTTTTTTGCTCTCGAGTGCTTTCCATTCTGATACCTTAGTGCTTTGTCCCGTGAGGGCTGAAGGCTTAGGCGCAGTATAAGGCAGCTCTTAAGATCCTGAGTCTGCTCCAGGACAAGGCGTCCCTCTCCCAAGAGGAGAAGGCAAAACTAGCCTGGGCCGAGCAAAGGATAGAATGGGGCAGGCTACACTATGCCACGCTTTCTCACATGGCCTCTACCCGCCATCTTAAGCAAAAATAGAACCGCCGTACTCGTACGGTCTACACGCTAACCTTATGCCTCATTACAGCTCTGATGACCTGACTGCGGTGATGCTGGAGAGCAAGAAGAAGCGCCTTCTGGCAGCTTCCTGCTACATGGCACAGGACAGGACAGCCCCACCAAAGAAACTCAAGAGCCTGGTAGCAGCCAGCCCGAAAGACCAGGAACTGATCGTGCAGACGCAAGACTCAGACCATAAGTCCATACAGCTTCAATACGACATCGAACACCGTACTAAGCAAACTGTCTTCAGAAACCCCCAGAATACTATCTGGGGAAAGTTCAAGAAGACAATCACAACAAGACTCGCAACTTGTCCGCTCACGGTAAGATCTGCGGAAGACATTGAAAATGCCCTGAGGACCCTCTCCAAAGCATTACTAGACGCGTATCACGCATCATGCCCAACATCGATAACTAGGAATAGGACAAAGCAACCTTGGTAGAACAAGGACCTCCAACGCAATAATCTCAGGAATTTTTTCAAAATCGCCAAACAAGCGAAATATGACATAATTAAAGAAGAATACAAAATCCTAATCAGGGATTACAAGAAGGAAATACGCAGTTCGCAAATACACTCATGGAGAAACTTGTGCTCCAATATAGAGACGGCAGAAACGGCTAGACTCAGAAGTTGCTATCGAAGCAAGCTATCATAAGATAGAGGGACAGTACACTGAGGGCAATAAAGAGGCCCTTACAGCACTAATACAAGCTCACATCCTAGGATGTACGGAGGTCACCGATACAGGTGACCAAAGAAATGATCACCAATGGCTCTGCGCAATATACTCAGCTTACATAAGCATGGGCTATAACCCTATTCAATGAAAGACCTCACGGATCCGGCCAAAAGCAGGAAAAAGCAGCCATGTGAGCCCCAAGTATTATAGGCCGATAAGGCTCACATCATTCTTACTGAAAACGGTAGAAAAACTGCCGGAACTGTATATCAGAAACGATGTGGGAAAACTACTGTCAAGCAACCAGCACGCCTACACAAAAGGGAAATCGAGGGAAAGGACAACAGCCATTATTGAGAGAGCCCTTTACAATATGGAATATATATTATATTTAAATGTGTAACCGGGCGCTGTCCCTTTCCGCTGTCCGTGAGGGAAAGGGGTTACAATCACTTTGCTACCGTGGCTTGTTCCGGGCAAGGGGGTGATGGCGTAATTGCCACCTAGCTAGCTGTTCTTATGGATGAGCCGGGCGGTTGCCACTGGCTCTCTTCTCTCCTATTTTAGGAAGACTATGTTGGGAGTAACTGACTCCGTTGCTAACGGCCCTTAAGGCACGATAACCAATTTCAATTAATATAAAAAATGTTGACGGCTAATGCCAGAGTTTTACATTCAAGCAAATGCTCTTTATTGAATATCCAAATTAAAACTGAAATCATATATGAGTTTACGTAAGCTATACGCGACCGCTCGTGCAGCAAAGTGCTGACACTAGCAAAATCAACATAACTCACCATACCGTGCACCGAACGAGGCATGGCCCCTAATGATGTTTATGCTGATTTTGCAACTAAACACTAGGGTGATCCAATAATCACCCAAGATCTGTATCGACTTATGATTACTCCTTAACCGTGTTAACATATCGACTTATGATTACTCCTTAACTGTGTTAACATATACGTTAGTAGTCTTTGTAGACATATTCGGGGCATTCAACAATGTAAGAACAAACGCAATAAGGGATCGCCTAGGAGCGACCCACACGAACCCCGCCATCAACTTCTGGATATGAAATCTGTAAAGTTGCAGGCGGGTACAATCCGATTGGGGCACCGCTTCCGTGCTTAAGGGAGCGCGCAGAGGAAAGCATAACATAAGCAAAATTATCACGGGAATCTATCGACCCTCAGCGCGATTATGGAATCAACACTCAGGGTGATATGTGAGTGGGCAGACAAGGTAGGACCCAATATCAACGCGGACAAGACGGACTTTATTATCTTCACAAAGTGATACAGGGTACCGTTATGGATCCCCCAAAAATCACCACAACCAGGTTGACTTCGAAGGCACACGTCAAATACCTCAGCTCTGTACTACCTCAGCTCTGTACTAGACAGACAGGTGTTATGGAAACCAAAAGTAATGTTTAGCAGCACATGGGGTCTTCCACCCGCTTTGATTCACTGCGTCTACATATCCGTGCGTCCGACACTGGTTGTCGGCTTGGACCATAAACTTGATTTTATCGATCATATTTTGTCTATGGTGAATAAAGCCAGTGGTGGAATTCATTAATGGTCCAAGGAATTCAATGACCCCAATGTTACTAAATTCTTGTATACTTCTTTAGCTTGTCCCATCCTAGAATATAGATCTTGCGTTTGGAGCCCTCAGTTCGGCATCCATAATAAACGCATCGAATCGGTTTAAAAGTTACGATACTTTTTGCCCTATGCGGCTTAAGTTGGGATATGAGCCACATGTATGGTTTGGTTTTGCATCGCTTGCGATTCCGGTTAACCGTAAAGTAAGTAAAAAACCAATAGAAGGAGCAGAGATCTGCATTATCCCACCGCAACTACAAGTATATTATATATAAAAATCGGACCGGCGAATTTTTTCTCGCTCCTAATTAATGTTATATATAAGCACAGAGTAATAATAAAATGCAAATAATTCAAATTTCTATGTAATTTCATTCGTTTATTGTTTGACTTTCGTTCAACCGTTTTAACTCTTTCGTAATCTCTACCGTATGATTTATAGCCTTGGGCTCCTAACAATTTTCGGTATCACTACTATGTCTCATATATAAGCTGATGACGTTTCCTGCCTTTTTGATTTTAAGTTATATTGAGCAGCAAGGATCCTGTAATTTATTCGAGCGTTAAAATCCCTTCCTTCGGCGAATCAATCAACCTTAATCTATTCGATATTTCACGATCAATCTAAAAATGATTAGCAAACTTTCTCAGACTAAGTGGTACTGAAGTTACGGGTTGCTAAACAAACTATATTTAATAAATGAAAAGAAAGCTTAATAATTTTTGTTTGTGTTATTTTTATTCTGATACCTCCAAAGTGAGGTCTCGCCGGGGGAAAACAAAAAGTAAGACCTAAGCTATGTTTTTCCGCGTCATTCTGCAATCGAAACATGTGGCCCTAACCTTCCTAAAATTTTCATTGTGAAAAAAACCTGCCCAAAACAAAACAATAGAGCATTCATTTTTATTATCCCATATTTAATAATATAGGCATTTAAATCTCCTTCAAGATTTACATCAACTTGTAAGCCTGAATTGTTAAAGTTCGGGGTCAGCTAATGCATAATTTTCCCATTTGAATTTATCGACATTTATCCTGTTAATAGGAAGATCTTTAATTAACTTTGGTAATATTACTGCCTCGGTTATCAAAGGACTTCCCGAGTTAGATTCTGTTTTAAGTTTCATTTTATTTTTTGATACAAGAGTATCTGTAGTTGCTATCCCACTTAATTTAGTGTTAGCATTAATTTTCGGGAGTTTTAAAATGTTTGCTGCCTTCTCTGATATAATAGTGCTTTAGGAACCACTATCTATTAGCGTTTAAATAAATAGTTGTACTTTACGATTTTTAGTCGCTTTGTGGAATTCATTTCCTTAAATTTGTGACATTGGGTTATTGGCAAAATTATTTTTACTTGAGTAATTGACATATTTCGAACAGTTAATGTTTTAATGTCTAAAAAATCCATCACAAGGTATAAACTTTGAAAGTCTTTTGTCTTCTTAATATGACTCTAGTAGGCAGATTGATATATATATATATATATATATATATATATATATATATGAAGAAATATTTTTATCTTCATAGTTAATATAATTAATTTAAAACACACATTACACTGTGAAATTTTAGTTGTTTTGTCAAGTACGGTATGTAAAAGGTGAATCTGTTCGTAGCGGGAAAAGGTGTGACTGCTCTCTTACTAGTTCTTTCTCATTTTTAGATGCTGCGGTCATGCTTTGTTGACCCGGCTCTTTTAAAACTTAAGACACGTCCATAATTTAATGCTTGGTTTTTGATTAATATTTGTCCCAAAGCGATTGGTATGCAATCTTTCAGTCGCCAATTTCTTTTACTGCTTTCAGACGTCTTAATATTATAGCAATCTGGAATACCTGTACAAGGAACTTCGATGATTCGATACCGGTGGATCGGTGTCCGGTTCATAAAAGAATATGGTGGCACCAGTGGCTATATCTATGTACTACCTCAGTGTACCCATCGAAATCCAATGACATTAAACATGGTCCAGAATATCGACCAAAAAAAAACAATTTGTTTGTCAAGTCTGCGGGGGTCAGAAATAAATTTTTTATAAAATAACTGATCTAGTGATGGTGAGGATAAACATCAGTAAACCACTGAGTAAACCATTTTTTCCCCCTAGCAAATAAGATCTTATTTGATGTAGAAAAAGGCATTTACTTTTTATTTCGGCCAGACAAAGGTGTCCGTTTTGCGAAGCGCAACAATCATGTGAAAGTGAAAATTGGAGAACCGATTTTCGTTTTCAAAAATTGAATCGGTAAATTTTTGCAAAAGTGACAACGGAAGCAGACCTGCTTGAAACAATTCAGCACGCACTTTAGAGAACAGTCAACAGAATGGAAGCAACCCTCCAAGAGAACGAGCCTAGTCTCGCAATCTAACAGGGAGAGAATAGAAAAAAGATCTTTGAGTTTTTCTGAATTAAACTCTTAGGTAACATGTATGTCGGGAAACGGGACCCAACCCTGCGAGTTTTGACACTAAGAGACTAGGTTGCGTAGAAACGAAAAGACGGTCATGGCTAGATCGACTCAGCTGTTGATGCTGATTAAGAATATATACATCATAGAGTTGAAAATACCATACACCCCACACCATACGACTTTAAAATTGAATTGATTGAATCGATTGAACTTCTTGGTAAAAATCTTTATTTATCCTTCTAAACCACTTATATCTTTATCAAAGTAATAGCCTTCCAAAAAAATCCTCGAAACATGCCAAATAGTCCCTGTCCGGTAAAGCTGTCAGCAGCTTCTTCGATTCAGCTTTTGTCTCCTCAATCACTTCGAAACGCGTTCCCTGGAGTTTTGGGAGAATACGTAGGTTGCGGAATAAAGTGCGTCGAATATATTGAGAAATGGTCATGAAGACCGTGAAAGAAATTGAACGTTATTCATACCAAGCGAAATTTCACTTTTCGTAGGCCCAAATGGTCTTTCACAGATCCTCTTTCTGCGACATAGTGGAATCACCAAAAGCCTTCCGCAATATTCTTTCCGTTTCCGCAGTCAAAATTTCATTCTGTAAACAAAATTGCATGCTTCTCTGCTCAATTAAATTAGACATTTTAAAAAGCGAATAATGCAGCCCTGCTCGTTTGGTAAACCCAAGCGTATTATATTACTGATAATGGCATTGACATGAAATATCGCCAGGAGTCATAAATAGTCCTGCCTACTCAAGAAACAAAAGAACTTTCCCTTAATGACTTGACAATTAACCTTACTTTTTGCCTAAATTTGCGCTGCAAAATTAACAAAAAAAAACTTATTTTGTATTTCTTATAAAATTAGTAAGCTACAAAATACATCCAAGTACACAAATACAGAAATACTTATACGTAGACTGCAGATATACATGGTTATATTTTGTGAGTTGCTACCTTTTATTGTTTACCTTTTAAATCGGTGTAACAGTAGTCACATTATAAAAAAATCGAACAAATCAACACAAGAGCTGTTTGTGAGAGCCGTTTAATGGCCTGTACAAAAAACGGTGAATCAAAATACTAAAAAGTAGACAATAATGTGCGGAGTCAAAAGATCAAAAGAGTAGATACAGTTAATATAATTTAATTTGTAGAAGCAAATACAACATTTTGTGTTGGGAGGTCCTGCGGAGAAATAGTAAATATATAGATAAGAAAGCCGTTAAGGACAAAATGGAACAGCTCGCCTTCTCGATTCGGTTGCCAGACTTATCCGGGCACTCTCTTACTGCTTCAGCTTAGTACTAGCATAGGATACATATTCTTCAAGCGGCAACTCCATATTAAAAAAAGGTAGCGAGAAGAAGAAAAATTTTCTTAGCTTTCGCTTGGACGGGTACTAAAATAAGATAAATGTTGCAAGCGATTGAGCGAGTTAAATAATGAATCTTATTTATGAAAACATTATTCGCATGCAACGATTTTTAACTGGCAAGAAAATAATAATTGCCGTAATGACAAGGCTCATAATATGAGATTTAATTCACAAAAGGCTTTTAAAATACAAAAATAATGTTTGTTGGGAGGCGACGGAATTGGTGCTCTGGTTTTTTGCCTATATATAAGTTAACACTGTCTCCCAGCAAAACGGAAGTTCCCAGGCTGATAATGCTTAACAGAATAAAATAATGCAACGCTAGCGACACCTGCGGACTTGCACAACGACGTTGTCAAAATCTCACGCTACGGTCAGCGCAATCAGCACTCCGATGCAACGGCGGCTACCCAACACCATGCACGGGCAGCCGGGTCAGCACTTTTACGGCATAGGGCTAGCTTTCGTTATAAGAATTAATGTACTTAAAGTTTAGTTGAATTTTGGAAATAAATCGTGTCGGTCGTAACCACACTACTACAAAGTCTTCTCATTCGCGGAATAAGTCGCGTCTTAAAGAAACCTTTAAAATTACATTTTGTTAATTGGCGCGCAACGCGTCGTAAGGCCCTCGACCCATGTGAAATAAAAAGAAAAACAAGTCGTAAGACCCTCGACCTTTGTTCGAAAAAAAATCCGTTAAAAAAAAAACAAAAAACTACAAAACAACGTAAAGCCAACAAAACCAGGCAACAACAACAACCCACAAAAAAAACAAACCAGGAACGACTACAAGAGCGCAACTGAATTAAAAGAGGGAAGACACCCGACAGCGGCAAAAACATTTAGCTCTATAATTGAATAAAAAACGTAAGCAGAGTGTTCATTGATACGCCCACTATTTTCGAATTGCAAAATATTTTAAAAGTGATTTTCCAAGTCTCAGTCAAAAAAATAAAGGCACAAGTTCGGAAATTTGTATTAGAAACAATTAAATATAAAAGGAACAAAATTCTTTGTTCTTTGTGTTAAAATCTTATAAGTGTTAGTGAGATAGAAGATTTGTTAGACAGATTTCAAAAACTAAACACCGCGGAAAGTTCACAACAAAATAGTTCAAACATGGCATTGACCAGTGAACAATTAAAATCCATTATAGAAGGCGGAGTTGCGAGCGCACTCGCCGCGCAGGAAAAAAGCTTTGAACACAAATTACAAGAAGTTCAGAAGCGTTTAGGTGGTGTAAATATAAGCACACCAGAAGTAGAAACTTATAGGGATGCCGAAAATATAATAGTTATCGCATGCTGCGAAACGTTAGATATTATGAAGTCCCTGCCGGACTTTGAGCGAAAGAATGAGACGTACGTTTCTTGGAGGAAAGCGGCGCATACCGCATATAAAGTATTTGACAAATATGATGGTAGTTCCAAACACTACCAAGCTTTAGGCATTCTCCGAAACAAAATAAAAGACTCGGCTGATATGGTTCTTTCGTCGTTCGACACGCCTTTAAATTTTAAAGCTATTATTAACAGGCTTGACTTTACATACGCGGACAAACGACCGATATATTTAATAGAACAGGAGATGTCAACACTCCGTCAAGGAAACATGACACTTCTGCAGTACTATGATGAAGTGGAGAAAAAACTGACTCTGCTTATAAACAAGACAATTATGACCTACGACAACACCGTAGCTGCCTCACTGAACGAAAAATACAAAGCAGATGCGCTACGAGTATTTATTTCGAGCACAAGAAAATCGCTTAGCGACGTTCTTTTTTCGGCAAGACCAACCGATCTTCCTTCCGCTTTAGCATTAGTGCAAGAAGTAGACGCTAATCATGAGCGATACACCTTCGCAAGTAGTTTCGCACGTAGCACGGAGGAAAAACACCAAAGGGCTGAACAAAGAAGTGCATCGACAGAGGCTAAGTTAAACCCAAATGGTAAAAATCCGCATTTTAATAAAATACCACTAAGACAGCCACTCAGACAGGAACCGACCCAACCAATGGACGTCGATCCTTCATTATCCCGCTTTAGACAATCAACCCAAAACCAACAGAGTGGATCGTTTTCAAGACAAATTCAAAGCACTTACCAAAATATTCAACCCAAATGTAGCAATAATCAGGGTCAGACGATTAAAAGACCCAAGAGTAGTAGCGCTAGATATACAGGACCAAAACACCAGAAGATAAATCATCTGGCTGTAGAAAACGACCCACCAAATGAAACCAATAATGAATACCCGGCAGTAGCCGAAGAGGAATGTGAGAACATCAACGGTGACCTAGTAGAATATGATGAAATAAATTTTTTAGGCATATTAAAGAATTAAAAAACGTTGTTTTCATAAGTAAACCATTTTCTATAAAATCAATCCAAGGTCATAACACTATAAATAAAAAATGTATAATGCACATTTTTAATACAAATACAACATTTTTCTTGCTACCAAACTTAACAACGTTTGATGGAATTATTGGACTGGACCTACTAAAAAAGACTGACGTCGTACTTGACCTAAAAGGAAAAAAGTTAGTAACTAACAGCAGTTCGGAGGAAATTAAATTTTTGAACTGTGAAAATGTAAATTTTACAAAAGTTGAGGATATAGTGGTACCTCAGGAAACATTGGAAAAATTCCAGGAAATGTTAGGAAACCGTACAGGTGTATTTACAGAGCCAAACGAAGCGCTGCCGTTCAATACTAACATTGTTGGTACTATCCGGACAGAGAATGAAGATCCAATGTATTCAAAACTGTATCCATCCACCCGATGGGCGTGTCCGACTTTGTAAACACAGAAACACAAGCGATGTTACGAGACGGCATAATCCGACCATCTCGGTCTCCATATAACAACCCCGTTTGGGTTGTAGATAAAAAAGGGACCGATGAACAGGGAAACACAAAAAAACGCCTAGTAATAGACTTCAGAAAGCTTAATTTGAAGACAATAGATGACAAATACCCTATCCCGAACGTAGTTTTTATCTTGGCAAATTTAGGAAAGGCAAAATACTTTACCACATTAGATTTAAAGTCTGGTTTTCACCAGATACTACTCACCGAGAGCGACAGAGAAAAAACGGCCTTCTCAGTAGGAAATGGGAAATATGAGTTCTGTAGACTACCCTTTGGATTGAAAAATGCACCCAGCATTTTTCAGAGAGCCATCGACGATGTGCTCAGGGAACAAATAGGGAAATCATGCTATGTCTACGTCGACGACGTAATTATTTTTTCGGAAAATATGCACGAGCATGTGAAACACATAGCATGGGTCTTAGACAAATTATATGAGGCCAACATGAGAGTTTCGCGCGAGAAATCTAATTTTTTTAAAGAAAATGTAGAGTATTTAGGTTTCGTGGTTTCAAGTGGAGGCATAAGAACATGGCCTAACAAAGTAGATGCAATCCGTAACTACGAACAACCGACCACACTATTTAATGTCAGATCATTTCTCGGACTAGCTAGTTACTATAGGTGTTTTATTAAAGACTTTGCATCTATTGCAAAACCTATAAGTGATATCCTAAAAGGAGAAAATGGCAGAGTAAGTGCAGGACAATCAAAGAAAATACCTGTTAACTTCAACGAAAATCAACGCCAGGCATTTGAAAAACTTAAGAGTGTTCTCGCGTCTGAAAAAGTAATGCTATTATATCCAAACTACAAAAAAGCGTTCGACTTGACGACAGATGCTTCGTCTTTTGGTTTGGGAGCAGTCTTGTCACAGGACGGAAAACCCATAACCATGATATCACGAACTTTAAAGGACAGGGAACTAAATTTTGCAACTAACGAAAGGGAGTTATTAGCAATAGTATGGGCCTTAAAAAGCCTCAGAAATTACTTATACGGCGTGAAAAATTTAAACATTTTTACTGACCATCAGCCACTTACTTTTGCCGTCTCAGATCGCAATCCAAACGCAAAAATTAAGCGCTGGAAAGCTTTCATTGACGAGCACAACGCCCAAATTTTTTATAAGCCAGGAAAAGAGAATTACGTCGCTGACGCACTATCCCGACAGCACATCCACGCGCTAGAAGAGGATGCCCAGTCAGATATTGCCACAATACATAGCGAGCTATCACTCACCTACACAATTGAAAAAACAGACAAACCGGTCAACTGCTTTCGGAAACAGATAATCATAGTAGAAAGCGGAACTGCTTCAGTTAGAACGGTCATTATGTTTGGTGAAAAAACTCGACATCTCTAATATTTCTCGGATAGAGAAACACTTATACAGAGAGTATGCGATGTGGTCAAAAAAGACGTAGTCAATACAATTTTATGCGAACTACCAGTACTGGCATTTATCCAACATAAATTAATAGAAACTTTCCCAACAACCACATTCCGTTACACGAACCGTTTGGTGACTGACATCCTAGACAAAAACGAACAAAAAGAAATTACCGTGTCAGAACATAACAGGGCTCATAGAGCCTCTCAGGAAACGTGAAACAGATTCTGCAAGACTATTTCTTTCCCAAAATGATTCATATGGCAAATGAGGTGGTCGCAAATTGTAAAATATGCCAGAAGGCAAAATACGATAGACACCCTCAGAAACAAATTCTCGGAGAAACACCCATTCCCTCATACACAGGCGAAATCCTACACATTGACATATTTTCGACAGACAAAAAATACTTTTTAACTTGCATAGACAAATTTTCAAAAATTTCAATTGTTCAACCAATCGCTTCCAGAACCATTGCAGACGTGCAAACCGCGATTTTACAACTTATTAATTTCTACCGGCGACCGAAAGCAATATATTGCGATAATGAGCCCTCTGTAAAATCTGAAACAATTAGGTCTCTTTTAAGCAATCGGTTTAACGTGCAAATCGTCAATGCACCGCCGCTTCACAGTACATCGAATGGATAAGTGGAAAGATTCCACAGTACACTAACAGAAATTGCACGGTGTTTAAAAATCGAAAGAGGTATTGAGGACACGGTTGAATTAATACTACTCGCGTCTATAGAATACAATAGAACCATTCACTCTGTAACAAATAAACGACCCATCGACATAATTCACTCATCAACTATAAAGCTTAACGCAGAAATTAGAGATAAAGTCTTAAATGCACAGAACATCCAACTACAAAGATTAAAAAAAACTAGACAAGACAGAAATTTTCAAGTAGGAGACAAAGTTCTCGTAAAATCAAATAATAGGTTGGGAAACAAACTTTCAAATTTGTACACCGAAGAAACCATTGAAGCAGACTTGGGGACCACAGTCTTAATAAAAGGGAGGGTGGTCCACAAGGACAATTTGAGGTAATTATAAAAAAGTTTATTTTTTCTGTTCTTTTGTTTTCAACACCTCAGGATTTGGACGGTACTTCTACTCGCCGTATCAATAACGGCCAAAATCACCGATTACACGACCTCAAACTACATACCAATCGTAGACGGAGACGTGACCATTTGGAAAGAGTTCCAGTACCTAAAACATTCGACCAATTTAACAATGTATTCGGAAATAGTAAAGGACACGGAAGAAATGGAAGAACATTTTCCTCGGTCACATATGAGGCAGATATTAGACTCGGATTTACAGCACATTAGAACTCTTATAGATACAGTAAATGTTCACCATAGGCACGCTAGAAGCATAAACTTATTAGGCACCGCATTAAAAATCGTGGCCGGTAGGAACAAATAAATATCCTAACAAACACAGTAACAGTAAACATTTTAGTAAAAAATGCTAAAGTAGAACAGATAAATACAGAAAATTTGTATGAAAAATTGCTATCAAGAAATAGAATAATTATTTCCGAACTCGAAGCCTTAATGTTGTCAGTTACACTTGCGAAAATAGGAATAATCAACCCCGCAATTTTAGATTCAAATGATTTACAAAATTTAATCAATCAATTTAATCAACGAACATTCTACAAATGTTACTGTTACTGATCTAATGGAAGTTGCTCAAATTAAAGTTTTATTAAATAATAATTTTTTACACTTTATATTAAAATATCCTAAGCCGTACGTTGCTTGTAAGAAGATAATCTTGCACCCCGTTGAAAACAACGGCACTATTCTTAATTTTGCTGAAGATAATACTATAGCTGACTGTGGTAACAAAACCATGCCGATTGGAAACTGCAGCACCGCCCTTACAACAACATTTTGCAGAGAAATGCCCTACACAACCTGCGCACAGCAACTTCACTCAGGAGGCAACGCACACTGCTCGACTCGCACCAGCCACCTTCAACCCCTAACAATCATCGATGATGGCGTCATCATTCTCAATGACGGAACAGCTACGATCAATGGACAACTGGTAACCGGAACTTTCCTCGTTACATTCGACGACGAGGTAAAAATAAATAACACCATATACCAAACAAAATCACCAGCCCCCGCTGCATCAACAGTTCTTAACATTACGGACCATCAAGAAATACTGAGCTTACCATACTTACAAAAATTAAATATGAAAAACCTACGTTACATTGCCAAAACAGACAAGGCACTGGAAACATGGCCTATAATATCTGGAGTGGCCGCGATCGCCTTCTTGGTCATCTGCTTTACTATTTACAAGCTCTGTCAGAAATACCAGCGAGACCAACGTCAGCGTGACCTTCAAGTTATCATTGACAGCTTCAAGAAGTCCGAGGACGTCCTTCATCTGAGTAAGGGAGGAGTTAACACTGTCTCCCAGCAAAACGGAAGTTCCCAGGCTGATAATGCTTAACTGAATAAAATAATGCAACGCTAGCGACACCTGCGGACTTGCACAACGACGTTGTCAAAATCTCACGCTACGGTCAGCGCAATCAGCACTCCGATGCAACGGCGGCTACC
Organism: Drosophila bunnanda; assembly: GCA_035046265.1. Classification (NCBI taxonomy): domain Eukaryota; kingdom Metazoa; phylum Arthropoda; class Insecta; order Diptera; family Drosophilidae; genus Drosophila; species Drosophila bunnanda. The sequence continues at coordinate 894,155 of JAWNOB010000033.1, read as the reverse complement.
CAACACCATGCACGGGCAGCCGGGTCAGCACTTTTACGGCATAGGGCTAGCTTTCGTTATAAGAATTAATGTACTTAAAGTTTAGTTGAATTTTGGAAATAAATCGTGTCGGTCGTAACCACACTACTACAAAGTCTTCTCATTCGCGGAATAAGTCGCGTCTTAAAGAAACCTTTAAAAGGACATTTTGTTAATTTATATAATATGTAGCGATTTCGCTACTTGGTCACACAAGTTACCGAGTGAAATATGTACCCACTTCGCCACCAACATTCTTCTAACGGATTTGTCTTATCTTATTACCAGGCCTTAGCGACTATGTTTTACCCTTCCCGTACCGTACTTTCGCAAGGATAAATCTCTTTTCACCTTAAAACAGTTTTGCCATGTTCGTACCGTATATGTATGAAAACTGCATAGAAACATTAGGGTATTAAAACTTTTCTTTTACAGGAAGTCTATGAACGCTGTATGTTACACATGCATTAAAATTCATTAATAACCAGGCTTTCTTTATTTAATAATTATTATTAAATCAACAATTTTTTATTTCTCAATTTATAGACCGTGCATATAGAAATTGGATCTAACAAAAAGCACCGAAGAAAAAGAAGTGTGTTTATGGATTGTACAGAAAATGATCACGATCTGCGTTGCTGTCGTTATCCTCTCAAAGTTAACTTTACCAGCTTCGGATGGCATTTTGTGGTTGCGCCAACTTCATTCGATGCATTTTTCTGCAGTGGCGATTGTAAAGTTGGTTATTTAGAACAATATCCGCACACGCATTTAGCAGCATTAACTACGTCCGCTACACCGTGTTGTTCGCCAACAAAAATGAGTTCCTTAAGTTTATTATATTTTGATGACAATCATAATCTAGTATTAAGTGTTATACCGAATATGTCAGTCGAAGGTTGCAGCTGTTCCTAAAAATGGAACGTTGAATATTTTCTGCAGATAAATAACCATAATAATAAATAAATAATAAGATAAATATAAAATTTTTAATGTAAATAAGAGATCTATACAAAGAAAAATCTATTTATTCTTCAGATAAAATAAATTAGTTTTAGATCAATTAAATAATTATATTTAATAAAACCGCCCCTAAAGCTTTGTGTCTGCCCCTATGCATATTTCAATGAAAGTCACAAATGTAACAAATTTTAAAATCCATATTAAGATTAAATAATTTATCATATATAATTTTTTCGCATCGATTTTCGATTTTCTAACCGCCAAGAAAAGGTTGGAATTAATAATAGCCGTAATGAAAAGTCCCATAATCTGAGATTCAATTCGCAAAAGGCATTTAGTGGCTCTGGTTACTTGTCTTTAGCTATATAGAGGCGAATACATTAATGAATATTATTAATATAACTTAATAAAGTTTGTATACAAGAAACATCTGGCTTCAGCTGTCAGGGTGACCATTTTTGGGTCTTTTCATCACTTTCTTTAGTCACAATGGTTACCGACCAATATGTATAACGATCTCGCTACCGGATTAATCTAATGTTAGTACTAGGCTTAAAGGCCAGCTACGGTTTTGACTTCTTTTTGTTTTGTTCGAAATTGTTCGATTCCGATAACAAACCGATTTTAAAAAAAAGTATATCAAAACCGGAGCGGCTATATTCATCTTAACCTTTAATAAGTATTTTAAGCTGAAGTTTTTTAGTCATTCGTTTCTCCAACCTTAGAAACAAAAAAAAAATCTATTGTTTATGGCGCTATGACACAATAATAAAGTTTTCATTGATTAGAGACTTCATTAGAACTTTGAAAGAGACGACTATATTTGTTATTTGGCTCGGATGTCTTGTATAATGCGTCTGGGGTAACACTGATTTAAAAACTAAACAAAATAGCACACAAAATAACGAAAACAATTTTTGAGGAAGATATGACAGACTTTTTAATTGAAAGTGTACAGGCGAATGAGTTTATTTGGAACCATAGAAATCCAAGCTACAAGGGGAAGAACCTAAAGCTACAATTTTGGCACTAATTTGCGGAGGAACTAAACACTATGTTCAATCCGAAGAAGCAGTACCGATCTGTTCAAGTAAGTACATTGTGAAAATAAATATATATTTAAACAAGTTTCAATATTTGTGCACATTTAGCAGAAGTTTCTAGCAAATGGAAAAACCTCAAGTCTTATTACATAAACAAAAGCCAAAGACTATTCTCCTATCCTCGTCTAACAGTTCCGGCAGTAAGCTATGTGAAAAGCCTAAAACATTTTTTAAACAGTTAATACAGTTGTACTTAATTTTAAATAAAAATGTACGTTCCGCCGCAATAGCCATTAAGCCGAAAACTTCTTTTTCTTTGATTTCTTTTCTTGCGCAGCGTATTACATCGATATAAATTCTAGAAAAATAATAAATGTGGGACCATTTTGACTTGTGACCTCTAATCAGCTGGCTAATATACGTTTCAAGTTCAGTTCATTTAGAGGGTAAAACACCGTTTTAAAGCAGTCAGAATGGGCGAGAGGCAAATGGTTTAAAACGGTTTTTCGCCAATGCATTCTTATAAGGTCTTCCAACGAGATCCGTCTGCCTTCTTCCATACGTTGAAAGGTTGGTCCATAAAGTTTCCCGTTCCGAAATTTTAATTTTGTTATCCCTCCGTTGTGGGGATATTTTTTGTTTGTTAGAGAAAAATCACAGGAGAAAGTCCAATTCATCTTCATATAACTTGTTGTAACATAGTGTAAACATAATCTGCTGATATTAGAATGTTTTCTGATGTTAAACAGCACAAAATAGTTGTTAAATTATTCCGCAGAGGCAACTTAAACCATCTTTGTCTATGATTTTGATGAGCCACAGCTGTTAAGATGATGATGATGTTGCTCTGTGGGAATCGGAATTTCAAATCTGCGAAATACCGCAACTATTTCACACGGATGGACAGTGTGAGAAGACAGTATTAAAGAAATGTACGGTAACACAAAATTACAAATACTAGAAAGTTGGATGCCTTTAGGAAAATCCTGACGGCAGACATTTAGTATTTCTCAAGTTGGGGGCGAATAGAGTTAAAATTTTAAACAGGGTTTTCTTCGTCACTACCCTCTTGGTCTCACTTGCATCTCCTTCACTTATTATGAATTCAGAAGTTCAAAAGAGCTGATAAATCGAATTTAATTAAATTATTACACGCTTTTTTACAGTTATATTAATTTGTAGAAAAAGGGGAACCTTGAAAGTAAATATAAATTACCCGATGGGTGTACTAATGTAGTACCAAAGACATTACAGTGGTTGAAGATCCGTAACGCCATACGATTTTTTTGCACACGATTTTTTGTGCTGGCTTTTGAACTGGCTACACGCTTTCTCACATTTCGTTCAAAAGCCAGTGAGAGAGCGCTCTAGAGCGACAGCCGCCGATTATTTGTGTGCACACGTATTCTCACGGATCAAAAGATACCCTTCAGCTTATAAATCCTAAGATCATTTCAGGTATACTTATATAATAATACATAATACACAATTTTAAACATGACATCGCATTGGAACATTAGGGTATTAAGTGTGCGACACGCGAAAAACGTGCAAATACGATTTTAATTTTTGGTGCTCTCGCTAGCGAACAGAAGCACACACATATTCACGCACGTGCTTTTTCTTGTGTTTACTCATACACAGTGCGATTGTCGTTGCCATCAAAAAAAACAGCCTCATATGGCAAAACAAATGTATGGTCGTAAGGCATCTTATAGACTAATTTCTTTGGTAGTACATAGGAATAGCCACTGGCGCCCCCATCTTCTTCCATGAACCGGGCACCGATCCACCCTATTGAATTATCGGAGTTCCTTTTACAGATATTCCAGATTGCTATAATATATTTTACATTGTTAAAGCTTAATGGCGCTTTGACATATTAATGTAGTTTTTATTAATCAACCAGTTCATTCTGACTTTGAAAGGGATAACTATATAAATATGTTATTTTGCTCGGTTTGTTTTTTGTGGAATGCGCCTAGGGTCACACCGATTAAGAAGGTTATTGTTTACCTTCTTAATCGGTGTTGGTTGCAATGCAAACCGGAGTCCCCTTCATGTATTAATGTATGTGGGAGACTTTCATTGAATTTTTATCCCATCGATCTGTAATTAACACAAAAATAGAAATTATTGTTGTCCATTTTGCTGATTGCTAATATTTATAACAATTTGTTACATTTTAGTTTTAACCAATAATAGCAAAACTCCAGAAAAATTTTTGGAACTTATACATTTTTTAATTAAAATTGTTAATTAGATCACTATATTGTAATAGTTCCAAATTGGTATCTAGTATATTTTATGTAGATCAATCGGTTCTCGCGTCTAATGCATTGTTAATGCATAAGCCAACACATAAAAAGTGACGCATATTGCTTGCACTTGTGTAAAACCCTATGGAGCTGTAAAATCTTTAATGAAATCTCTAATTAATGCTGCAGTGTCATAGTAGTATGACTAAATCGAGGGTAGGACCAGAATAATCAGTTATCAAGTAAGTATATGAAGTACACTTTTCCTTTCCCTTTTCATATAAGATCTGACTTAATGTAGAAAATGTGTTTACTTCTCCGTTTAAAAAGACCAATTTGATCGTTTTGCCAATCGAAGAAATCATGCGAACAGTATAAGGGACAACGGTTAACACCGATTTTTCGATTATAAAGTACGGTATGACGGTACAAGGAACTCCGATGATTCGATACAGGTGGATCGATAAAACATGGTCTACGATATCGACCAAACAAATGTGTGGCTTTTAATAATCTGTGCCAGGAGAATCGAGGTCTCTCAGATCGGCAAGACGAGCTGTGCAGCTGTCCCATTTTGTCCTTGCTGGCCTTTCTAAATTAGATTTCTCTTCAAGGTTACATTTTAAGGAAGAGGGAACTCTTCCTTAAAATGTAATATATTTGTTAAAATCCCGAAATATTATGTGTTCCTTTACTAATTTAATTATATTACATGTATACGGTTTTCTGAACTTCTGAATTAATCTTTTCCGCACACTTTTGTTCATGGAGGGATCTATAATTTACGATATCTAAAGGAGCTGCTAGTGAGAGGGAGAGGCAAATGGTCGATAATTGCCCGTGGTATTAAAATTTTTATTCTTTTTCGCACCCCGCTCGAGAAATACTAAAAATGTGCCGTCAGGAATCTCCTATCGCCATCCAACTTTCTAGTATATTTGATTTTGTGTCTCCATACTGGACTTTAAAACAGCCTTCTTAAACTATTTGCCTCTCACTTTCTTTCACTGCTCTAAAACGGTGTTTAACACTCCATACCGTGCTTTAACGGTGATTTGTGGGGAGTGGAGTTGCAGGTTCTTTCCCAAATAACTGTTAGTATTATTCGATTAAATGGAGCTTCGAAATTATCATTTATTACAAAATAAGTTCTTGGTCACACTAAAAAAGCAGGGTCGGGATAAAAATATGTATACAATCCAAGGGAAATATATGCAATATGAGTTTTGTTAACAAATAAAGCAATAAATATGAATAATTGCGTTGTCGATGTGGAGTACGAATATGTTGTGTTAAAAGTGAGCTTTAATAAAAGATGCATATTGTTCAAGTATTAATTAATTTGTCTTTCAGATAAATAACGTTGATATTAGTCATTTGCCGAGGTATGAAGCGGTTCAAAAGTTCCTTCAGGCTGAAGAAAATTTAGTTGTTGAATTAAGCAGGCAAAAGCATAATCACAATGCCGTAGTTTCCGATATTAAACAAGATGGGTATACGGAAAACGTTGCAAAGAAACAAAACAACGAAGAAGCTGATATAATTGAAATTAAACCCGAAACCTCAGCCTTAACAAAAGCATCTAATTGTGGTGGCTACCAGCAAGTGAATTCAATTACGCCATTAATATTTCCTGCAGAACCATTAAACAATCCCGTAATTTTAACTCTGAGGACCTTTAATAACGAAAAAAAAACATCAAAGGAAGTTCAAACACAAACCGTATTAAACGCAGATGTTCTACAAGATCACGATCTTGTCCAGACAATAACTGATCACTTTATTGAGCAAGAACATCACATATTTGAACAATGTCTTGAGCCGGAAATTGATATTGAGGTGAGATGAGAAAACTATTAATTTCATATTTCGCAATTTTCATGAATACATATATATATATATATATATATATTGTAATCTTGTCTTGAATATTTTTTATTTTCTTTCAATTTGGCAGGAAATAACACTCACTAAAGCTGTTATTAACGATAATACCAATGATATCGGCATATATATTTGCTCTTCCGGCTATCAGCCTTCAAACATCGATGCGACGAACAAGGGGGATCAGATAATATGCAATGATACCGAAGGGGTCTGCGAAGATGTATTCATCAGTGGCATTGAACCGAAAAGTATAGCGCAGAGCGATGGACGCCTACGGCAGGGTGATCAGATACTACGCATTAATGGTATGGATGTGAAAAATAAAGAAGAGGCAGTGTTGAAGATATCGGAGAGCAGCACTGCTGTGACGCTTCTCGTTAGTCGAATCCTATATCCAGTAAGCATACCAATTTTCATTTTCCGCTCATTTTATACAATATTAATATAATTAAATATAATTAATATAATATACAGGGGTATTTACATTATTTACACAAATTTGCAATTATTTGCACATCCCAACTTTTAGTTGCTATTCTGGTTGTTAAACAATTTCTTTATTGCTAAGGTTGATCTACCCAAAAGCAAGTCGAAAGGGAATGCAGCAGATAACGGTTTATAAGACAATGCTAAAAACACAAGAAATACGTCTCTTTATTTGGATAACACTTAATAAACTCAATTCCAGACAATTAAAAGCCTCCACTATGCCATTATTAAAATTAAATATAATTAAATTTAAGATGATAACAATTTATGTTTAAATATGACCCCATACATCCATCTATTCTTTTATTTCTAGCATTGTCTTATGAACCGTTGTCTTTTGCTTTCCATTTCGGCTTGATTCTGCATAGATCAATCTACGCGATACAAAAATTTCAGGGAAATTGGTCAACAACAAATAACAACTAACAGAAGTTTGACGTTAAAATAATTCGTTGTGTAAATACTTTTGACCACCTCTGTATAATAAAAATTTATTTATAATCATAGCTCGCAAATAACTGTTGACCGATTCGTGCAGTTGCAAAATTCCTTCAGACTTTGAGCAACGAATCTGAAAGCAACCAATTGAATGGCTCATACAAAAATTTTGCTCGCACACAGCCGACAAACAGTTTTATACGTTCCCTTTTGCTCAGCTCATTCTCGGAACGATTGCTCTTTATCGACGATTCAAAAAGTCTTTCACGCATGCATGTGTGTATGTGAAGTTGCATTCGCAAACACATAATGGGAAGCTTCGAGGTTTCTTCTTTGAAAAGACCCCTTGCGAAGACTTTTTCAGTCAATCGGTCTGTTAATAGGTGTCTCTGTGCGCTCATTGTGCGGCGTTCGGTGAAAGAGCGTGCTTACGAACAGCTCAACGTAAAGCGCTCATCAGAAACTGAAACGAAAAGAAAGGAAGTCGGCTGCTCAGAAAGAAACGAGGATACAGGTTTTTTTTTCTGTTTTCTCGCGAGCAGAGCGTTAGGAAAAAAACGCTTAACAGTTATTTGCTAGCTATGTTAGAAATATTATTTCTATAATGTCTATAATGCTCGTAAAGTAAAGAAAAAAAAAAACAATTTGTTCTTATACCCTTGCAGAAGTTCGCAACGCAGTGAAGGAGACATAAAAATTATGTAGTATATATGTAGTAGCATCAACAACCGTGTTAATCTAGCCATGTCCGTCTCTCTGTTTCTCCGAAAACTAGCCTATCAGTTTTTAAAATATATGAATAAAAGTTTGCAGTATTCACATACTCTCACTTTCATCTTTCCAAGTGAACGGACGTGTTTTTTTTTCTTGCACTCTCGATTTGTGTTTAAATTTTGCATAAACTACCGGGGTTTCATTTAAAATATTCTACCTTGTGTTCATTAACTTCCCGGTTACTTCGGGTCTTCATGCAGTTATTTTAATTGGTGTAGTTCATTGAGTTTATTTCTCAATTTCAATTGTTCTGCTAGTTTTGCATTTTTTGTATTCCTCTTTGTGCCTTCCCCGTTTAGTCGTTGTCTGCAGCTAATCGTTGCTTGCTAATACCGACGCTCTCTTGCTCCACCGCTCTCTCCCTCTCTTTGTGCCGCTTATCTTATTTATCGCTCTCTCTTGCTTATTTCCGTAGGTAAGTCCCAATCATGAATTCGCAAATTGTCTGCTTTGTCAAAACCTTCAAAAAGCCCATTACTGCAGGTGACGTTACCATCGGCTGCTGGCTGTACGACAACATCTTGCACGCCAAGTGCATTGATGTTGCAGCTCGGGCGGTGGACAATGTTAGGAAAAACATCGGGCTACTTTACTGCTGCGAGGCCTGTCGCGAGGTGGAGAAGGAGATGTTGTCCTTCATGTGGCAACCAAGGGCGATTTTTAGGACATATTATCGAGTTTTCGCAAAACTCAAGATTTAATAGCCTTACGCTATTAAATGAGTCTCCCAGGCGCAAAAAGTAAAACTCAATGGGAGGGCAGCACGTAGGCGGATCCCAACAAGCCGCGACGGGCAGTCAGCAGCAGCCTCCCTTGGCACAGCACTTGACCTCAACATTAATTCCAAGAGTGCGGAGATCGAGCGCTAGAAAAGTTTTGGTGGCCGAATGTGCCGCGGGAGTTGATACTGCCGTTGATATCTGTTTTGTCCTGTGAGGAGTCCCAAATATTGACCCCTGAAAGCCCCGTAAATATGATTGTATCTGCCCATGGAGATAGGCCAGGAATACCGGCCGATTAAACATCGGAAGATGTTTTAGTCTTTATCCGAGGCAAAACCACAACCGATAAAATAAAGATTTTGCTAGGGGTATTTTATCTTTCAAAATAAATATCCCTAACGAGCTCTTTAACACAATTTGCTTCACCAACTTCTGGCCAGATACGTTGTTGTCAAGGAGTTAGAAGCGAATAAAAAAAAAACGCCTGTAGGAATAACCCTTCCCAGTCCTGATCAGACCAGTGCACCTTCTACGTCTATCACTCCCGACCCAAAAAACTAACCCACTCCCTAGGTATTTCCTATCAGAAGAGGCTTATGTAGTAAGTTTTCTAAATTGTATTCGAATAGCCTTTCGTTTGCTTCTCAGGTTATTATGTTCACAGAAACCTGGTTAAAGCTGGAGATTCTGAGCTCCAAAGTTTTTCTAGCTGTGTTCACAGTATTTCGGCTAGATCGTCCTATCAGGCGTGGGGGTGGAGTTATAGCGTTTGCCTCCACACTCACGTCAGAAGTATTGACATTCGAGGAATGCAACGATGTTGAATTCCTATGTGTGAAGCTATCTATCAATGCTAGCTCAATTTTTATTACCTGTTCCTACATACCTCCATTGTCGGAACTTCCTATTTATTGGAACCACCTTTCCACTATCCAGATGGTTTCCGGTAGACTTTTGGATAGAGACCATTTGGTCATTTTAATATACCTGGGGCTTTTTAGTCCTCAAATAATTCCTCCAACACTCTCCTAAATTGTACACAACATGACTTTAGCGCCGACTATATTTCGCTGTCTCAAGTCTACCATGTACGAAATTCCTTACAGCGCTTCCTCGATCATTGTTTTGTCTCAGATCCGGCGAGAGTCAGTTTACCCGAAGATCCGTATCATCCTACTTTAGATGTGACTCTTGATATTGGGTCTGACTTACAGAATATATCTAACGGTTCACACAAAAAAGTCCTTTTTTCGTAAGATCGACGTTGAGCAAATTTAATAAATAATTTTATATATGAATTTAATTGGTCCGATCTATACATTTTTACTGACATGTCAGTTGCCGTGGACTTACAATGCCATGAACTCATTTTTTACTGAATAAGTTGGGTTATACTATCCGAAAATCTCGAATAAGCCTCCGTGGTTTATTAAAAAGTTGAACCGACTTAAAAATTAAAAAGTTAAGCTGAATGGTAAATTTAAAATCACCGTTTCTGAATCTGCCCTTTCCTCTTATTTATCAGCTTGGTCAAACTGAACGCGCTGCTGAACGCGCATTGTTAAAAAAAACTTTGTAACTCATTGCAGGGTCCAGTTCTCATAGGGCCCAAAACAGTTTTATAATTATGTTAACACTAAACGTAAGCCTAAAACGAATCCTTCCTCGGTTTGATTTGAAAATACTACCGCAAATAATGATCACTCAATATCCGATCTATTTTTGCAGCTTTTTCAAAAAACTTATTCAAATTCTTCGAATTTAAATTAGACTAATTCCTACGTCATACCCAAATCAAACTTAATTTTTAATCAGCCTAAACGAAAACTCTCTTCTTTTAGATCTTCATCTTGTCAAGCCAGCTTATTCGCCAGGTATTCCGACGGTATTCCTGGCTGTGTGCTCAGGTATTGCGCCGACGCCCTGCGCTATCCCCTTTTGAAATTGTTTACCTTATCCCTAGAAACCTCTGATTTTCCCCTTATTTTGAAGGAATCGTTTATAATTCTTCTCCGCCAAAATCACAGCAAACTGGATGCCAACCGTTATAGAGGAATTTCTAAGTTGTCGGCTATCCAAAAAGTTTTCGAAAACATAATTACTCCTCATTTGCAGCACCTTTGTCAATCAGTTAACATGGTTTTATTAAGCGAAGATCAACAACAACAAACCTTTTGGAACTCTCTTCCTATTTTATAAAGGGATCAATAATAATTTTCAGACAGATGCAATTTATACTGATTTTAGTAAAGCATTTGAATCTTCTTAATTGGATCTTAAGTTATCTGAATGGCAGGGCGCAAAAGGACCTCTTTAAGAATAATTTATTTAATGTTCTTAGAGTTACTTCTGGCGTCCCGCAAGGGAGCCATTGAGTCCCTTATTGTTTACATTATTTATAAATGACCTGTCCAACGTCTTGACGAATTCCAGAGTGCTTAGTGCAAGGACGTTGCTTGCCAGTCGGATTTACAATTACTTTTTAAACATGGTGCCGCGTAAATTTATTAAACTTAAACGGCTCTAAATGCAAGCTAATGACATTCTCTCGTGTCGTTCCCAAACTTGTTACTTATACGCTGAACTGCTACTCTTTTGAAAGAATTAATTCAATTGCTGTTTGGTCGCCCGTCTGGACCCTAAACTTGACTTTTTCGACCACATTTCGTCTATAGTGAATAGAGCCAGGGGTGTGCTTAGATTTATTAAACGGTGGCCGAAAGAATTCAATGACCCCTATGTTACTAAATCTTTATATATTTCTTTAGTTCGTCCTATCTTAGAATACGGATGCTGCGTTTGGAGCCCTCAGAAGGGCGTTCATAGTAAATGCATCGAATCGGTTCAAAGAACTTTTTACTATTCGCTCTACGCGGTTTAAATTGGGGTGAAAACCAAAGATTACCTTCTTACTCTAATAGACTCCTCATAATGAACTTACCATTCTTAGCCAACCGTTAAACTATGCTTCGCATTACCTTTATGTATAACCTCATTCATGGTGACGTGGAAAGGGCTAACTTGTTGAGTCAGCTCAATTTCTACGTACCAAGTAGAAATACTAGATCATTGCATGACCTTTTAGAGTATTGTGTGCAAATTATAATGATTCGTACAGATTAATCTCTAACGTAGATAGTCTTCCAAAACTAAAAACTTCTAACCCACTTAGTACACATGCAGGCAAGCAAGCACGCCAGTAGTTAATTTCCTCGTATTCTTTTTTATATGTTCTATCGCGCCTACTAAGACTTAACCCAATAGCTTGCCTGGTTTCATACGGACCACTTGAGTATACTGACCGTAGTGCATGAACGTCCATTAAAAAAATACAAAATATAAGTCGGAACGGGCCGGATCAGACGGCTATATCATATAGCTGCCAAAGGGACGATTAGAACATTTTTAGAAAAAATATAACTGATTCAGCTTCTAACATACTCTCATCTAATTTAAGCCATAACATGTTTTTTTTTCGGAATTTCAGTTTTAATTTTATGAATAGAAAGACAATATCGTGAAGCTGTCTTATGAACTATTGGTTAAAATGGAAGAAAATGCAAATCTGTAACTGTAAAACTATAAATATAATAAGTATAGGTGACTATTATAAAAGGCAATGCTTCGTTGTCTTTTCAGAAAAATATATATAAAATTTGTATTATATTAATTATTAATGATCGAGTATCTATTTGCATGGGTATACAAACTTCGGCGTGCTAAAGTTAGCTTCCTTTCTTGTTTATGATGTTTTTTATCATAAAAATGCAAAATCACCATTGCGTGAATTTGGAGTCATATCAAGATATTAAAATAACATATGCTAAATTCTTTTCAATTTGACCGATTGGAATATTTCATAATGTAATAATGCTGAAAAATATCAATTTTAAGAACTTTCATTTTTTTGGCTACGGTTGACTTTTCTGTAGAAATGCCCATATATATATATGTATATGCATATATATAGAACTCATTTTTATATTTTCATCAAGCTTTTGTAGATTTCTCGATCAATTAACCACGAATAAATTTCTTGTCTTTTATAGGAAGACGAAGACGATGATGATGACGATATTGAGAGTAATTTTGAATATGCCAATACTCATTTTTTACCCGATGACTACACCAATGTTGTGGATAAGTTGGATAAAGTGTTGCTAAGTCACGTTCATCAGCTCAAAGAATTATCTGGTAAAGAAGGGGTTTCAACAACACAACCAAAACAAAGTTCACCAACACAGAAACAGAATTTAACATCAACAAATTCTTCCCTGCCAAAAAAGATAGTTGAACAGCCTAGCAAAGACGTTTTCCTTGATAGAAAAAATGGAGATCAGTCAAACAATATTCGAGTTTCAAAAAATAATTACGATGAGAGCGAGCATATTTATGAGACAATTCCCGAAGATTCGGAATCAGAACCCCTATACTGTTCACCCTATCAAAGTTCAAACTATATAACTAAAATAGGATCGGCATCTTCTGAAGCATTGGAAACTTCATCAACTCAACAACAAACAGAACGTGTTGCCCAATGGCTGGGCTTAAAATCGCCAAAAACGACTATTCCCTCCCTAGTGGGTAATCGCCCGACGCCGCCATCGAAGTCTACTGCCACTTGCAGCAGGGTCTTTACCTTACGCAGTACGACAAGTCGATCCAGCAGCAGTGGCTATGCTCGAAATAATAATGTTAATGGAGGAAACAAGTTGGTTTTTACACATGAAGAAGAAGTTGACAACTCATCAAGTGCCTACAATACAGGAGGTTCGAATAACAGCGCCTCTCCACAAGTTGTTGAAGACAACACAGCAGTGACTATGGATAATTCTGGAGAGAATCGCCTGTTTACCACCACCCCTGTGAGCAGTATGTTACTTTTGCCATTTGGAAAATCAGGACGGATTGGTCTCTGTTCAGCTAACTTACAAACCGCGTATGTTAGCGGTAAGTGAAAAACACATTGTAAATTTTAACTTTTTACATTTCTATATACATTATTTTCTCAGAAATATATAAGTAAGCTCGTTCTGATCATATTTAAAAAATTATTCATTATTAGGTTTATACGTTTGTTATACTATTTATCCATCTTTCAATCTATATATGGTAATTTTCAAACTCGTGCACGGGGCATAGAATTGAGTTAGCTGAGTTGCGGCAGTGGACAAAATAAAGAAGACAATTCGCCTTTTTAAGAAAAAGAGGTGTCTAAATCAAATGGAAAGTTTGGCACAGGAAAAAATAAACCAGTTATCCAAGTAATTCAAATTCCATCGTTGCTTTTGTTTCTGTCGTTTGAATGAAATGAACTGTCGTCCAAATGCAATTATTTTTAACAGAATATTATGCAAACAAATGTTTTTTTTCCCTCAAAATAAAAAAATCTCAGAATGAACAAGAAAGGAAGTTAACTTATGTAGATTGGAATTCTATCATTAATAATTAATACAATATAAATTATTACATTTCTGTTTAAAATCATGGAAGTAATTCCTACTTTCATTACAGTCTTCTTTATATTTAAAGTTGTTCAGTTACAGTTTTACATTCATATTTCGGCATTTTCCTCTATATTTAATGATAGTTTCTATGGCAGCTATATCTTATAGTAGTCTGGTTTTCATAAAATTTAAATCAAAATTCTAGAATGATACAAAATGGCTATATCTCAGAAAAGTCATAATTTTTTTTCTAAAAATTTTCCGAACGTTCCTGTGGCAGATATATGATATAGTCGTCCGGGCCGGTGAGTGAGAGTATATAGAAGACTTACGGCAAAGTTTCATTCAGATAGCTTAAAAACTGAGAGATTAGTTTGCATAGAAACGAACAGAGGAACAAACAGATAGACGTACATGGCAAGATCGACTCGGCTGTTAATGCTTATCAAGAACATATATGTATATTTTATACGGTAAGAGATGACTCCTTAACTGCGTTGCAAACATCTGACTGAAATTATAACACCCTGCGAGGGTATAAATACCGGAATATACTTATCCGAATGTTTTCGATGAGCTTAGCTCACCCTTGAGGTGGAATTGGAGCATCAATTACATATGTCCCTTTGGCAAAGACTTTCACCTGGAATATGCTGCGTAGGCTTGGTAGCTTACACGATAGCCTTGTCTCAATGTCTGTACAGTATATGCCGACTTCTCCTTCCATCTTGAAGCCTTCGGTGTATATGATGAGTTTTAGAGCATGGTCCTGAGCCGTTTTCCAGTCTTCGGGTCTAATGAATGTTGTTGTTTTGAGATCCGGGCAAGTTCAAGGTATCATATCGGTACCATGTATATTTTAGTGAAGAGATTGAAGTCCGTCTTGTCCGTGTTGATACTGAGTCCTACCTTGTTCGCCTCCTCCCATATTTCCCTGAGTCTTGATTCCATAATTGCGCTGAGGGTCGATTGACAGACTCCCGCGATAATAATGCTTATGTCGTCAGCATAAGCTGTTATTTTCGAGGCCTTCCGCTCAAACCTCTTGATTAGGTCATCTACAAAGACTCCGAGCGCACATTCCTTATTATGCAGGGCTTTCTCATTGGTGGCTACTAACGAATTTATTGCCGTCTCCACTGATTTCCCTTTTGTGTATGCATGGTTAACAATACCCACATTACCCACAATATTTCTGATATATAGTTCCAAAAGCGTTTCTAGCGCTTGAGTAGGAATGAGGTAAGGCTTAAGGGCCTGTAGTCCTTGGGACTATAGTAGCTGCGCTTTCCTGCTTTAGACAGGAAGTCAATCCGAGAAGTCCTCCATTGGTTCAGGATATATCCTGAGCTTAGTATATTGTGTGGAACAATGTGGTGATGACTTCTTTGGTCGCCTGCTACATGGCTGCAAATATTCCGTCTAGTCCCGATGCATTTATCCCCACGAAGGAGTCTATAGCCCAGTGGACTCTTCTGGAGGATATTAGATCTGTTGGGACATGCTCTTCTCTTGGTTATCTCTGTGCAACCTGGGAAGTGTGCGTGCATTAGTGCTGTTAGGGCCTCTTCGCCGCCCTCAGTCCACTGTCCGTTATCACGTTTCAGCAGACTCTGTATGATGGGTTGCTTCGAAAGCATCTTCGGAAGTCTCTATGTTAAAGCAGAAGTTTATTCAAGAGCTTCTTTGAGCCCTGCGTATTTCCTTCTTGTTTTTGTTTTAACTTTTTCCAGTTAGTATTCCGGGGTTTTCTAAAGAGGGTTAATTTTTGAGAGTGATCGAATTGGAAATATGGGAAAAGTATGTCATTATGGTCTGAGAAGGATGGTCTCTCAAGGACTTTCCAATTTGATACCATAGTGCTTTGTCCTGCTACGAGTGTTATATCAAGCCTACAAAGGTGTATCCTCCACCACGTTTGCTATATATAAGTTAGTCGAAAGTATAAAGTCTAAAATTGACTTACCTCTGTCGCTCTGTTGCTCCGCGACACGCTGTGGTGAGCGTTGGCTTCTGCACTTATAAGCAGTTGCTGGTCTTTCGGGCTGGCTTCTACCAGGCTCCTGAGTTATTCTGGTGGAGCTAGTCTGTCGTGCGCCATTTAGCAGGAAGCTACCAGGAGGCGTAATGAGACATAAGTCTTTCTTCTCCTCGGACTCGTCCAGCGTCAGTTCCTCGTCGGCGTCAACGATGGTTTCCAGACCTAGGTCCTTGTCCCCCTCTCCTGCCTTCAGTGGATGAGCATCCGAATCACTTTTTGAGGCGCAGGTATACGCTACCCACGCGCCACGCCGTCTTCCCGTATCTGGAATTCAGGATGTCCTCTGTCTCCATGTTTATCTGGATGGTAATTGGCTTATAATGTGCAGTATCTTCCGGTCTGACGCTGCAGCAGCTTCAGCGCTATCCAAGGGGAGATAGCGATGGGGAAGAGTACCTACGCCTTTGGGATGGATGGGACTTTTCCCCGTCCACCAGCTTGGCCCCCTCCCACAGCGCTTCCAGCTGGGAAACCGTCATCAATATATTTTATGGTCCACTCCGCTTGGGTAATGAGTAACACTTTAATGTCGTTTGGTTACCTCACTGGCGTTCTCGATCTTCTTAAGGGGCTTTTTCGCGCTGCCGCTTGCTTACCGGAGTGTTCTTCACGGCACTCTCGGCGGTGCATTGCTTGGTGGCAAGCATCTCTACCTAATTGGCGAAACCGAATATTGAGGGCAATGTTGGAAAGTTTGGCGAAGTAAAGTCTGCTCTCTTCGATCCTTTGCTCGACCCAAGTAAGCTTTACCTTATCCTCTTCGGATAGGACAGCCTTTGAATGGAGCGGGCTCGGGATGCGAAGGGCAGCCTTGTACTGCGTCTTTGTCTTCTTTTCCTCACTTAAACGCTTCGGCCCTTCGCTACGCGGGGAGCTGGTATATGTTTCCGGCGTGCGAAGGAGGCTTTCTTCCTCTTTTCGAGTCTACAGAATAGGGCATCCGTTCGGCTTAGCTTCCCTTGCGTTGTTTTAGAGGCAGCAGCGTTACAACTGATATGGCCTGCTCTCGTCAAATCAGAGGTGTGGCCGTTAGCGACACGCAGATAGGATTGCCCCCTCCGTGCTCGCCGGTGGTAGCAGTCACGCCTTCCGCCGGCGTTTGGGCTGACATCCCAACCCCTGTTAGTTTTATTCTGTCATACATAGCAATGTCCATAGATACTAATTAGTTTTCCGGGGAACCACCCACCTGCGTTTTATGCCTGCCGCTAGGCACCTCCAGCCATGGGTAAGACACTGCATTACCCCGGACAGCGGATGTGGAAATGCATTTCCCGTTGTACAGGATAATACAGTGCCCATTGACAAGCCGGCGTTCTCGTGGAGGGTTCAGCTGAAGGATTTCGCGAACCAGGTAGCCAATTAGAAGACATCGAAGTCTGCCTGTGAGTGTATAGCTGGCGCTTAACGTAAGCTTAAGTTTGAAAACGGTATTATATCGTACAATCGACATAATGTTATTGAAACATTAATGACCTGGTAGACGATTAAACAACATCTTACATTATTTTCAGGGGACCCATTTGAGTGGCCTATCATATCATATTCAGAGTTAGAAAATAGTACAAAAACATGTAATTCCAGTAATTATGATAATCTAAGTAGACTCATGAAAGCATTATCAGGTCGTGAAAAAATCTGTTTATGCCAAAAAATGTCGACACAATTATGAAAATTCTGCAAGAGCGGTTTGGCGATTCATTCCACATAGTGAGAATTATTCTTGATAAAATCTAACACTTCCCGGTTATTAAAGACAACAAATTCGACCAACTCTTGGCATTCTATGACATAATCACAAATCTTGTTTACACTTTGCTCAATATAGGAGACAGACCAAATAAGAAACCCTTTAATATTTAATGATATTTTAGACTAACTGTCCCTGTCTCAAGGTATTCGCAAAATATTATCTTTAGGATTTTGACAGAAAATCAGCAAGTTAAAAGACAGAACACGTAGTTCACGTTTTACGTATTAGAGTTGTCGCAGTCAAAGGTCAAGCGAAAGCATTTTGTAATTTATTGTAATGTAATATATTGTAGTTACAGTCATAATAGCATTCCGCATAAAGACAAATCTTCAAACATACAAATAGGTAGGCCTGATCTGATAGTCACAATGAACATGGAAAACAACTGTAAAGATGTTTCATGTCACTCTTATGGGACCAAAAAGTAGTATCCAAACATGTACTCTTCTTGACGAGGCATCTATATATATCAACTATATCATTAGGTATTGAAAAATTGGCAAACGAATTAGGTCTTGACGTTCCATCAAAGCCATTGAAAATGCAATGTCCTAACAATAAAATGTACTTACGAGATAATTTTGTCAGAATACGTATCAAAGGGAGTGGTGTGAATACTAGGATACACACTATGAGAAGAGTGAGGACAGTCTACCGATGACTGACAGAATTGAGTTTTAAATGATTATTCAGATTGTTCTTACTTTCAGGCACATACAAGAATTTTAATAGGTCAACAAAATTGGTCTCTTATCGTGTCACGCAAGTTAAGGTATGAATCCTCTGACGGCCCTGTAGCTAGCAATACATTGTTAGGCTGGGTCGTGCATGGTTTAACCAAAGACATTACAGTCTATAAGATGCGTAACGTCATAAGATTTTTTTGCACACGATTTTTTCGTGCTGGCTTTTGAACTGGCTTCAGGCTCTCTCACATTTTATTCAAAAGCCAGAGAGAGCGCTCTAGAGCCAGCCGCTCTCTTGTAGGCATGCAGCGCCAGCCGACGATTGTTTGTGTGCACACGTATTCTCACGAATCAAAAGATACCCTTCAGCTTATAAATCCTGAGATCATTTCGGAAGGCACATGTTGCCTCCCATATTAACATAATAATATTGTATATACTACTTTGAATGTAGTACATTTGGTAGTAATGATCGGATATACTTATATAATAATACACAATACACAATTTTTAACATGACATCGCATTGGAACATTAGGGTATTAAGTGTGCGACGCGCGAAAAACGGTTTCAAATTTTTGGTGCTGGCGCTTGCGAACAGAAGCACATACATATTCACGCACACATACGCACTTGCGTATCTTGCTGATATATTTTTGGCTAAATGGAGAAACGAATATATGCAATATCTAATATGCAATATATCTAATTTAATCATATTAGAAATTAAGAAAAAAAATGTAAAGTTTAAATAACGCAAATTAATTGCCTTACGTAATACGTAATACTTGGGAGGAGGATGCTGTAAAAACTTTCGTTAATTTGAAGCCCAACGGGCTTGAATGGTTATATTTTAAATTTATTATTTGTGAGACCATTTACTTTTTTGTTCTATTCCATAAGGAATTTATCGATATAAAGAGTCAAGACGTCATTCAAGAGCAAGGGTTGAAAACAAAACTAAAATAACACGATTTCATGATTTTAATGGAAATATAATTTAAACAGGCATTTCCCCAAAAGAAAGACTTCATATTAATGTACTACCAATTAATTAAATTTAAGAGCTAGCGATGGAGTTTGGGGGGATTGGAGTTTTAATTATGTCTAGTTAAGGTAAAATTATATATGAAAATATAGAAATGTGATAGAGGTTTTGGTGATGTTAGTTAGGCGTTTTTTGCAGAGTGCATTTTTTATATATTTAAGTAGGTTTCCAATAGTCTTAAGTGGTTGCTGTGTTGCTGGTTTTGCAATAATGGCTATAATGTGCAAAAAGTCTGCTGTGAAGATTGATGATTAGTGGTGAGGGAATAACCGAATAGCCGTCTGTGAAAATGTAGGTGCAGGAGAGATCGTTGGTTTGCTTTTCTGTAATTAGTTTTCTAAATATTTGTGTTTTTTATTGAACATATTTAGTGTTCTGTCAATTTTCGAAAGCTTCGTTTTTTCGGTGTGGTGAGGTTTGCGCGAATATTTTCTATTGTTTGAACGGCAATTTGTCGGCTTTTCATTTTTCTACAATTCGGTCTATAGTTAATTTGTATTGGGGGCGTTTTGTAGGGCGATGGGATTTTAATATTTTTTATAATTGGGGATTTGTTAATGTTATTGAGGTTTTTATGTGATCTTTAAAGTGAGTAGGTTTCGTCTATCTTCCAGAGAATTTGCGCGTGCTTCGTAGAGGATGTTTCGACTAAGTTTAAGTTTTCTTAATGTTGAGTTTGTGGAAAAATAATAGATTGGGAGGCCGCAGTCTTCTTTGTGACGTTAAGTGTGGATTTTGGATTTGCTAGGCATTTTATTATGTTAATTGTTTTTTGACGTTTGAAAGTTAATTGGTCTGCATGTGTTTTCCATCTGTATTTGTCATTCAAATTTATTCCTAGTATTTTTGCAGTTACAATTATTTTTTCTGAAAATAGATGTTGACATTTTGTGGGTGAGAGCAGGGCACCTGAATATTCAGCACAGTCGAATATTGTTGTGAGTATAGGGTTTGAGTTTCTGTTAACGTTTTTTTGTTTTTAATTTTAGTCTGAAGAATATTGTAGAATGACTGAAAGTAGAGAGCCTTTTGAAATGCCATTTTGTATTGGTTAAAAGGAGAAGAGGTCGGAGTTGCGCTGAGTCATTTAATTTTTGATGTAGTTTGTTATTTGGGTCCAGTTTTCCAAGCTACCAGTTGGTCTAGGACGGAGTGTATCCCTATACGTCCGAAAGCTTATTTTTTGTTCCGATTTCAACCGTTTTTCCTCTAGCGTTGAACTGTGGAAATCTCCAGTGACTACGGTAGGTATGTTCGAGGTGTCTAAAACGGCTTGAAGGTTTTGCAGTAAGATAGATTTGTTTGGTGCTATGTATA
Source organism: Drosophila bunnanda (assembly GCA_035046265.1). Taxonomy (NCBI): domain Eukaryota; kingdom Metazoa; phylum Arthropoda; class Insecta; order Diptera; family Drosophilidae; genus Drosophila; species Drosophila bunnanda. The sequence goes on along the minus strand of JAWNOB010000033.1, from coordinate 873,271 downwards.
CTGAGATAATTCTGAATTTTAACCTGGAATTGATTTCGGTACAGACTGCATCAAAGTCGTCACTAAGGGTCATCTATTTATCAGTATTAACAGCCGCGTCAATCTAGCCATGTCCGTCTGTTCGTCTGTCCGTTTCTACGCAAACTAGTCTCTCAGTTTTTAATCTAAATGAAATTTTGTTGTTAGTCTTTTATATACCCTCACTCTTATATACGAGTATGTCGGAACGGCCGGATCGGACGACCGGAAAATTTTTAGAAAACAAATATAACTTTCCCAGTTTTCAACAGATTTGCATCTACTTTGAGACATAGCCATTTTTTTTTATTCTAAAATTTTGTATTAAATTTAATGAAAATCAGACTACTATATAGCTGCCATGGAAACTATCATTAAATATAGAGGAAGACGAGAACTAAACAACTGTAAATATACAGATGCAATATACTGCAATGAAAGTAGGAATTACTTCCTTGATTTTTATCAAAAATGTATAATTTATATTGTATTAATTATTTATGATCGAATCCCAATCTGCAAGGGTATACAAACTTTGGCGTGCCGAAGTTAGCTTCCTTTCTTCTTCGCAGTAGTTGTTTAGATATCCATTCATGTTCAATTGTATGATTTTTATTGTCATTATTAAATGTTTTTGTTTTTGGTTAATCTAGTTGGTTGAGTAAGTTGTTTGTATACCTGTTTTCATTTACTACTTGGTGTTGTAAGTGCTTTTTAAATTAGATACAATCAAAATCGCTGTTATTAATAAACTTAGTTTTATTTAGTTTTGTCCTTTTGATTAGCTATTTTTGGTGGGGCTCAGATTTGTTTCAAGGGTTTTTTTTTCTTTAGAAAAGATTCGAAGTTTCAGATAATTTGGCAAGATAGTGAGGTCGAAGTTGAGGATGTGCAGAACTCTGTGTATATATCATCTGTGCTTTTACGATCCGTTAAAGCTTGAGAAGGTGAGAAGTGTTTACGAAATGTTCTGGTGTCTGTTATGAGGCCCTGGTATGATGTGTTTTGTCGATGATGATAGGTTGTTTTATTCGGGAGTGTTTTTTGGAGTAGATGAATTATTTTAAATTTTTATTGTTGTATTGGTGTTTTGATTTTTGGGTGTAGATACGAAGCTGTGACTTAGTTGTTGATTGTGCCGAGTGTAGTACAATGTTAACGCTGTTTTGTGATATACTTTTTCAGTAATTTTGATGGCTACCAATTGTAGTTGTTTTAAAATCTTGGGCAATTCCGATCTAATGGGCTGTGTTTGCGTTAGGTACAAGGATGTGTTTGCAATTTATGAAATTTATCCAATTGTTTGTTTTGAATAAGATAAGTTGACACATTTTCAAACGATTTGTTGTTTGTCCTATTTATTACAATGAATTTCGGTTCGCCTAGGTGGTCGTTGTAAATTGATGTTTTTGAGGTTTTGTGTATGTCTGGTGGCTTGTCCGATGTTGTTGTTGTTATTTTTTTCGCTTGTGCTCGAAATTTATCTTAGTTCTATCTTTCTGTTTAATGTGTAATATATTTTTGTTTTCGAATTATGCTTTATGCACTTCTTTTTTTGCTAATCGGCTGGTGAGCTAATGTTGGCGCTTTGCACTGCGGTAAGTCAGAGGTAATACGTCTTATCTTCAAGAGAGTTATAGGTATACTGACATTAATGTACTATATAGCTTGGTCTTTAATTTTTATTATTAACTGAACAATGTTCGGACAGAGAATAAATGTTTTCACAAACAAAAGCCAATTTCTTGATCAAAAGTGTAAACTCCTAGACTTTTATTTTAAAATTATAACGTCGGATTGCTTTTTATTTCAATGATTTTGTTTATGTCCCCCATTTACACGCTCTGATTCTCTTATTCTCCCTCGTCATAAAATCTACCTTATATGGGTAAAAATGCGATGCGACGCTTATGGATAGCTTACGTATATCGATTACATGCGATAGGGCGCTTATCGATAATACCGTAACAAAGTGGACTTAGATGAAATTGGACAGTGATCAGAAATTCCTTTATCAAGCTCGACTAGAAACTCTGTTTGCCTACTCAGCGCATCTACGTGGGCCATGCGTGAACCCGGCCTATAGGCTATTGCATAATTGAAACTTTCCAACTCCAGGGACCAACGGGTAATACGAGGATTTTTTACTTGAGATTTAAACCGAGGAACTACAATCGATTACTATCAAAAAGGGCTTATGCTCCAAATTTTTTTTTAAAAAGACGCAAAGCGTATATGATTGCCAGGGTTTCAAGTTCAAAACTATGATAACGAGATTCGGCTGCGGTGATCTTCCTTAAGTAGAAGACAACAGGATGTAGTAAATGCAATAAAACATCCATAAATCCGTGGGAACTCTCGTCTGCGTGGAATTCAGTTCATAATGAGGATTACAAATTGTAAGGACTGGAGGGAACTATAATGCTGCCTTTAACTTCAGTATGCACTTCATTCCAGGCCCGACATCAGAAAGTCGTTTAAAGGCTTTCCTACACGTTTGGAACAAACTTCCTAAAGTATGAAAATAAACCGAGACAGAAATGCAACGTCTTATAATTAACTGGTTCCGGATATTAGGCACGATTTCTCGAACACTCATTAATCTATTCGGATCTGCAGGGTCCTACTTTTTTTTAATTTAACTCAAGACTAAATTCAATAATGTGATTTAGCAACCTAGCTAATATCTTTTTATGCTCTTCCAAGGAGTTTGATGCTAAAATAATATTATCTATATAAACAACAATCTGTCGATTTTTTACAAGGTATCCGAAGGCGCCGAAAGGCATTCTCAAGTATTCAAACTGTCCATCTCGAGTCACGAAGTCAGTGCATTTCAATGATTCTGCTTCAACGCCTATAAAACCCACTTTTAAGGTCTAATATGTAGAACACGGATTTACCTCCCAGGTATTCTAAAAAATCTTCGATAAGGGGCAACGGAAAATTATCTTTAACTGTTTTCTTATTCAATCCACGGTAGTCCTAACATTTCCATATTTCTTCTTAAGTAAGACCACGTCTGAGGCATATGGCGAATTACTCGGTCGGATGATTCTAGTGGCTAATAGATCATTCATGCTTCGAAAATTATTTTTTTTCTCACGATATGACAACTTTCTAGGAGCACAGTAAACTTGTGTAGAGTCAGTAAGACGAACGGACATGTTGTATTTTGGCACCACAAAACTCTCTACCTATTTTAAGCATGTCTTCATTTGTATAGAATTCGCAGATTCCTGCATCCGGTCCTAAAACATATGAGGCGTCGCCGGGGTTACAAATTCGTTTTTAAGTATGTTTTGGTATACATTCTGTCTACTAGTGAATAGGGATGCATATATTTAATATGTGGAAAAAGCTATAGTATTATTTAATGATAATTTATGAGATTAATTAATAAAGTGATAAGAGTTAAAGTACATCTTAAAGTTTCAATGTTATAATGTTTTTTTATTTTAACAAAAGTGAGATCTTAAGTTTTCCAAATGTCAAAATGCTTTGGCCGCTAAGGCCACGAAAACTACTATTTACTAAATGTTCATCCTTCACTGCTTGCGGAATAGCTTCCCTGCTTACGAAACTCACTGGGCTTTCGGTACCTAGAAACGGAACAATTTTATTAATACGAAGGCACCCCGCTTTACTAGGTAATCATATGCTTACTAATTGAATAAAACAACTTCCATCAATGGAATCGGCGTTCTCTTCCTACTCGTCCTTCCTCCCAGCGGCGCTGAGGGCAGCAGTTCGCATACGGTTTGGGCACTGCTAATATTGGTGGCCAATCTGAACAATGAAATCACACTCCATCCGGGCGCTTCGGTTCCTGACACTGGCTGCTGCGGTGTCCCATCTATCGGTTTCTCCTCCGGAATTTGTGGACTTTGTTGTACGCGCATGCCACAAAGGTGCAATTGGACGCAAAACTTCTGGTGTCTTCCGCCTGTACGATCTGATATCGCATCGAATTCTCACGCACCTCGCTAGAAACTTTGTACAAAAATGCCCGGCTACTCACTGACGGCATAATCGTGATAAATGCTCATGGATAAACAGTGCGGCTAACTGTGCTGCGGCGAACTCTGCGAAAATGTCTGGAGTACCTGGAGGTGGCATAAACAATTCAAATGGGTCCGGAATACGCCCGGCAGTACCGTCGCGGCTAATACTAGCAGACGACATAATTGTAGCTAACACTGCTGTCCGAAATGATGCGAACGGGCCCGGAAATACGCAGAGGCGGAACAGTCACGGTTAACCCGAAGTACTCACAAGCGGAATACTCGCAGCTAATATTTGCAAAACAAAATGATCATGGCGTTTGATTGTGTCTCGGCGTTTTGGTCGCTTCGGTTTTTCCCTCTCCGTCTTTTTTTCTCACATTGCTACTGAACGTTTCCTGCTATTGTTTATGCTCTTGGATTCCAGTTCTTGTTTTCACAGTGCCCGTCGCTCGTGTGGTTGATCTCCTATGTTGAATTTCGTTGTGTCGATTTTTTTCTGGTATTTTTTTTACCAGCTGCTGATCGTGGCTTTGACACTGGCTTCAATGGGTTACCTAGCTATACTAATAGATTCCAAAAGAAATTGGCTACCGTTGTTCTGTGAGAGTGTAAAAATTTATTTTAATATATATCGTTAAAGCCTTGTACTAACAAACGAACAAAAATCACTGCCTAGTTCATGTTCTTCTACTCGCTTTCCTCCGGATCCAGTTAACTTTCGATTGGCCAGAAGTCGTCCCCGACAGTTATTTCTGTCAGCAGTAGTTGCTGTAAAAGTCGATTTTTAGCACATTCAATGACGGTAATCTCTCACGTGTCTCAACAGCAACAACGAAATTACTGTGATTTCTTTGTGTAGCGTCACACCCTTCCAGAAGCAGTTTTCGATCTTAAAAAAAAAATTGAAGGTTATGTTAGCTCAGCAAAGAGACGGCATTGTTTTTGTCGAGACACTCTTCGCGGTGAAATACCGGCGTTCCACCTGATTGTTTTCCTGTATGCGTACTAAGTGGGTTGGTATTAAGGTTTTTCGTTTAGGAAGAGTATTGTGTGAGGTTATTGTTTACAAATCATTATATTTTGCACATCGGACTCTAAGAGTTTGTCTCATTCAGAGGATGTTCTATAGGGGTGCAAGGCAAAGTAATTTCACTTAATACCTAAAACGCATCTCCTTAGATTTGTTCTTGTTTGTATAGAGCTTACGTTCATTTTTGTTTCTTATCAATAGTTTACAGATTCCTGAGTATATAAAATTATTTCTGATCAAATACAAATTAAAAGGTTCATAAACAATTTATTATTCTTACTTTTGTTTTTTTTTTTAATTTCATGTAAATAACTAAGATTCTAAATTAACATTTTTTTCAATCTTATCAATTTGTTAAATTTAATTTCACTGGACTTACAACCTTTCCCTTTCCCGAGGTTTTAACTGTCTATCATTAACCGTTAATAAAGTTATGTTCAAGCCAGAAAAATAGTTTTGACAAAACTTTCAGGTGGGGCATTTTTCGCTGGATGGCCAGGAGCTGACATATATGGAGTCTTATATTAGTCTTATATTATTAATTTAAATTAAAAGTACTGTCGGATTGAATGAAATTTATAGAACTGTATTCTTCACCTTCCTCACTTATATTCGATTGAGCCATTCTAGATAGTCCAGTAGCCTCATTAACTATGCCTTTCATGTGTTCAAACCCCAAAAGGGGTTTATGATCCGTTTCTTAAGATAAATTCAACTCCTAAAAGACAATGTTTTAATTTCATAAAACTATTTCGTTGATGATTGTATGGATTGTTGGATTTCGTTGTGGTGATTTTTTGATCTGGTGTTTTTTACCAGCTGATCGTGGCTTGTTACTGGCTTCGGTGGGTAACATAGCTATTCTCCTAGACTATTTTCTAGTTTTTGGTTGTCACTTAGGGCTAACGTAATTCATTATGTTTCTTCATGCTTGTGTCGTTCAACTATACTTAAAGCTAATATTAAAATCTACTGCCGTAATATGCTTATTACCTAGATAAAGGCATATATACTATAACTTACAAATCTAAGTGGTTTCTTACATGTTATAAACAATTTAGAAAAAGTTGAATCTTCACAATATCTTAGCTTCAATTCAAATTGTGGTTTCTATTGATTTTTAAAATTACTAATCCCATAGCAAAAACGTGGTGAATTCAAATTACAAATTCCAATGGCTGCAGTAAACACAACGGAAAGAAAAGAGAGCATGACCTTTGTTGCCAGAAAGTTCTTGCCCTTGGAATTTATTTAATTGCATATCGTTCACTTAGCTTTTTCTGACTTTAGTTTCCGCGCTTTCCTAATTTCAGAGTGCCAAACCAAAGGCAACCACGAGGATGAGAACATTATTCCTAAAGCAGAAAATGAGGATTCATCCCATAGCCACTGCCCACAGTTCAATGCCCCAAATTTAAGCCACTATCACTTCGTAAGCAGTCAAGAGGTAAGTATATCAGTAATGAATTAAATTATATTGGATATATAACACATATATATTATATATTTAAATATATTTAGGTCGCTAGTAAATGCCATGAGTCCTCAACGAATAGTTTAAAACCCAATGACGTACTTTTTAGCAACGAACCAAATAATACAGATGAAATTCCAATGGTTTGGAAAGTGAAACGTCGACCCGATGGATCCAGATATATAGTGAAAAGGCCAGTGCGCAATCGTGTACCCCAAGTCTCCGCTTCAATTCGGAAAAACATGCGCTATAACGAAGTAACGACGACCGAAGACGATACAGTATCGGAAGTAAAAATAGGTCGTTATTGGACAAAAGAAGAGCGAAAGCGTCATATGGAAAAAGCTCGAGAACGACGTCAGCAACAACAACAACAGCAGAAGATACAATAGCAATATTTTCTCTATTAACAAAGAAAATTCATTGCAAATTCTTTATTCAACATATGTTTGGCTTAAAAAAACAATAGAAAAAAATCCCATAAAGACGGATTCCATGTCATATCCAATTTGAATACAAAAGATTATATTTGAAATTTAAAATATACACAAAACTCGTCCATGGTTTATAGCTGTTAAATCTACCAAAATAAATAAAACTCATAAAATCAACTTATTTCAGTTCTTATAGCCCTGAAAATATATGGTCTAATGACTTTCCTTCTCATAATAATTATATTTTGCTAATTAATTGTTCCTATAAATAGTTGTTTTAATAAACCCATTATTCATGCAAACTTCGTTGATGAGAACGAATTGTTGTCGATTAATCATGAAGAGAATGTTGTATCTGAACACGAACAAAACTTTAAATAAATTTACCAAATATTTGATTGTAAGAAATTAAGAAATTAAAAACAGAAAATTTGTGTTATTATCCCGATTGCAATTAATACTAATTTATTTATATATTTATTTAATACTCATTTATTTAATATGTATTTTTAATTTTACAGCAAACTTTCTGCCAGGCAATGTTGCCAATTTTTGACCACCCGTGTAAGCTACATTCCGAGCCAAATTAAAATGCCACATCGTTGCAGATCTGTTAATTTATTTTACTTATCGATTCCATTTCTACATGCCATAACATTTCCAAAAGATATTTGCTACCGTTGTTCTGTGAACCTGTTACGTGCCTTGTAAAGTCCTGTCAGTACTCGGGCTGCTTTCGGCTGGCCAGTCGTCCCAGACATTTATTTCTGTTTGGTTGTATAGTTCGCCGGCTTCTCTGATTTCGGGCTTCCTGGATTGTCGTTCCGTATCCGAACGTCCGTGTCGGGTACTCGGCTGCCTGCTGATGGAAGGGCGGGAATTCGCTCGCTTTAGGTGGATCCGATGTCACCCACCAAAAAGAGAGAACGGTAGTTGAGGGACACTTATGTCATCCACCAAAGAGAGAAGAGCGGATCGGTGAACCGAAGCGTATGAGAGAAAAGCGGATTTGCAAGCCGAACCCTAGGAGCCGAGATCCTTTAAATCAAAACGTTATGTTATGTATTCATTATTATTATAATTATTATTTTATGTATTTATGAGAGCCTTTTCACCTCATGGCGCTAACATTCTTGTCTCTTTCTCGCTTACACTTTCGTCGTTTTGACGATTTTTAGTACATGCAATGACTCAATAGTAACAACGACATTTTCGAAGGTGTTCCTTAAATCACACAACAACAAAATTACTGTGACTTCTTTTTGTAGCTTCACCCCGATGCCACATAACTTAACGGCGATATCGCAGAAATTATTCGATTTTCTTATCAATTGACATGAGCTACTAATGAAATTTGCAAGTCTCGGTGTAGATCAGCATTGCTATTCGGCTCCGGTAATTCCACTTTTCTCTGAAAACTGTTATCTTGTTAAAATGGATTTTATCAGCGATTTCATAAATGCCAAATTGCGACGAGAATAGCCAAGTAGAGTTTTTCCTTGTTTTTCAGGCTATGCTTCGAGAACGGATGGTAAGTATGTGTCTCCTGTCAAATGATATTCCTTATTTGAGCAGACCATGTAGGCTTTGCAAAGAGAATGTGGTCAGAGCCCATATGGCATGTTTGATATGCAATATTTCCCTTCCAGAAGCAGTTTTCAATCTTACTTACAACGTAATGCAGTAACGCATGCTCTGTTCGGGGTAATGCATTGTCTAAGACTTCGATTAAATGCCTCCCGCCCAAACGCTGGAGGAAATGAATCATTAGCCATGGTTGGAGGTGCCTGGCGGCAGGCATAAAACGCAAGTGGGTGGCTCTCAAAATCCAGAGCCGTCTCCAGGATAAGGCGTCCCTCTCCCAAGAGGAGAAGGCAAAACTAGCCTGGGCCGAGCAAAGGATAGAATGGGGCAGGCTACACTATGCCACGCTTTCTCACATGGCCTCTACCCGCCATCTTAAGCAGAAATAGAACCGCCGTACTCGTACGGTCTACAAGCTAACCTTATGCCTCATGACAGCTCTGATGATGCTGGGGAGCAAGAAGAAGCGCCTTCGGGCAGCTTCCTGCTACATGGCACACGACAGGAGAGCCCCATCGAAGAAACTCAGGAGCCTGGTAGCAGCCAGACCGAAAGACCAGCAACTGATCGTGGGTGCAGACGCCAACGCGTACCAAAGCGTGTGAGGGAGCCCCGACACAAACGACAGAGGTAAGTCACTTTTAGACTTTATACTTTCAACAAACTTATATCTAGCAAACGTGGGGGAGGAACACACCTTTGTTGGCCTCACCTCGTCCAACGTGCTTGATATAACACTCGTAGCGGGTTAAAGTACTGTTGTATCAGAATGGAGAGTCTTCGAGAGACCACCCTTCTCAGACCATAAGTACATAATGTTCCAATACGAATTCGATCACTTTCCAAACCTAACCGTTTTTAGAAACCCCCGGAATACCAACTGGGGAATATTCAAAGAAATAATCGCTATTAAACTAAGGTACATTAAAATCCGGGCACACTTAAATCCGAGGCAGATATAGAAAAGTCCCTAGTGACCCTCTAAAAAGGAATTAATAGGCGCATACCTCGCATCATGCCCAATATCAAGAACTAAGAAGAGGACCAAACCACCAGGATGGGACCACCTCTCACTGCAACGCAATAACCTCATAGAATTCTTTAAAATCGCCAAGCAGGCGAAGGATGATATAATCAACGAAGGATACAAAATCCTGTTAAGGGATTACAAGAAGGAAATACGCTGGGCGCAAAGGAGCTGTTGGAGAAACTTCTGCTCCAACAGAGACGGCCCCAGAAACTGCTAGACTCTGGAAGTTGCTTTCGAAGAAGTCCACCATATAGAGTCTGCTGAAACGTGGCAACGGACAGTGGACTAATGCACTAATGCACGAGCACCAGGTACTAGCAACAAGAGAAGAGCATCTCCAAACAGATCTAATATCCTCTAGAAAAATCGACTGGGCTATAGACTCCTTCACGGGGATAAAAGCACAATTACTACATGGCTACACGCAATATACACAGCTTGTCTAAGCACGGGCTATATCTTAATCCAATAGAAGACCTCGCAGATTGTCTTCCTGCCTAAAGCAGGGAAGAGCAGCCACGTTAGTCCCAACGACTACAGTCCAATAAACCTTACCTCTTTTCTACCCCATACGGTAGAAAATCTGCTGGACCTATACATTAGAAACAATGTCGGTAGACAAGTGGCAAGTGAAACCTTGGAACATCTCATCTGCAGGTGTCTGTCAGTAATACGAGCAAGAAAAAGGGAACTAGGTGCCCAAGTACTAGACCTTCCGGTTTAACCTAACCTAAACTGAATTTGTTTTTATATGTATACAACTTATGTACATTTTTGTTTCTTAAAAATATTTAACAGAGTCCTGAATATTTTATATTACTTTTGATCAATTACAAATTAAAAGGTTAATAATTATTGTTACTTTATTTTAAATTACATGTAAATAACTAAGATTCTAAATTAACATTTTTTCAATCTTATCAATTTGTTAAATTTACTCGTGGTCTTAACTGTCTATCATTTGACGTTAATAAAGTTACGTTCAATCCAGAAAAATAGTTTTGACAAAACTTTCAGGTTGGGCATTGTTCGCTGCATGGCCAGGAGCTGACATATGTGGAGTCTTATATTATTATTGGCCATTATTCGCATTTACAGAATAGTTCTCTTTATTTATTAATTGCACAAGTCATTATATCAACACAGACTAATAAATAATAATTCTTTGTTGGTCCTGCAAAGTCTTTGTAGAGTCTACTCTAATCTTGATCACTTGATCTAAAAAGAATTTTAATGGAACTGTAACTCTAAGGCCCCATAATACGCAATTATATTTTACTGAAAGCTCATTTGCTTTATGAAATTTTAAAATTCAATTTCGCTTAGATTGTGTACAGATGAAATGTTTATAACTTCGGAGACTTTTGAAAGAATTGGATGTCTTGTTTCCCTAGCAATATATTTAAATTTAATAAAAAGTACTGACGGACTGAATGAATTTTAAATAACTGTATATTCTTCACCTTCCTCACTTATATTCGATTGAGACATTCTAGAAGTCCATCAGCCTCATTAACTATTTATCATGTGCATTTAAATTCTGATAAAATTACGGCCCATCTTTAGAAATGATCTTATTCCATAATTGGTAATCCTTTCTTTTCTCCAAATATAACTAAAAGGGGCTAATGATCAGTTCTTAAGATAAATTCAACTCCGAAAAGACACTGTTTTAGTTTCATTACACTATATATTACTGCTATAGCTTCCTTATAATGCGTGCTATAGTTCATTTCACTTTTCAATAAGTCTCTGGAAACAAATGCTATGGGTTTCAGACCATCTTTAAATCGTTATTATTTCCATTTTTTATTTATTTTAAAGCTTTGCATTGCAATGTCCAAATAAATTTTGAATCTAGTATATATATTCTTGATCAGCATCAGCAGTCGAGTCGATCTAGCCATGTTTGCCCGTCCGTCTATCCGTTTCTGCGCAAATTATTCTCTCAGTTTTTAAGATAAAACAATGAAACTTTGCAGTTAGTCTTCTATGTATTCTCACTCGTATATACAGGGGTGGTAAAAATTTACGCAAATTTACAATTATTTGCACATCCCAACTTCTTTTAGTTATTATTCATCCTCTCTCATTATGCTTCCTTATTCTTCCTTATCTCCAAAAAAAAGGGTAGCAAATCGGATGCAAACAATTAAAGAGAAAATTCTAAGTTGTCGGCCATTCCAAAACTTTTCGAAATCGAAATTACTCCTCAATTGCAGAACCTTTGGAGATCAGTTATTTCTCCATGTTATTAAGCGAAGATCAACAACACAAAATCTAGAACTATTATAACAATTCTCTTCTTGTTAGAAAACCCAATAGGCCCTCTTAAAGAATAATTTATCTAATGATTTCAGGGTTAATTCTGGAGTACCCCAAGTACCCATTTGTGTTCCGTATTCTTTCCTTTATTTATAAACGACCTGCCAAAAGTTTTGGCTATCTCCAGAGAACTTATGTATGCTGACGACGTCAAGCTTTGCGTGCAATATAAGGACGTCGCCAGTCAGTCGGATTTACAAGATCTAACTTAATAATTTCCAAACATGGTGCCGCGTAAACTTATTAAACTTAAAGGGCTCTAAACGCAAGCTAATGACATTCTCTCGTATCGTTCCCAAGCTTGCAACTTGCACGCTGAACTGTTGCTCTTCGGAAAGAATTAATTCAGTTGCTGATTTGGGCGTCCGCTTGGATCCTAAACTTGACTATATTGATCACATTTCGTGCATGGTGAATAAAGCTAAGGGTTTGGTTCGATTTATTAAACGGTGGTCGAAGGAATTCAAGGACACCAATGTTACTAAATCCTTATATATTTCTTTAGTTCGTCCCATCCTAGAAAATTGATCTTGCGTTTGGAGCCCTCAGAACGGCGTCCATATTAAACGCATTGAATCGGTTCAAATTAGGATGCAAGCCAAAGATTACCTTCCTACTCTAATAGACTCCTTTTAATTTACTCAGCATCCTTAGGCAACCGTAGAACTACGCTTAGCATAACCTTTACCAAGTAGAAATACCAAATCCTATATACCTTTAATGTTGCGCCACTGTAGAACCTCCTTTGAATTGCATGAATCTTTTAAAGTCTTATGTGCAAATTATAATGATTTGTACACACTAATCTCTAATATGGATAGTCTTCCCAGACTAAAAACTTTAATCCTAATCCACTTAGTGCACATGCAAGCAAACAATCTGGCACCTTGCCAGTAGTAAATATCCAAGTATTGTTTTCTATATTTTCTATCGCGCGTACTAACTCCTAACCCAAGTAGGGACGTGATTGGTGGCATACAGGCCACTTGAGTGTTGTGATAGTTGTGCATCAACGTCCATTAAAGTTAAATCGCTATGAGGACCCCACGCCCTGATAGGCCGATCAAACCGTAATGCAGAGTACCACTTTTATTTCTACCTTTATTTATATTTATTCGGCTCTGGCTTTGCCTTGGATAAAAGCAATAATATCTTCCGATGTTTGAGGAGGTGAGAGCCGCGAATTAAATATGTAAAAATATGTAAATTGTCTGCTGTTGCGACTCCCATACGGGCTGTTGGGATCCATCCAAATGCTGAAGACCGATTGAGGAGCATAGGAAACTCATTTAATAGCTTAAGGCAGTCATGCCGTGTTGAAAAACAATCTTTTTTTTTCTCATAAATCGTACTTACTCCAGCAATGAATATTTCTTTTGCGTTTTTCTCAAACCTCTGTTTTTTAATTAGCTATCAAGATGTCTGAAAAATAGTTGATCGATTGGCTTGAAATTTATTGCGGTAGTAAAATAATTGATAATTTATACATAACAAAAATAGCGGGAAAGCGGAGTTCTTTTTGTAAACTTAGTTAGTTAGTTAGTTTTTCACTTTAAAAATTTTTATATTAACATTAATAAAAAATAAAAAGTTGGTAAATATTCAAAGTTTAATCTTTTAACTGCCCGGGGATACACAATTCCAAAAGTTAGTTAACAACAAGATTAATAATTATTAATTATTATTGTTGACTACCCAACGCCAAAAACATATAATAAATTTTTCGTAAACTATCATATTTATTTAAAACCCTTAGTTTGCCGGACAAAAGCCATCCATTGCCTTTAGTAAAACACACTTGATCACTGATTACTGATCCATCACAGGTCGATGTTATGATATCGTTATCAACCTGATTTCCGCTAAATTCAGTTGATTTTGTTTTTATTTATTATTATTTTTATTTATTTATTTTTTTTGAAGACCCGGATGCGAATCAGATTAGTAAGCATGGACTCAGAAAGTATGGACTTGTATATCCGGACCTTATTTGCCAGGCTCAGGTGATTACCATTACTGGCCTTTAACTCCAATGAGAGCTATACTATTCTCGTATGCTTGGCGAAGGTTAAAGGGGCGTCCAAGGTGACCCACAGGTACTTATAATCTCCTTTCTGATGGAGTGCGTCACTACAGCCCTCTTTGCCGGGTTAATAGGTATATCAGTGGAGTCATAAATACAGTTGGATGCAAAGAGAAGTATCGTCAGCAAATGTGGCCAGCATTGGATTCTGCTCCTATCGCATAGCCTTCGGCATATCGTGGGTAAACAAGCTGTGCAACGTCGGTCCCAGCACGCTTCCTTGGGGAACTCCAGCCTTAATCAGCCATCGAGTGGATAGGGTTCTATCCTGAATGTCCTGTCCCTACCATTTCGAATAGTTGCGCGTAAATTACCGGCTTGAGCTTGCAAAGTAGCTTTGATGCCACACCCTATCAAACGCCTGCTGTATGTCTAGATAGGTCTAGTATATGTCTAGTATATACTCAATCACACGGTGCAGCTGCTCAGGGGTGCCATGTCTGAGTCTGTATTTAGCTGGCATTTAGCTTTTTAATGTCCTCTTTAACCTCCGGCAGGGTTACAGGTGGCACAGGGAGTTACATTTGGTGTGTCAAGGCAAGCTTGTCAACCACTATCAGTTCTCCCCGGACCGAGTCTGTTCCGAAGGGATTAAATTTACCTTCCAGATTTTGAGCAAAAGCTTTAACTCTGTCTTGTATGGATCTTGCCCATGGCAGGATGGCTCCTTATTGATAGGAAACTTGGGAGTAGCTTGCCTCTTATAGGCTTTCAAAGGGAATAGTTGGAACTCGCATCAGATGTCATGTTATACAGCATACGATCCGTAGCTTCGGCCTTGAGTAATAACAGTTTTTTCCGAAGTCTGCTTAAAATTCTTCTGAACAACCCGTTGATCCTTATGTCGGAAGTGCGGATGTACTGACGCCTAAGCCTCTTCTTAAGAAACAGCAATCACTCTAGTTGAGAAGAGAGCACACAATGTCGTAAGAGAGCTTGGAGACACCGGTGGGCCGCAACAGCAGCAGCCTCCCCAATTCTTGTAAGAAGGATTTTGATGGCTGAATCGACGTCCTTCTTCGTGTTTAGGGAGGTGGAAAGCTCAAGGTAGTTATCTAGAGAATCCTGGAGGTCAGAGAGACCTGGTTTCAGCAGACTAGATCTAGACATAATGGCAGTAGGAGCAGACGCCAAGAATGCTACAAGCGGCAGTTCAATGATCAGAGCTAAGATCATGCTCGTCCCTGATGGAGAGTAGGTTACTAGCTATCGATTTGTTGATAAAAAATCAATACAGGACGGAGTGATTTTGTTTTTAAAATAATTGAAATGGAAAAAGTATTTATACCTGAAAAACAGCATACAGCATTAACAGCTACAAGCATTAATTTTTGGCTTGTAAGATCCCTTGGAAGTACCACCGGCTAACTTTGTCCTCGGACCTTGGCTTTCCTAACCTGGCCGCCACACACAACAATTATAACCCTCTACATTCAACGATACGGAATACTGCGAGGCTTACAGACTCAGATATCTAAATTGAATTCAATTGTAGATTATCCCTTAGGGGTAATAACACCCGTCCACTTTATTTTTTTCATTAGTTAGTTAAAAGAAATTTTCTTTTAATATGTTTGTTTCTGTTAAAGATTGATCAAATTAACGTAAAAAAAATTTAAGTGGCTAAATAATATACAGCAGTATATAATTTTACTCATACGTTTTATACTTGAATAAGAAAAGAAGCTAACTTCGGCGCACTGAAGTTTGTATACCCTTGCAGCTTGGAATTCAATAATTAGTAATTAATACAATATAAATTGTATACATTTCTGTTAAAAATCAAGAAAGTAATTCCTACTTTCATTACAGTCACCTGTTGTTCAGTTACAGTTTTACCTTCATAGATTGGCATTTTCTTCTATATTTTATGATAGTTTCTATGGAAGCTATAACATATAGTAGTCCGATTTTCATGAAATTTAAATCAAAATTCTATAATAATACAAAACGGCTATATTTGAAATTTGATGGAAATCTAATCTGTTGAAATCTGAAAAAGTTATAATTTTTAATTGTATTAATTTCTGGAACATTCCGATTTCCGAGTTGTCCGATTTTCAAAAAATTAATCCGCAATTCTAGAATTATACAAAATGGCTATATCTTAAAATTGATGAAAATCTGTTGAAAACTCGAAAAGTTATAATTTTTTTCTAAAAATTTTCCGATCGTTCCTATTTCAGCTATATGATATAGTCGTTCGATCCGTTTCGACATATATGAAGACTAATTGAAAAGTTTCATTCAGATTGCTTTAAAACTGGGAGACTAGTTTGCGTAGAAACGGACAGACGGACATGGCTAGATCGACTCGGATGTTGATGCTGTTTGGATACGTCTCCTTCAGTGCGTTTCAAACTTCTGACTAAAATTATAATACCCTGCAAGGGTATACAAATTATGCAACATTTTACAAATTTTAACTTTTCGCAGTGTTTTTCATTTTCTTAAATTTTTTAGCCAAAATAATAATTATAATTACTTTTTTATACTTATAAATAAAATGTTTTTATAAGTAGAAAAACTTTTGAAAATATAACATTAAGTTCATATTAATAGGATAATAATCTCTAGATCTTTTCCGATTTTCATTTAGAGGAATTCTGTGCCGTTTAAAAAGCAAAACGTAAGATTATTGCGGGGAATTTCTCGATTTTCATCAGCGCACTTCGTGTTAACAAAAAAAAAAACTACAATTTGTTTTTTAAATTCCTTTTTTATTTATCCAAAGCATTCTCCCCCAGCCTGAATACACTTATTAGCACGTTCCAAAAGCATATCAAATGACTGTTTTAGGGCCTCGATCGGCAAATCCTTCAAAATGTCGGTCGTCGGGACTGGCCTCGTCCGGCAGATTCCATTCGGCACTTTGCCGTTTTGTTTCCGAATCGTATTGAATCACCACGATTCGTCGCCAGTAACGATGTTGTAAAGGAAGTTTGGGTCTTTTCTGGCTTCCTTAATGATGCCTTTCGATTGTTGAATCCGAAGCGCCCTTTCGTGCTCTTTCAATTGATGAGAAACAAAGTCTTTAGGCATACCCATTTCTATTTCCATATACCGCAATGAAGATTTCGTCTCAATTTTGATGCATTCACGCACTGGTTTGATGTTATCTTCATTCACAGAAGATCTCAGCCGGTCCGACCGTTCGTCGTTTCCCAGGACTTCCCGACCGTCTTTGAAACGCTTTTAACAGTCGTAAATGGTGCTACGGGATGGACAATATCACCATAAACTTAAAACAAAATATATAATATTCGCTCTTTTTTTACGGTTTGCTTCTGGATACAAAATCAATCAATACAAGGATAATAGCTAAAAGAAGTTGGGATGTGCAAATAATTGTACAATTTTGTAAATACTTACTTATAATTACTAAGATGAGTAACGGCCATGCATTCGTTTTGCAATATGAGGCTATTTTTTTTAAAGCAACGACAATCGCGCTTGTGTATGAGTAAACACAAAAATAAGCAAGTTCGTGAATAAGTGTGTGCAAGCGCCAGCACCAAAAATTTAAATCGTTGCCTTTGCATATTTTTCACACGTCGCACGCTTAATACCCTAATGTTCCACTGTGATATGTTTAAAATATATTGTCTATTATTATATAAGAATATCCGATCATTACTATCAAATGTACTATATTCGGATAATTATTATATAAAATAGTAATGATTTTATATGGGAGGCAACAAGTGCCTTGCCTCAAAATGAACTTTGAACTTGTAAAGTGAAGGGTATACTTTGATCCATGAGAATGTTTGTGAACAATCGGCGCCTGAAGCCAGTTCAAAAGCCAGCACGAAGAAATGGTGTGCACAAAAATCGTATGGCGTTATTCATCCTAATAATTCTATTGTCTTTGGTAGAATCGTTTAGCTGTCGCGAAGGCGCAAACAACGGTTAATTGGAGAAGGCTCAATAAGAAATGAAAAATATTGCTTTTGCATATTTTGCGCCCAACTTAATAGAGAAATTAATATAAATTATATAAAAATGTATCTTAACACACACAAAATCTCATAAACCACATATATGAAATGTGCTAAAACATACATACTATAATAACTATATAATCTAAACTATTAATCAAAAACACTAGGACATTAAGATAATAACATTTAAATATTAAGATATAATATTGATTTATAATTTATATTAAAAATATTTTGTGACTGGCGAAATAATTTAAATGATAATAATTTTAATTAATTACTGTAATGAATTCGATGAAAAAAAATGGCATAAATAGATATATTTATGTTAAAACACACCAAAGTAATGCCTACTTTGTTGCATTCACCCATGTGTACATACTATATTTACTTTTGCAGTTGCAGTTTTGCATTAACAATTTCGTATTTACCTTTAGATTTATGGACCGCTGCAGTAGCAGCTATATTCTATAGGCAGAATTTTATAAAATTAAATAAAAAATTCGGAATTATGTGAAAGTCTTCATCTCTGAGTAGGTGAGATATTTAGAAAAACATTGAAGTTACTATTTTATTATGAAAATAATTTCTGGATCTTTCCTAAGGCATCTATATGACATTTATCAAAACTGAATTTCTAAAATAATACAAAATTGTTATATCTCAAATTATATGAAAATCTGTTGAAAACTGGAAAAGTTTTTATTGTTGTTTGTTTAAATTTTGCATACAGCCTAGACTTTTTCTTGAGGCGACTTAACTCATTAGTAAACAAAATAGGCTTAGCCTTGACTTAACTCTTTAGTAAATAAAATAGGCTTATTTGAGATTCACAGTTTACATGTATAAATCGGACAAATTAAATTCAAATATAGAATTAATCAACCTTTCTAAGTCCGTCTTGCGAAAACAGAGGAATTTTTTGGCTGGACAATCAGAAATATTCTGCAAATCAGTCCCAATGTCGAGAGTCACATCGAAAGTGGGATGATTGGGAGCTTTGGGGTTCGTCAGCGGCGCCACCCTAGCTAAACTAACTCTCTCCGTATCTGAATTCTAAGGAATTTGGTACGTAGTTGACTTGGGACAACGTAACGTCGAACAAGCCAGCAATAAAAACTGTTGTTTTAAAATTAGGAGAGTATTTGTGGAATTATTTAAAGACCAAAGGCCCCAGGGATGTGAAAATCACCTATAGGTGATTGGAAACCATCTGAATGGCTAAAAATTGGTTCCAATAAATAGGAAGTTCCGTAAATAGAGGAATATAGGATCAAATAATAAAACGGGGGTACCATAGGCATCTATCAAAAGCAATACAATTACTATTGTCTTTGCCTACACATATTATATTTACAGTTTTACATTCCTCTACATTTAACGATAGTTTCTATGCAGCTAAGTATTTGATATAGTCTCCAGCCAGCAAATAAAGACCACATCAATTGCTTCAAAAATGCACACTAAAAAAAACAAATTTAATATAAACATTAAGTATTATACCCTTGCAGGGTATTCGAATTTTAGTCAGAAGTTTTGAGTGACCGTAAAAACTTTATATATTCGTAATCAGTCGTGCCTGCCATGTCCGTCTGTCCGTTTCAGCGCCAACTAGTCTCTTAGTTGTAAGCTATCTGAATACCACTTTGCAGTTAGTCTTCTACATGCTTTAACTTGTAAATAAGTCAGAATCAAATAGTATATAAGCCGGATCGGACCACTATATCATTTAGCTGCCATTGGAATGAAATGCAAATTGTTAGAGAAAAAACTCTTTCTAGTTTTTAACACATTTTCATCCAATTTGACATTACTTTACAATTTCGGGTTCAATTTTCAGAAAATCGGACGACTATATCATATAGTTGCCATAGGAAGAATCTTGAAATTAATACGAAAAAAATATAAATTCAGTTTGTCGAAAATTGTTCATATACACAGTTGTAACCTGTTTTAATATTTCAGTTTTTGATTTAGTTTTAGGATAATCTGAGGACTATAGCTGTCATCGTCAATAATAAATATTATATATATGTGTAGGTGAATTTAATGAAAGTACCCAGCAGCACCACATGTCATCAGTAGGTCACTGATACAATTAATTGTATCATGAACGCACCGACTGCGACTTATACAGTCGGCAATCGTGCTGAGCTCTCATTTCCTCACGGTTAATAAAACGCTGATGAAAAATAGGCCGAAATCAGTAAAAATCGGCTTGTATATTCTCTGGCAATCTCCCTTTCTCAGTAATATAAGCAGGGTAAGTGTTTTATATTTGCGTTTTAACTTTTGAAGGAGTTAAAAGTAATAAAAGTATTTTAGCTGGCAAACATGAAAGCAAGATAAATCTTTGTGAAATTCCAATCAAGTAAGAGTTTTAGGTACAAAAATAACTCTTTCAGTTTTCAAATATTTTTATAAAATCCGAGATACCGCGATTTTATATTATTTTGTATTTTCGTTTTTAATTTTATGAGAATCGGGACACTATATTATAAAACTGTAAATATATCATGTTTAGGTGTATTTTTTTAACACAAATATATATAATTTATATTATATTAATTATTAATGATCGAATTGCAATCTGCAAGGGTATGCAAACTTCGGCCTGCCGAAGATAGCTTTCTTTCACATTCACTGCAAAAATGTAAAAAACAATTTCAGGCACCATCCCACAGATATCCATCTGCCCTCCTTTATCCGTTGAACGAATGGTCAATAAGGCTTTCCCTTCCCAAACTTCTCGTTTTTTCATTATGCGTTGTGCATCCGAATGTAATGGACTTGTTTTAACGATAGTTATGCGATATTTCTTTGGAGCACATCTGGTTTCTTCAGTAAAATGTAGCATTCACTACGAAAATGTAAATAAGATGGAAGGCGCCAAAATTCAAAGTATGCCAGAAAAACTGTGTCGGTGTTTTCCGGCATATTCTAGTCCAAAATTGTGTCGAATTAATACTATTTTACTCAAAACTAATATTTCTATCTATCTATCTTTGTGAGCCTCTACTGCACTCTTGGGGGTATTTTCCCTTTGTTAGAGAAAAATCATTCGAGAATCCAATTCCTCATAATCTTATTTGTTTTAATATAGTGCCAACATAATCTGCCGTAATTAGCATATTTGCATATTTTGCTAACTTACTTATAATACTCGATATTAAATCAATAAAGTATATTATTTTATATCTTTGTATACATAAATGAATGCATATATTTTTTACTTTATTTGAATGAGCACCAAAATAAAAACAAATCGAAAAAATATTAAAAAATTTTGATGCCTGAAAAAATATATTAATATTTTGTATTTTTTTTTTACAGCTTATATTTATTTAAAAAAAAAAAAAGAAATCATCAGGTATATCTCCTGTGAAAATTTGTGAAAAATTATGCGAAATAATATTTAGGGTCTAAAAATCAAGCATTTTTCAATTATTCGGATAACACGACGGTTTTGTTACACTTTTTTAATGAATTTGAAAAGCGTGTTTTTATATTGTATTATCTATGAATATATCTCTTTGTATATTACTTAAAATCTAAACATTTATAATTAGCTGATTTTTCATAGTAGCACGATAATGATGGCTCAATGTTACTCCATTCGTTTAAGTCTCCCATAGAGCTGGTAGGACTAAGAGTCGTCGTCCCCGGCAGAGATTGGGGATAATAATGCAAAGGACGAAATGAGTGCAATTGTGATTTAAAAAATACGGGAAAGGCCAAACGCTGTTGGATTTGTAAGCTGGACGATGATGATGATAGGCTTTGTGTAGATACTGACGGTTTGTTGTAGTACTGCTTTTGGTTACAGCATCGATCCACATGGTTATGGTGCGCTTTATCCGTTTTTTGGCGGGTTATTATCTTTAAATGTTGCCCGTTTAAGCCATTTGATTCCTGCAAAACGAAATTGAGGTTCCTGTGATATTAATTGTGTTTTCATTGCTTTATTCATGCATAAAATACTCTGGGAAGAACTCAAAATATTTGAAGAGCAGGGTAACTTCAAAAATACTTTTCAGTATCTTCAAAAAAACTTTTCAGAATTACAGTTACCATTTGTGTTTCAGTGTCTCAATATGCCTTTCAGTATAATAATTGGAACACATGATAGGACCCGTTTTGTTTCTTCTTCTTCAAGTATTAAAACAATTAATATCCTACACAATAGGACCAGAAGAAAATATCACAAAGTGTTTTGCATCCTAAGAATTAATTTGCTTTAATTCCATACCCCATTTATATTGAGTTCATCATCATTGCATAGCTTCTCCTTCGTATCCGCTGGAGATATTTGAATGTGTTCGGTTTTAAAGAATGACATCGAAGCTCGACTGGCATTCTTAATGGAGCAAGAGCTTGAGATAAGCTCCAATTGATCGTCAGCATCCTCCTCGGTTGTTATGACATCGACATCGACATCTGCCTCAACGTCAATATTCGTACTTGTCGCCTGAGAGATGCTGTTACTTTTACTGCTTTCGTTATGACTCAAGAATTTACTTTCATCCTCTGTTGTTTCAATATCCACAACTTCATCGTCTTCGTCATCGTTATTGTTATTATCGTTTATTTTTTTGGAAATACTGTTTGCTACTTTTTCTGTAAAAAGAAAAATGATTTAAGTGAATAAAGGGTAACACATACCATATTTTAGCTTACTTTCTTTATCTGAAATAGGCGAAAAAGCCAATTCGTGGTTAACTATTCGGTGTGAAGTAGTATTATGTGTGAGAACGGTTGTTGTTCTTGTTGCTTGTGAGGAGTTGATACTATCATTTCTTTTGTTTAAATCACTGGATCTCGTATATAATGAGGTCGAGACTATGGCTGTAGAAGCCACAACAGGTTTAAAAGCCGAACAGCTCAGAATTGATGGAATCTTATAATCGGCAAGAGTAGTATTTCCCCCTCCTCCTATACCCATGAGCTTACGATTCTTGTGGGTAGTAATATTATCCGAAAGACGCACAGAATTTGCTACAACATTCGCCTCTGGTTTTCCCCAAGATTTCGGGTAGTTTGATTCAAATTCAATGGTTTCCAAATTCGATTCCGCCTTCTTTGAAAACTGCTGTTCGTAATGCAGATGATCCTTATGTTGCCACATGTAGTCTACGACGAAATTTCTGGATATTGGCATTACAGAGAGATGATCCCCTGATAGGGAGGCGTTAGAATCATCAAAATTAAAAGGGACACCAACTGCTGCAACCACAGCAGCTGTAGCAGCTGCAACTGTACTATATTTATATTGTTTATCCAGGGTGGGGCATAATGCTTCCTCTTCCGTTGACAAAGTCTTGTTTAAGTCTCTATCAAAGCCTAAAGTTTTTGTTGGTGAAATGCAGGCAGTTCTTCCTTTCAGAATTCCTGGTGAAGGCGATGAGTTTTGATTACGATTATTATTATTACTACCACTGCTTCCACTTCCAACCAATCTCTTCCTCGTTCCACCATTAAACATTGCCTTGACATCTTCCCAAGCGTGTATAATCTTCTCGTCACTGGTATTATTTCCATTTAATAAGGTCATATGCCGGCGCCACGAATTAAAATTTGCAGCGTCTGGTTGGACATATCTATCATTTGTGGTTATCCGATGGGAATGAAATATAAATTTATTGGGCGAGAAAAACATTCCACAGTATGAACATTTAATGCATTTAGCTCGTGAAGAATTATAACGGGAAGGTAAGAATGAACCGCGACAGCCCCAAGCACACTTGTGCTGAACGCTAAAGGCAAAATCTTCAGGCAATCGCGGCGGTGTATTATCTCCCAAAAAGCTTTTACATAATCGCTCCGCTTCTCGGCGCGTTATCATTCCGCAACGACGCGAACTTACTGGCATAGCGCCAGCTCTTCGCAGTATTTCCAACTGTACGGGTGTGCACTGTACACAGGTAATGCCCAATGCAACCCTACGATTATGTATCTCGTTATAACTAAACTGTTTGAGCAAAGTATTTGAGATTTGGGCCAGGCACAAACGCTCCTGCCCCTCAATATATAATGATACAATTGGAACGCCGTAAAGAAGAACGGTGCTAACCTGAAAATAATGTAAAAATTGTAAATAAATAAATTATATTTAATTAATTTAAACTTAAAAAGGAATGCGAGTGCCTATTTAATCAATTTAATTTTACATATAATTGATTTCCATGATGAAATATTTCAAAATAACAACATTTTTACATACATGATTTGACCTTTGAAGGGCCGCCGGACTATTTTCCATTTCAATAATAGGAGAAGCTACAGAAGCAGGCGTCATCGGGATACTTTCGGCAATCGACATTAAAATTTAAACCCTGAAAATGATTGGTATAAAATATTAATAATGGCTTTAGAACTTAAGAAATTCTGGTAAAAAAAGATTTTAAAAATGTAAAGAATTTTTGGAGTTGTACTGCTAACTTGATATCAACTTGGCAAAGCAACTATATGTTCAAAAAAACTAATAATAATAAAAACTTGAGCATCAAATTGTATTTTTTCACTAATAATAATCGAAGAATTAACGGCAAATTCTGATCAAACATTTTTTTGGAAATATTAAAGTTTTTTTCAAGAGAATTCCGATCATTAATTATTAATACAATATAAATTATATACATTTCTGTTAAAAATCAAGGAAGTAAGTCATACTTTCATTACAGTCATTATTATTCACACAGCTGTACAGTTTTACATTCACAGTTTGGCATTTTTCTTTACATTTAATGAAATGGCAGCTATGTATATGATGATAGTAGTCCGATTTTGATCAAATTAAATCCGAAATTCTATAGATATACAAAATGGCTATATCTCAAATTTGACGAAAAGTATTTTTTTTTCCTAATAATTTTCCGGTTGTTTCTATGGTTGCTATGTGATATAGCCGTCCGATCCGGCACGTATACGAGTGGGAGTATATAGAAGACTAACTGCAAAGTTTCATTTAGATAGCTTTAAACAGACATGGACATGGCTAGATCGACTCGGCTGCTGATGCTAATATAATATAACCGCGGTTAATAAATTAAAAGTTCTTTAAAAGGAGTATTTTAAAATGGTTACTTAAAAAATGGTCAGATTATTCAAGATTCAAAAAATGTTTCATTTTCTAAGATAAATTTCGAATTACAGGGGTGGTCAAAAGTATTTACACAAATTTACAATTATTTGCACATCCCAACTTTTTTTAGATATTATTCATGTTGTTGTTTACCAATTACCTGAAATTTTCTTTATCGCGCAGAAGCAAAGCGAAAAGGATTTTAAAAGATAACGGTTTATAGAACAATGTTAAAAGCAAAAGAAAATATGTCTCTTCATTTTGGATATCATTTAATAAACTCAATTCCAGCCAATTGAAAGCTTATCAATGACAAAGCAAAATTTTCTAATTATTAGTAAAGTAACTTAAGGGATTTATGCTACAAAGAATGATCAGAATTAAATTTAAGATGAAAACAATTTATGTGTAAATATGACACTATACATCGAATTATTCCTTTACTTCTAGCATTGTCGAATTAAGCGTTTTATTTTGCTTTCCTTTTCGACTTGATTCTGCATAGAGCCGTCTACGCGATACAGAAAATTTCACGAAAATTAATCAACAACACTAAGAATAACAACAAATTGAGGTTTGACGTGAAGACATGTCGTTGTGTAAATACTTTTGACGACCTCTGTAATCGATTGCAAACACGCGTAAGAGAAATTTCCGTTATTTTTATAAAAAAAAATCATAAATAATTGTTTTGCGTTGTTACCAATCTCTTAAAAAAGGCATTTTGCATCGACTTTTGTTTCAAAAATAACACAGAGATCGCGAAGAGTCAATATAAAATGCAAAAGGACATATGGGCATTTCTAAAGAAAGGCACACCGCGGTCTAAAAATTAAAAGTTCATTAAAATGAGTATATCTAATATAGTTACATAAACAAATGGTCAGGTTGATCAAGATTAAAAGAATTTTTAATTTTCTGAAATAAATTTCGAAATAATCTATTGCAAATACGCGTTAACGCCATTTATTTTATTTTATTATTATTTTTTTTTTTTTTTAAGTCATAAAATGGCATGTTTTGTTTTGATAACAATCTCTTAAAAAACATTTTGCTTTGACTCTTGCTTTCTAAAATCACACAGAGAACGCAAAGAGTCAATATAAAATGCCAAAGGTCATATGCGATTACCAATATTCGTAGTTTTAATTTGAGTTATCGCTTTCTAAAATGTCGTGCGACCAGGACTTTCTGAAATTATAATATCCTGCAAGAGTATACAAATACGTTAACGAATTGAATGGAAAGTTTTTCACGGTTAATTTACGACAAATTATGGTATAATCCAATCCATCTCCTTAGTATTGCGCCACTATAGAATATCCTTTGAATTGCATTAACTTTTCAGAATTTTATGGGCAAATTATTATGATTTTTACACATTCATTTCCAACGTAGATAGCCTTCCTAAACTAAAAACTTTAATTCTAACCGACTTAATACACATGCCGGAAAACAATTTGGCAACAGGGCCAACACGGTAGTTTATTTCCTGGTATTCTTTTCTATATTATTTATGGAGCTTCTAAAATCTAACCCAAACACCGGCGGGCTTTTTTCACATGAGGCCTTGAGTGTACTGAGCGCAGTGCATCAACGTGCATATACATACATGTATGTATATATTTTGAAAATCACTCACGGACATTCGTACGCATTCAAAAATAAGAACCGATATCTTTATCTGACGAAAAGATGAACAAAATCTTAGATCTTTCATTTTATAATTCTTACATGATTTCAAAATTATGTACTTCGAACTGGATACGAAACGGAAGTGGCTTGTCAGGTCGATCAATTCAAACGCTAATTCCTATGAATCCACGATAAAATTTGAATGTAACTAATTTAAGTGGTTGAGTTTTTTCAAAAATTAATTCAATTTGAAGAATATTCGTACGGGACATCGTGCACATATTTACAGTAAGCGATAATAGAAATTAAAATGGTACCATTAGTGGATAATTTAGTTTGTTGTTTTTTTTCAACACTGCGTTCTCTCAGTAATTTAAGAAATCAAAAGTCAAAGTATAATGCCTCTGTTTTAGAAGTTCTTATTAAAATAATATACCTTTTCTGGCTATTATAATTTTAGTCGGAAGTTTGGAACGCAGTAAAGGAGTCATTCCCGAACCTATAAAGTACGAACCTGGATGAGTCCGGTGGGAAGCCTCGCTTGGTTAAACGCAGTTAAACGCGTTATTGCTAAAGTTAGTACGAAAAGGACCACCGCTCACGCTTTTCATTGGCCGATCTAACGTGACTCTTAACCAATATTGGTATAAAGTAGTCTTTTCGGGCGAAAAATTAACCTTCGAAACCCGGATGGCTACAATTATAACTTTCACGATTTACGTAAAAAGGAAAATATTCTTAAACAATAATGGAAGCTAACTTTAATTTTTAATTGTATATATATATTAAATATATATGTATAAATATACTCATTAGATTTACAGTTATACATTTACAGTTTGGCATTTTCCTCTACATTGAACGATAGTTTCTATGGCAGCTATAGTCTCACCATTTTCATAAAATTAAAACAGAAATTCTGAAATAATACAAAATGGCTATATCTCAAATAAGATTCAATTCTGTTGAAAACTGGAAAAGTTATCTTTTTTTTTTGTAAAAATTTTACGATCGTTCCTATGGCGGCTACACGATATAGTCCTCCGATTTGCTAGATTAATACAAAAGAGTTATATCTCAAATTATATAAAATCTGTTGAAAACTGGAAAAGTTAAAATGTCTTCTAAAAATTATATAGTCGACTTATATACCTCCCGTTCCGACTTATATACGAGTGAGAGTAGTCCAGAGAGAAGACTAACTGCAAAGTTTCATTCAGATAGCTTCAAAACTGTCAGATCATTGCCGGATTGTTGGCTGTTGGTGCATAAAGAACATATATACTTTATATGGTCGGAGATAGCTCCTTCACTGCGTTGCAAACTTTTGACTAATTTTATATTTTACTCTGAAAGGCTATACAAATTGCATAGGTGGTGCTATGGTGTGGAGAGGGAATTCCTACTTCGGAACACTCCAACTGCAATTCAAAAAATCAAGAATAAATGCAACAGCCTTTAAAAGTATTTAACAGTGAGCCGCCAAAGCAAATACTTGTTTGAAACCCTACATTGTAAGGGTCACCATGGGCCCAATACTTATACACTGCAAGGATCGTAAAGTCTTGGCTGGCAGTATTACGGTAGCCACCTTATTCGCCCGACCTAAATGTAATCAAAAATGTTTTGGGGTGGCTAGAAAGAAAAGTCTATAAGACCGGCTATCAATAGGAAATAAATTGGTTCTCGTTGATGTCATCCAAAAGGCCTGGTTAACAGTTTCCCTGGACTACTTTAAGAATTTATGTGGCTCCTTTCCTTGCTTGGTCTATTAAGTTATCCATATCTTGGTGGGTCCACTCGTGAAAATTAATTCTTTAATTTCTTTGTTAATATATTTAATTTTTTTTTTTAAATAGTCCAAATATAAATGTACTATAAAATGTGTCACTCAACTGAGCTAAATGTTATGTAACTTCTTGAAATTATTATTATAATTATTATTTTTAGTCCCTTGCAGGGTATTATAATTTTAGTCAAAAGTTTGCAACGCATTTTATATTCTTGATCAGCATCAACAGTCGATTCGATCTAGCCATGTCCGTCTGTCCGTCTGCCCGTTTCTACGCAAACTAGTCTCTCACCTCTATCTGAATGAATCTTTGCAGTTAGTCTTCTATATACTTTCACTTCTATAAATATCGGAACGGGCCGGATCGGACGACTATATCATATAGCTGCCATAGGAACGACCGAACAATTTTTAGACAAAAACTTTTTTCTGTAGACGGATCTATGCAGAATCAAGTCGAAAAGGAAAGCAAAATAAAGCGCTTAATAAGACAATGCTAGAAGTAAAAAAATATATGGATGTATAGTGTCATCTTAAATTTAATTCTTTTAAATTTGAGTATTCTTTGTAGCAAAAATTGCGTAAATTACTTTATTAATAATTAGAAAAATTAGCTTTGCTTTTGGCATTGTGCAATAAACCGTTATCTTTCGAATTCCTCCGAAGAAAATTTTAGGGAAATTATTTAATAACAACATTAATAATAACTAAAAGAAGTTAGGATGTGCAAATAATTGTACATTTGTTTAAATACTTTTGACCACCTTTGTTTAAGTGACTCTAATGAAAGTAGGAATACTTCGTTGATTTTACCAGAAATGTATATTATTTATATTGTATTAATTGTTAATGCTCGAATTCCAATGTGCAAGGGTATACAAACTTCGGCGCGCCCAAGTTAGCTTCCTTTCTGGTTTTTTGTTGAATTACCATTATTAACTGTTATTAGTGTTAGAATAAATCAATAAATAAATAACACTTATTTTGAAATCTTAATTTTTGAGTTATTGTGGTTGTAGAGTGATCGGATTGGTGGGCTATTCAATATATGTATTTACTATCGTAGAATCATAATTTACGCACGTTGATCTGAACAACGTTGGAATCGATATCATCGACCACAAAATCTCTAATAATGGTACTTTTCCCATTTTGAAAGGACTTTATAGCGCGTAGATGCTCAAATTCGGTGTTAAAAAATATAATAATAAAAATAAAATAAAATGCTACATTTCAGCACATTCGCTACTAAATTTATTCCAGACATAAATTGCTATCAGAGGCCGACCTTTTCCTTACGTGAAAACTCCCTTATTCAATTATAGAATGCGTGTGAATGGCATAATTGAAAAGGAGCCTGGTGCCCCTAGAGACCATTTCGTTAGAGATAATAAGGTTAGCAAAAAAGTTATAAAGTACAGATTGTTAAGCTTAATGCCTTTGTTATTTGCAGGACGGACGGAAAAAGCGAAACAAATGATTATAGAAACTCTTGTAAGGGGGAGAAACGATTGAGGGTTGAACAAATTACAAACCAGTGAGGTAAATAATGACAAAATTATGTTACTATTTAGGAAAGCGGACCAGATTGTTAACAAAATCTGGCAGATGTACTGCCCAGACTTAGTCGCTCGAGCATAACTACGTGCCTCTAGGATGTATTTTTTCAGGGTTGGTGGAATAGCATTAGTTTTTTTTCAAGTTATAAAAACATTGCGTGTTTAGTATAACAAATGTGTATATAAAACATTTTATACCGACACCGAATACACTACAAAAACCCAGAAAATGTTGTTATCACAAATAAATATAAATTAGGAAGCTAACTTCTGTAGGCCATGATTTGTATACCCTTGAAGATGGATCAATAATTTCCAATTCGATCAATTAATAAGAAAATCAAATAGGATTTTCCTTTAACATTTATATATATATGTATTAGCAGTTTTATATTCACAGTTTGGCACTTTATTTAACTATCGAATTCTATGGCAGCTATATGATATAATCATCCGATTTGCGTAAAATTAAAACCGAATTTCTGAAATAATTACAAATGGGTATTTCTCAAAGAATATAAAAATATGTTGAAAAACAGCGAAGTCACCGACTCGGCCCGTTCCGAACTATTTATATACAAAGTTTCATCGAATAGTTTCATAACTGGGTGTCCCAGCTGGCGTAGAAACGGACAGACATCCGATCCAAATCTTTTTGCAAAAAAAAAATTTTTAATTGGCCAGTTTTCAACATATCTGTTTTGAGACATGGTCCTATTATATTATTAAATTTAAATTTGATCAAAATCGGACTATTACATAATATATCTGCCATAGGAAAAACTTAAAAAAATCTTAAATAATTTTGATTTTATTAAGAAATATCAACTCTTTATTATGTACGAATTTCGATTTTAAATGCATGCAAATCGGATGATTTTATCATTATAGCTGCCGTAGAAACGATGTAAAATTTCGAAGTTTTTCCTATGGCAGATAAAATATTATTATTATAAACCCCAAAAATGATGTATAAACAAAACCTAAGTAAAACAAGCTTAAAAAATATACATTCCTTTTTTTTCAATTTTCTTGGTTGATTATAAGCTATAATAGTATTTGAAAGGACGGTCACTTGGAACTATTGAAGTGTAACATTATTCCTAATTAATTTGAGTGTTTTGAGGCTAAACACACTCACAAGGTGTGCCTCAAACTTTAGCTTCCTCCGTCGCTCGTCTCAAATTTCAATTGGCAATATGCACTCTCCTTATACAGTCATACAAAGGACGACCTGTTAAAATTGAAAACGATTACGATTACGTTTCGAACACAACAATTTTTCAAGGGTTGCTCGCAATGCAATCAAAAGCATATGCCTTTTGACAATACAAATGAAGATACTTTGGGGTAGATACAAAAAACTCTGACTAAAATACCCACTGATGAGTTGGCAATAATTCGCTTGAGTGGCTGCTGCTGCTACACTGTCAACAGGCAAATAATAATAGGTGTTTCCTGCTATATGTATTTGGGGCGGGAAACGTCGTTACAGAGCTTAGCATGTTGCTGCTGGTGTTTCGACCGGTGATGGTCTTTTGTTTACACGTACAACATCATACATATTTAATTGGGTTAAATTGCTTGACGATTTAACATTTGGTAATGAAATTTGTGGATAATTGAGTTTACTTTGTGTCTATTTATAAACTCTTTTATGGGCGTGGGATTGAAGCTACCATCGCTATGGAAATATAAAGGACTCTAATAACATTGGACCCCTGGTAAGCCATGTATAACCCGGAAGAAGTCTATTTGTTGCTTAGCAGCTTCTGAGTTTTATATTCTTGATCAGATCTAAAAGCATTTTTAATATCTCCATTTCCATTGTCCATCACCATTTTTTATATATGTATCCTTTTCTATCTATCTATTATATCCTTTTTGGTACCTCATTTCTCATTTTCTTTCCAGTTATCTCTCTTTTCTCTATTGCTCTATCATTCCCCAGTCTGTCAGGCTATTTCTTCCGGAAATAGGACTGCGGTACAGCAGACCAAAACTATTATTCCAAATTTTTTAAATAAAGTGATTTTGATCTCTGCCTATCTACTAGAAATTTTTAAAGATTTCGCGCATACAGTTGTTTAAGTCATCTGTTTTGACGAAAGCCACACGCCTTATACACTTGCACGGTATTATAATTTTAAACAGAAATTTGCAACGCATAAAGAAGACTTTGCGGAGAAACTTAGAAAGTACTATAAAAATGGAATCGGTCTATATCAAATAAGTACTCATAAACGAAACCAGAACCCAGAGAAACGATCGGTAATTGAATGTGTGGATCGGTTTAAAATGATCAAATTGGATACTACGACCGGAAGTTATTCTGTTTTCTTGTGTTAATAAAGGCCTTTAGAAGGGCTTTAACTTGTTTCGATATGTGAAATCTCTAAAAGTATTGCGATGTTTTTGGGTATATAATGATAAAGTTTTTATTTTCAAATTTTAAAAATAACGACTCTTGTACACTAATGCATTCCAATGTCCAGAAACTTTTGCAGCCGAAGTCTTTTAATTTCCGAACGTTCCCCAAAAGAGGCAATATTAAATTTGTATTCCCTTACAGGGTATTCAGAAGTTTGTTACGCAGTGAAGGAGTCAGCATCAACAGCCGAGTCGATCTAGCCATTTCCGTCTGTCCGCTTCGACACAAACTAGAATCTCATTTTTAAAGCTATCTGAATCGAACTTCGCAGTTGCTCTTCTATATAATCTCATTCGTATATAAGACGGAACGGGCCGAATTTGACTACTATATCACATAGCTGCCATAGGAACGTTAGAAAAATTAATACAATTAAGAATTATAAATAGTTCAGTTTTCAATATATTTTCATCTAATTTAGAATATACGCATTTGTTTTTTAACACAAATATATATAATTAAATTAGGAATGCATGGCAATGTTATTAATTTTGTACGGAAAAAGTGCTCGACTGCAGTAGATCTATATATAGTCACCGTGGTTTACCGACGACCCCAGTGTATTATACACACATATTTATATATTGAAATTTAAGTCAGAACTTCGGATAACAGTGAAAGATGCAAATCTAAATTAAAGCCCTGCTAATTTAGTTATGTTGTCTGCCTGAATAAAATTAGAGTCCTCGAGACTATAAGGGATATTTCTTCCTAATTATTTTGCCTTTTTTATGATTTGTTTTATGGCTGGTATTATTGAATGCCATTGGGTTCTATTTATTTGTATTTAAAATCAACCTGCTTAAATAACTCTGCTGGCTACCGCCCAATATTATGTTTTTCCGTGTGAACATTATTAATTCTTACGTATTGAACATTGTTGAACTACGGTCAGTACACTCAAGTACGCGGTATCAAGCACGTGCGTGGTGGATTAGGTGTTAGTAGGCGCGGTAAAAATGTGGAAAAGAATGCAAGGACATTAACTACCGGTGTGCTGCCAGATTGTTGGCTTGCATTTGTACTAAGTGGGTTAGTAATTAAATTAAAATTATCTACGTTGGAGATTACAGTGTACAAATCGTTATAATGTGCACATAAGACTCTAAAGAGGTTCATGCACTTATGTTTTCGATGGATTCGATGCGTTTAATATGGACGTCCTACTGAGGAACAAACTATAGAAATATGTAAGGATTTAGTAACATTGGAGTCATTGAATTTCTTCAACCACCGTTTAATAAATCGAACCACACCCATAGCTTTCACCATGCTCGAAATATGTTAAATAAAGTCATGTTTTGGATCCAAGCGGACGCCCAAATCATCAACTGAATTAATTCTTTCCGAGAGCAGGTGTTCAGCGTGCAAGTTGCAAGTTGCGGTTAGAGCCCTGTAAGTTTAATAAGTTAACGCGGCACCATGTTTGGAAATTATTAAGATCTGTTTGTAAATCCGATTGGCAAGCGACTTCCTTGAATTTCACGCAAAGCTTGACGTCGTCAGCATACATAAGTACCCTGGAGATAGTCAAAACTTTGAGCAGTTCGTTTAAAAATTATGGCAACAATAAGGGACCCAAATGACAGTCTTTGGGGACGCCAGAAGTAACCCTGAGATCATCGACCTGCCATTGAGATAACTTGATGTCCAACTAAGAAGATCAACTGGAAAAAACATTAAATCGAGTTTTCTAACAAAGATAGAATGGTTAGCAGAGTCAAATGCTTTACTGAAATCCATCTAGATTACATCTGTCTGAAATTTATTATGGAGGGAAGAGAGCTCCAAATGAATAGATTTTCAAAAATAAAAATAGTTGCATACATGTTTTATTTTAAAACATTGTTGTTATTTAATTTAAATATGTTTGACGTTTGTTTATTTATGAAAACACAATTTTATGATATTATCGAATTCATTTCGTTACCTAATGCAGCAGCTAAGAAATCCATTCAGTATTTAACCGTTCTCGAAAAACATTTTTTAGTTTATCTCAATTTTTGTTTTATAAATTATCTTGTATAAACTTTTACCAGAATCCTTAGGATATCGCGACACGAAATAAGTACGAAAACTGAATATGAAACAATTTTACTGATACTCACGGACCCCTATGTACTGAATGCTCATGAAATCTTAAAGTTCCAACCAATAGCAAGCACTGAATAAAAATACACTACAAAAAAATCAACCTTTGTATGTGTCGCCTTAAAAAACAACCAATTAGAATCCACATTCGCAGAGCCAAAGGGGCGGGGCGTATCCCAATATGAACGCGTCTGCGCTGTGTCATGTAGTTTAGACGTACAACTTTCTGCATTCACTACTTCCATGTATTTTAAATCATTTGAATTCCCTCACTTAATCTTCTTAATTTAATTAACTTTTTAATCGAAATATTGGTTTGGACAACATGCGTACTTCAATAATTGTTTACCAGAGTAAATACTGAAAACAGATCAAACACAATATTACATAATTACTACATGTGCCGTATAATTTTCACAAAATGTAAATATACATATATACATACATACATATTTATGTATGTACATATATGTAAAATGACAACTTCGGTAGTTCGTGTTTCTACACTTTTTTCATACATAAATACTATACTATACTAGTGTTGAAATCTATTACTTTTCATAAAAATAATCTTGGTCTTATTTTGTATTTTCTTTTTGTGTGTTATTGTGTAAATTTTGTATTTTTCTTTGTGTATTTTTAGTATAAAACTTGGAGTATTTTTTGTTTTTTGTTTTTTGTATTTTTGTATTATATATATACAAAACTTTTAATTTTTTAGTATATACCCTATCTCACCAAGCAAGGAGTACTAGAGCTACATATGTAATTAAGGCTAAACGTAGGAATGTAAACAAAGGTGGCTGGAAAAAATTCAAATATGGAGTACCAACATTTTACGATTAGCTTTAACTTAATATAGAACACCTACTTTAATTGTTATACCCTTGCGGAGAAATATAATTGTAATCAGAAGTTTGCAACGCAGTGGAGGAGATATTTCCGACCATATTACGTATATGTATGTATGTATGTATTCCTGATCAGCATCAACAGCCGAGTCGATCCAGTCATGTCCGTCTGAACGTTTCTACAAAAACTAGTCTCTCAGTTTTAAAGCTAAATTAAATTTTGCAGTTAGTCTTCTATATACTCTCACTCGTATATACATATGTATGTATGTATGTAAGTCGCAACGGATAAGATCGAACGACTCTATTGCATAGTTGGCAAAGAAACGACCGGAAATTTGTTTGAAAAAGAATTAGAATTTTTCCAAGTTTCTATATAATTTGATACACAGTCATTTTGTCTTATTCCAGAATTTCGAAGCCACTTTGTCCTCGCGTAAAGAAAATCGTTCTATTTTATAAATATATTTCCTTTAGTTTTTTTTTTTAAATATTTTTCATTATTTTAAATAATTTATATATATATAAATATATAGTGTATTTAGAGGAATAGTGACTAAGACCTTCGACTCTGATTAAAATTCGTAAATTAATTAATAATGTAATATATAATAATAATAATATATTAATATTTTCGTTTGTGGGAATGCATGAGAATGTTCGGGCTCTAATGCTATCCACTTTTGGGAATTCCGTAATTATATGTTGAGTTAAAAGATTTAGGCTGCAGGAGCAAGAAGGCCTGTTAGATTTTGGTAATAAATGTTCATGCGTAAGCGCATTGTGACCTTCGTAGACGTGTGAACGTAGATCATTTATTTTTAAGCAAGTCGAAAATTTTGGAGATTATGTTGTTTTTAGAGTAGAGATTTTGAACAGCTGTGAGAGTTGATACGCTGTCCGTGAAAATCACGTGCTCGATTTAAGATGGCATAGAATGGGTGGGCAGGATGCCACAAGACTGTATGACTTTGCTTCTGTCAACTACTGTAAACGTAGCTATGTTTACCCATAAGGTTCCGTCTTATAAAGGACATTTTGAAAGTTTAAAAGAACAGCTGTGAAGTAGCCACGACGGGGCGCTTATTACTCGATGGAATGCCGGGGGAATTTATTTCTTTTGCGAAGGCTGCGACTCGACGGATTTTACTCTTTAAGTCCGTTTGAATTTAAGAACGTTGTGGTAGTGTACAGTTTGTGTTTTAGTTTAGCCAACAGCTGGTTGGTGGTTTCCATCAGCCTGCCAGGAATAGATGAGCCCTGCCTCTTAGAAAAGCGTTTAGGCACCGGCGAACAGCTGTGTGTCGCTTGGGAGTCTTTATGTTAGAGTTTGCAGACAATCAATACGTATATTGGCAATGCGCAGTCGATTTTAGATAGATATGTAGATATGTATTGGTGAGTACATATGAGGATTTAGACGAAAGAAATTTAATTAATTATGTTAAGCCTTTAGATTTTGCCTGAGTTCGGTACAATGTTTTTTAAAGTTAAATTATTGGTCTAAGGTGATATTTCGACTCTTTAAAACTTAGTTAATAGTCCTACTGCCTAAAATTCATTTGTGCTTACGACATATGTACAAAATGTTATCTAATGAAAGTGACCCCATTTTATTATATCGGATAAGATTTTGATTTTGTATAAAATATGGCATCGTCAGCGTAAACGGATTAGTTGACTTTTTTGTATAATAATATAATGGAGTTTAATTTTTCAAAAGCTATGGTAAATAGTACTACGAATAGCGGAGATCCTGGGGGGATACCGGTGTAAAGTTTAAAGGATTTTGAAATTGTGTTATGCGCTCTAAGTTCGCGATCGCATGCACCCGAGTTACCAAGCTGCGCTCTCAGCGAGCTGAGAACGGCTAGTCCGCGCTCCACCTCTCGGGCCCCGCTCTCGCACTGTTAAGCGTAGCTTATCGGTCGAGAGCGTGGCCCTTATGTTTAAGCTTAAGCAGTACTATGTATGCAGCGAAATAAGGACGACGCACTAAAGCGAACCCCATCGACGCCTCCGCCTTTTCGACGTGGGATTTTCCTCACATTTCCACCAAATGATTTTTAGCGGCAGGATTTCGCCTCTTCACACATGGGTCTTTCGAGCTCGATACGGATACGGTACAAGTTTTTTTCCGTCCCTTTCTCGCTGTCGGTCTTTAACAGTCCAACAGTCCAGTTTAA
Source organism: Drosophila bunnanda (assembly GCA_035046265.1). Taxonomy (NCBI): domain Eukaryota; kingdom Metazoa; phylum Arthropoda; class Insecta; order Diptera; family Drosophilidae; genus Drosophila; species Drosophila bunnanda. Next base: position 835,716 of record JAWNOB010000033.1, on the reverse strand, counting down.
CAGGTCCGAACATTAAATTTCAGTCACACTGCTGCAAGATTAATTTTTGTTGTTTGTGTCAACTCCATGTTCGAGTTTTCCTGACACAACGGCAGTTGAGAAATTCACATTTCTCTTCGTTTTCGATCAATGCCGTTTTGTGTGCTCCGCCAGATTTCTTTTCGGTTCTCCATTGTCCATCCACTTGACAACATCCGCGGCCTAACGTGCAGCCATACACACACACACATGCTAAAATTGTGCGCATAATTCCGCGCAGACAATTCCTATAATAAAATTCTTGTTGTTCTTGCCGTTTTCTTTGCCGACGGCATAACCAAGAACCAAAGGGTTTTAATTGCACCTTTACGGCTAATTTGATTTTTATTACGGGATAAATCCACAATTCGAGACCCATGTGTTGAGCTAAATATATAAATTCATAAATTATTACATACTATCCCGAACTACCTCCATTTATGTATAGATACATTCTAAAAGCACCCATTTTAATTTGTACGTTAGAATTTCCCCACGATACCACCGACAGGAAAGTATTACTTGTTATGATGTATTGTATTTTGGGACTTGAACTCCCGTAAGGTTTTTTAAACCAGACCAGATTTTCTTACTTGAAGAGAGATGGTTTATTAGGGAAGTAAGTTGGATTATTGAACTTTTTTTGCTTTGCTAGTGGCTTGAATTCAGCGTTACATTTTTTATATGCCAGTAGGTTTTCGGTGGCATAATCCGTTTAGTCTCGTGATGCTTTTTTCGGTATTCTGTTCTATAAAAAATGTATTGTTTGTTGGGAAGTGATCGCTGCCCTGCAAATCCGGTGATATTGACCAGTTGCATCTGTGACAAAGTTGTGGGGAAGTGGCAGCGATGTCTACGTGCGTAAATGTACGGTGTTTTATTTATTTTATTTTTTTGTATTGGTGTTCGAAATTTATTTACTCTACATGAAAAACCTTCACTAGTACATTTAACATAATATTAATAACAATTAGGCTGGGACGGTTACGAGGCTATGGACTATGTGATTGAGCGGCTTGCGGTACCACCGTCTGGCATTGCAGTGTTTCGACGCTGATAGCACACCCGGCAACTGCCTCTAGCAGCAGGACGTGCTGCGCGTCACTCAGGGCACCAGTCTTTCGTCTCGGGGCCGAAGCTGTTAAGATAGCAGCCGAGGCCTCTAAGCGCCTAGGTGAGATAAAAATACATCTAGCCGAGTGACTTGTCCACCCACGGCGGTAAGTGTGGGAAAAGGGTGTTCGTCCAGCGGCCCTTTTATGTGGAGTCCCATCTAGTCTGCTAGCTCTCCATGCTTCTTCTCCTGGTGGCAGTCTTCAGCTCGGCTCTGGTCAGATGTGCTGCCTACCTGGACTACGTGCCTGCGAAAATCTCGTTCTCTTATAACCTCGATGAGTAGAACTGGTTCGGAAGATGGTGTGCTATTCTAATATATCTCTTTACCATGACGGCTTCCGTCCTCACCTGCAGCGTACTTAATCTGCGAGGTAACCTGCATTGGCCCTCTTGTGTTTAGCAGTATCCTGAATAGCGCACCAGCAGTCCCGCTGGCCTTATTCCAAGTGGTCTTTGACCGACAGGCGCGTGTCGTGAGGAATCCCAAATACTTAATCGCCCGCTGCTACAGTATCATGTTTCCTCCGACAAGCATGTTCGCTTATTCCGTTTTATGGACCACCAACTCCAGTCCAGGGACCGCTAGCCATGACTTAACGGCCTGGATGGCCGTATTGGCGCTGACCTCCGCTGTAGTGAGCTCCTTCGCTACCACCACTATAGCGACGTCGTCAGCACAGCCTATCAGGTTAGTTCCAGCTTGCAACGACAGCCTTAGTACTTCGTCGTACATGGAATTCCAGAGCTGGGGTCCCACCACGGTGCCCTGCGGGACTCTGGCTAAGGCTTTGTATGCTCTGGAGCCCAGACTCGTTTCCTGGAATTGGTCTGTAGGAGGATGCATCTCAGGCTAGACCAGCAATAGTAGCCGTTGCCTTTTCCACCTGTCAGGGAACGTCCCCTCGAAAAGGCACTTGTTAAACAAGCCGGCCACTTCCGACGACAGCAGCGCTAGGGTCAGGTTTGTCACTCTGTTAGGGATCGAGTCTATACGCATTATTTCTTAATTTTTTTTTTTTAATGGAGTTCTGCCGCTTTAAAAAATATTGTTTTCTACAAGTAAATTCCTCACCCTTGCCGGATATTATAATTGTAATTAGAAGCTCACATCGCAGTTTATTCTGTCTTCCCACTCAATCCATCTGTGTCAAACAGTTGCTATTTTTGCATTCGATTCGATTCCCATATAGCTACATCTCCATCTTCCATCCGATAACAGCTGATCGAACAGCTGTGGCTCGTCCAAAAAGGAGACAAAGCTGGTTAAAATTAACTCTGCGGAATCAGTTAACTACTATTTTGGGCTGTTCAACAGCAGAAAACATCCAGATTGTGGCAGATTATGTTGTCACTATACTAAAATCAATTGGATTCTCAAATTCTCGAGTGATTTTTCTCTAACAAAGAGAAAATACTTTGAAGAGTATAGTAGAGGCTCACAAAGATGCTAGAGGCTGCATAGTAAAGTAAAATAGGAGTTGTATATAAAATAGTATCAATTCGAGTCAATTTGGGACTGGGATACACCGGAAAACACTAACACTATGGCGCCTTCCATATTTCATTCGTTCCTTGCCATCTTTGTTTAAATTTTTGTAGTGAATGTTAAAAGTTTCACTGATAAGAAGAGGAAATCAGAGTTGCACAGAAGAACTATCGCCTAACTATCGTTATAACAAGCCCATCAAATTCGGATGCACAACGGATGGTGAACAAAATGAGAGTTTCGGAACGGGAAAACGGATTCAACGGATAGAGGAAGACAGATGGATCTAAGTGGAAAGGCCCTATTATTACTAGGCTTAAGTGCGATCAAGATTACTAAACAGCACTTCTAATGAAAATTGTAATGCATTAGCTGAAAATATCAATAGATCTACAACAAAATGTTATATGCCAATTTAGAGCGATGACAAAATACTGCTTTAATGAACAAGAATTTTAAAAAATGTTTTTGATGCTGTTTAGAAATTAAATTTTCAAAATGTTCTCACAATACGAATTTTTTGGTGGTGTTTTGCAATTATTTGTTAAAACAAATCATTAACAATTTAAAAAATAATATGTACTGAGTAAAGAAGTTTTTCCTTGCAGAATTTACTAAAATTAATTTTTGTATATTAGTTAATCAATTTGAATGCATTAGTAGGTTAAAAATATAAATTTACGGACTTTGACATACATAAAAGAACGACTATTAAGTCGAGGACACAGGAATAAATAGTAATATTCTGCTACTTGCGGCTTAATGTTTAAGTACTGTTGAAAAGGGTAAAACAGCGTTTCAAGGCAGTGAGAGGGACCGTGCTGACCAGCGCGGTCTTAAACGCCTGTACGGTGATAAGTCAAAAATACCAAAAAATTTTATGGCGTTAGGAGAATCCTAAAAATAAATATTTTAATAAAACGGGCTTTTCTCGATATTTTGCCTCTCGCCTAAATATAAATTAGAAGGACGTAGAGCAGCAACGGCAAAATGGGAGAGCTCGACACTTCAAAAGAATCAACTTTTTCCCGCTGCGAAGCAGTTTTACAATCTCTGTCCCGTACTTTGTTTGCATCGGTGTAACCGTAGTCGCATTACCATAAAATTCCAACGGATCTCTGTGGAAAGAAGCTATTAATTGTATAGGGGATACTATAATTGTTTGTTATATCGAAACGATACCATTCTGTTCCTTCTCACTATTCCAAAATAAATATTGTGTTGTCGATAAGTTTCTATCGTCAGAGTTTTGGCGTGATTTTCATAAAATTTATTGAAGACAATAAGGAAATAACGAAAGTTGTTTACAACTTATATTATATTATTTTATTGCTGGAGGCGATTTGTTCAAATATAAATGATCCGGTGTATTATATTATATTTATGTTTGCATAAGTGATGGACTAAATTTTGAATAATCATTTAAAGTATACATGTGAATTTGCATTGTTCATATGTACATATGTACGTTTTTTTTCGCTCACAGAAGTTGTTTCTTGATTTAAATAAATTTATTTGATTTAAAGGAATAACAACAGCTACAATGGAAGGAAGAAAACCAAGTGGAAAGTAAGTACATTTTTTTTGTCAGATCTTAAACAGAATATTTCGATGTGCATTTTCCATGTACATATGTAAATGACAACATATGCACATTTCTGGGATTGTAAGTAGGGTGAGAAATAAATCAGTTTTTAGTAGTTTTAACTGCTATAAAACTAAAAAAATTTGGAATTATTTTTACTATTACTATTACTATTAATCTCTACAATACAATACAATGTTAACATTTGTATTTACTTATCAAAATATATACATATGTATATATATTCATAAATATATATTTTTTAAGGTACTCTCGAGCAGATCTATTATCTCTGCGTTATGAAGGCAAAAGTCGACAACGTCCGCATTGTTCAAACCGCGTTGAACTGCAGACTTTACATTTTTGGAAAATTAATTTTAATGGAGTAGCAGCTTCTTCGTCACAAAGTTTGACCAGCTGCAGTAATTATGCAAATCGAAGTAAGGATCGACTGTCCCCGGAGACCGATAACTCAAGTTTAAATAGTTCCAATAATGGCTCAATAAGCTCTCGTCGAGCGATGAGAAATCGTGAGCGGGCGAATAATTATTATCAACGTTGTGTACCGGGCGTCGGCATAGATCCTTTGCCGATTTGTGGCGAAGAAAAGGAGAAATCATTTAAATCCCCGCCAATCATCGATCATCGCAGCATGTCATCGTCGCATTTAATGCCAGCATTTGCCAAGCGGCGTTTTGCTTCAGTTAATGGTGGAAATGGCAATGGAAGTGAGTCAACTCCAAATACATCTGATGATGTAAATGGTTCAGAATTAACGGATCGTGTCGCAAGTCCTCAGTTGACCAATCCCAGCATCACCACCGCAACGGGCTCACCTCAAAGTTGGAAAATCAGCGGTTCAGATTTAGAAAATCCAGAAGGATCAGAAACAGAAAGACGCTTGCACTATGTTCAATTAGATCCACAAGTTCCGCAATGTTCATCTCCAACACTTTCATCGAGTCGCCTTGAAAGGCAACGCATTGGCAGTGGTCGTTTATTGGTAAACTCTTGGGAATATAATAAGAGTCAAAAGGCTAAAGAAAGCGGCCTGGATGTTGAGAAAGAAACTTCTTTTAATGGAAACAACCGTCATCGCACTTATAGTGGACGCATTACTGAAAACATAGATCGTCGCTTTCAATATGATAATAAAAGGCACACGGATAATAGGCAAAACATTGTCATTAATCGTCGAGGCAATAACAAAGATGCTCTAAACAGCCGCGGGAAACGTTTAAATACTTATCATCACGATCGAAATGAGGAGCCCGAATGGTTCAGTGCTGGTCCAACCTCGCAGCTAGAAACTATAGACTTGCACGGCTTTGATGAGTTGGAAAATAGTGAAAGTGATACTAAGGTTGACGAGGAAGAAGTAAGGAACAATACTACAATATCTGAAAATAATAAAGATAACAATATGGCTGTTATGCGAGAAGTTGATGGACCCTCTTCTAGCGAAGATAAAAATGATACTAAAGAAAAACAAACTAAAAATCAATCCAATTCCGACACTCAATTCAATTTTGATGCTTTTCTGAATATGCATCCCTTGGATCCCACACTAATGGTAAGTAAAATAGTTCATTTTGGTAGTAATAAAGGCAAGGATATTTATTTACAGACAAACTATGAAATTGACAAAGACGAAACAAAGGGTACGTCTCGTTTTAGCCGATGGTTTCGTGGTAAAGATGCCACAAATAATACTGAGCCTACGTCGCCTTACCATGAGCCGTTGCACGTTCAAGAGAAACATGGTGAGTTTTAGTCGTTCTTTTATTTTATCAATCCTAACAATTACACCAATGTAAATTCATTGGTTATTCTATATTATAGGCATTCCCAGTGTTAAAGATTTAGAAGCACAAATGACCAAAGTTGAAATGCGTCCATCAAGCTGTCACAGGGGTTCTTCCGTTCCTGTTCCATTCTCTCAGATAACGCCAGCAGAAACGTCGGTTTCCAAGGATACAGAGGCTTTCAAAAAGCTGCTACAACAATTGGGGGGCTCGCAACTTCAGCCTCAAGTCAGACAGCAAGCATCCAAGCAGAGCGCAAATGATGTTTCTTTTAATTTAATTAACAACTTAAGTCCTGAGTTACCGATGGAACCAATTCGGAAAACTGATCATAGAGTGCCACAACAACTGCACCTGCTAAACATGAATACAACTAATAGTACAGTCCACGAGTTGGAACGTAAGCGCATGGAAATGCAACAACTAATACAAAGTAAGCCAACATTAACTTTTAATTAAAGTATTAGTAATAATCAAAAATACCTTGAATACCTAATTAACTTGCTATTTTTTGTGATTTCTTTATTTTTTTAAGATATTAATCGTGGCGAAATTTCCGTTGAATTATTGGAAAAGGAATTACATAACCCTAATACTCCACAGCACTCTAAAGATATGATAGTTTCAGTTATTCGTGAATTTACGCAAAATACTAAAAGGAATCCAGAAGCAGTAATACATAGCGATTCTCCTTTAGTTGTCACTTATCATTCACCGTTTCGACCACCTGAAGGTTTGTATTATTAAATATTTAAAATTATTATACTCCCTACTCATAGGGTACAAATCTAAAGTAAAGAAATTATTTATAAGCATCGCCAGTTAATTTAGCTATGTCCGTTAATCTGTCTGTTCGTCCGTGGGGAACAATAGACTTTTGATACTAACAGAACTGGGGGTACCGAATTTGGTCGGTGTTCACGAAAACCCAAAAACTGATAAATCAATCGAAAATCAATCAATTTATCAAAAATTTTTCCCCATGTCGGTATACTTTCGCAGGGTATTAAATTTCCTTTAGATGCTTTAATCGCCGTCAAGGAGTCATTTTCGACCATATAAAGTATATAGTATATAGTAGCATCAACATCCGAGTCTATCTAGTTATGCCGATCTGTCCGTTTCCACGCAAACTAGTCTCTCAGTTTTAAAGATATCTAAATTAAACTTTTACAGTTAGTATTTTATATACTCTCACTCTTATATATGTCGGAACGGGCCAGATCGGACGACAACATCATATAGATGCCATTGGAACGATTGGAAACATTTTAGAAAAGAATTTATAACTTCCAGTTTTTAAAAGAATTTAATCAAATTTGAGATATAGCCATTTTGTAATATTCTAGAATTTCGGATTTAATTTTATTAAATAATTTTTATACAGGTAGTTGTGGTTGATGTACAGTGGTTTGAACTGCCGGCCTATTTTTCGAAGTATGAAAATATTATTCCAGTTGTACTTAATGAGATCGGCCAAGATATAGTCAATGTTCTTAAAGTCCTTATCGATTCGTAATCCTAATGCCGGTCGAAGTTGTAGGTCAAATATATGGGGTCATATTTTAAGAACGCCGGCATGATGAGTAGGTCAAGGTAGATAGGTTAAAGTGGTGGTGCTCATCTTGAGCCTGTAAATATAGCTGGGCTCCGTTTTGATCCACACCATCTGTTTTTAGTAATGGCTGCTTTGCACCATCTCGAATCATTGAGAAAAAGCAAGAATGCCTGTAATCTTGCACTTCCCTACTTCTCCCAGCAATTCCAGCTGGTAGGCACCGAAGTGACGCGTTCCGGTTGAATGCTCTGCAGTGACAGAGTAAGTGCTCTGGCGTCTCCTGCTTTACAACTTCTGCAGTTTATTTTAAGGTGTAGCCCCATCTATCGTCCAATGAATAGTGGATATCCTTCTTGCTTTGAGATATCAGTTCTTCTATGTTGTCTCATCCTTGACCTTGATCCTTGGATCGTCAACTGGACCTCGTTTAGCGGTATTGATATCTGTTTGCTGTGAACGGCTGAGCCCTCTCTGGCTACTTCGTCCGCTTTCTCATTCCCTGGTCTGTCATTGTGTCTTGGCTTCCTTTTGCCCCTAACTGTGAGTTGGTTTTGGGTACCTCTAGAGCTTTGATAGCCGGTTGACTATCAGAGTAAATCCTCACCTAGGTATTCCTTGTATTGAGAGTCTTCCTGCCCCCAATATAGGAAGTACCTCAGCCTGGAGGACTGTCGCTGATGCTGGTTGGGTGAAAATCGATTCAATCCCCAGCTCTCGTACAAAATCCCAACCTTCACACAGCAATTCATCTTTGAACCACTGGTGTAGAGTGATACTTCATCTTGTTCGGTTTTTCTGTCTCTAGTCCACACTTTCCTCGATAGGTAAGAGTTCGTGTAACCCCTTTCGAATCTCATGTCTGTTATTTTGTAATCTGTATTCGCTAGTTATATGACATCATGAATAACAGTGTCATGATCTTTCCAGCAATTGCTCGCCTTTAGTCTCACCGCGCTGTGCGCCGTCGTATCTTTAATGAACATCATTACATTTAGGGCGCCGCTGTTCACGGGCGTAGGGCTCTTGTTGCTCCGGCGCATTCCGAACGTTGTATCATTGTTAGCTTTGTGATGTAGGCTCTGTTGAGTGCCTGTTACCATATTATGGTCTTTGGGTGCAGTCCCCAGTTCTTTCCAAAAATGTTTCTACAAGAGTAGAATACAATACCTGCTTTCCAGAATCTCCCCTTACGTTTCTCTTCATGTGAGCTTTGTTGTAGTTCGATGCCATCTACCTTGGGTATGTTATATTTTGAGTTATATATTGAGTTCCTTCAATCTGTGGTCCATATTAATTAGGTTAAGGGCGATAAAACTGCGCCCTCGGGTGTGCCTCTTTTCACCACTCGGGAGGGGTGAGTGCCACCCAGTTCGGCTATCATCGTCCGACTCCTGAGCACAGCACCTATTCACTCCCTGATGCCTCTCTCAATACCTATCGAGTTGAGGGAGGTCAGAATGGATTTGGCGTTTTCATTCTATATCCAAGAAGGTGACCATCGTATATCACTTCATGCAGTGCTGTATCAGTTGATCGACCCATTATTATCCGATAGGTAGTAACTCTCTGCCTTGTCTATTATATGTAAATCCATTAGACTCTCCATCTTCGTTAGGATGAAGCAGGTTAGACTCATTGGTTTTTAGTCATTTGCTGTCAGGTATAGGTATCACTTTCGTTTTCCTTTACGGAAGCGATATGTTAGTTCGATACAGGCATCAAAGATGGCTTTAAGCCATCTGAAGTCTATCGCCCATTGAATCTTTTCAATAGTAATTATTTCCTCTGTTGACGTGAGTATATGTGTGGTTCTTGACCTCCCGCACTCCGAGTTCTCGCACATATCCTGGAATTTTTAGAATTTTTAGATTTCTAAAACTGACGTTGCTGATGTGCCGTAAGGATAATATATTAGTGATAGGCTCGCAAGGATCTTGCTTAGTTTCGGCGTGTCTTTCATGTTCTCCATCGCTTCGCAGTAGCTTTTTCAGGATTCTTTCTTGGTTTCCTACACTTTCTTAATTTTTTTTGTGCCTCTTGCAGCTGGTGTTGAAGGTTTTTCGTAGCCTTACAGATCCTTGGTCCTTGGATCCACCGTGATCGTGGCCTCACAGCTCCTTGGTTATTGGATTCAAAAAGGACAACTCTACAAGTCTTATTAAAGGCGTTGTTTGATATATTCGTGAGGTCCTCTACCTTCTTGTTGAATGCCTATTCTGAGGTTTGTACCCTTTTCCTCATTTCTCTGCTTTGAGGATGGGCCAGTATGTATGTATGTGCGGATTCTGCGTCCGTAGACCATTGTATGGTCAAACTGCCTCTTTGGTAACCATATACAAGATTTGGGCCTCCTCGGAATCTCCCTGGCGTGCGCTAGCCTTATCCTAGGGCTCATTGGGAACACATCGTCGTTACTAATTACCCCCTTATCATTTCCGAAGACTCGAATGAGGGGATAGGACGGCCCGTCAAGCCAACCAACCAAGTCGGCTAACTTGTCCTAAAGACTTGCCCAGGTCCGCCCGACTATAATTGGCCATCATTCACGATCAACCTCGGTCGTGGACCTGCTTCCAGCCGCCCTCATTTGGAGAGTATAGTCGCACCCCCTTGTTGAACACAGTTATTACGGCAGATGACTTGGTCATCCCATAATCCCCCTGTGTACCTGTCGGCAGACGGCCGAGTAGGTCAAAAACATATACATATTTTTTACTTCAGTAACAAATAAGACATCTAACAAAGAGCTACATATTCTTCTAAAAAGTATTGTTGCTTAATGATTCACTCTCGACTTTACTGACGTCTCGTTTTTATTAAGCTTGGAAAAAACGGGGAAATAAAAATCGATTCTAAAAAATTCAAAGTTTCTTTTCGGAAAATCGTTCAAAACCACTTTCTAACAAAAAAACGAAAAAAAAAAAAAAAAAAAACGTATTCATCGCGCGAAGCAGGATACCCTGCACCCACAGCTGACCCCTCAAACAAAGAGGAGGTAACTCTAACTCGACACTTAACCCGTTGAAGAACATCCTGGAAATCATGGTGAGGAGCTAACTCTAACTCGACGCTTAACCCGTTAAAGAACATCCAGGAAATCTTGGTGACTCTTTCTAATGATAATTCTCGTCTACCCATACTCCCTTAATTGAAGTTGCGGCTGAGCTCCGCTGTACAGCTTCAAAGCGTACACAGCTGAAGAACTCTGTGATTCCGAAATCTCCTGGCTCCTCACCGAATACAGCCTCTGACCTTTCTGCATGGAAAATCAAAGGAGTGGATAATGTTTTTAAGTCGCGTAGTATTGGTTGACAGCTGGTGCAGCCCAAGAGGCGACGATTGCGTAACCAGGCACCGTATTCCAAAGAGGATAAAGCTTTGCAAAGGCCCAATGTGTCGCCTTCCCAGCAGTCAAATGCTCCACTTGCCCATAATCAGTTTGCCTCACTGATGAGCGTTGATGATGATGATGGTAGAAGTTGATGAAGTGAGTGATGCAGCCAATACAAACCCTGTTTAACCATTAAAAGTCAAGAAACCAAGGCCCATAAGATGGCCCAGATGTCCTTGATATTAATGCCTGGGAGGCCTTCCTGTCCCACCCCATCCAATCTGATGATTATGAATGGGGATGTCGGAATTTAGGCAAAGGATACTGACACCCACCGCCATATACTAAAGCTGTTAAATACTCATAATATTCAGTATACCATTTTTGCTTGGACGAGGATAAAAGGTTCCATATAGTGATACGTAACATAGCAGCCGCCACTTTTGATACGATTGTACAGGAGTACAATACAATCCAAAATCAAGTCTACCTCCTCGGGTTAACTCTAATGGAAGTATTATTGCACCGCCCAATCAGAACGTGTTGCTTTTAAACTTATCCCCTGCTCCCAACAACAGGGACGTTTTGAAAATTTCAGGAGTTGGACGGATGATGGTGACAATTGAAGTACCCCGGAAGAATACGACTGTAAGTGTTTCAGTTGTTTTGATATCGAACACACAAAAAATTATTGTCTAAAGAGGCCTATGTGTGCCTTGCGAAGAATGTCAATGACCTTGTTTGTGTAAACTGCTTGGGTAATCACGCGGGGCCTATGTTCAAGCTTGTCCTGTATATTCCCGTAAACTGAATTATCGTCGCTCGTGGATTAACATTGCAGCTCCACGGCAATCCAGTTCCCGTAGTTGAAATCTATTTATCCGTGATGGACTGTCCCTATGTCAGTGGGCAACGTGGTAAACCTCGCCGAGGTGGTTTCATCAAGAAAAAAAAATTTCCTTTTACCACCATCATGTCAGGAATTGGAAAATTCAACTAGCTACCGTCATGGTCTCAACTAGCAGAAGAGAGTTATTGATTGGTGCAGCATATCTTCCTCCTTTATTAAGGTGGACTAGTGTTTAGTTTGATCACCTTCATTCAGAACAGGGTCATAAGTTCATCTGGGGTAGCTACAGAGCCTAATGATTCCGTTTGTGAGATGTTTCCCTTAACAGGTTACGATTAAGATTCCCAGCTAAAGCAATGTCTGCATAATTAGTATAAGTATAGCATGTGAAACAGTTGGCTTAAAGTTTTCGGGATTCTAGAATAATACAAAATGGCTCTATCTCAAATGATGCAAACTTTTGCGATTGTTTTATGGAACCTATATGACAGTCGTACGATCCGCCCCATTCGAAATTATATACGAGTGAGAGGATATGGAAGACTAACTGCAAAGTTTCATTCAGATCTCTTTAAAAATGAGTTTAGATATACTCGGACAGACTATTTTATTCCTTATTTTCATAGCCTTGTAGGGTATTTTAATTTCATTCAGAAGTTTGCAACGCAGAGAAGGATTAATCTCCGACCCTATAAAGTATACATATTCTTGATCAGCATCAACAGCCTAGTCGATCTAGTCACTTCGCAAATTAGTCTTAGTTTTGAAGGTATCTGAATGAAATTTCTCAATTATTCTTCTATAGATAATATTCTTGGAACATTTTGCGAAACTGTTGAGTTTGTACAGTGAAGTCTAATCTACTGTGGAAACGCTTAGCTCGTATGGTCTTCAGTTCGGATCTTTACGAGACTCGAAATGATTTGTAATGTTAATTTTGGAGCACTATTTAAGACTAGACTAAACATAAATAATCAGATGATATCTCAGAGACGAATAAAAGTATTGTCTTTCCAGATTTAATTGTTCCAAATCCAGCTAATCATCAAACTTTCTTGGCCTTCACCCCCACATCAGTGCTAAGGAAAATGACTGCCGACAAAGATACAATATCTTCGCATATACAAAACTCATCTCATAATCAGCATATTAATTATCAATATCAATTGAATCAACAACAACATGTCAAGCAGCAAGAGCAGCCAACTATGGCAGTGCAACAACAACAACCACGAATGATATTAGGCGGCGGTAGCAACTTCGCTCCCGGTTTAAATCCACAGCAAATGTCACCAAACTATCAGCAGCAATGTCGCAGCAATCAGAATCAAATGCTGAAATGGAATTCCGGTGTTGGCAATATGCACATGATGCATGGAAAGTCATTTGGTAAATTAAAATAAATTAAAATTCGATTTAAATTAGTTTAAAATTTATAAAGGCTATAATATATCGGTTGAATTTTAGACATTAATCTATCCTTATTTACAGGTCGCCCTATACTAAAAGGAGGCCCGACTACAATGCCGCCAATACAAATTCCAGCAGGCGTTTCTTTAAACCAAATTATTGAGCTACAACAACATCTCCAGCAGCACCAACCACATCACCAACAGATGCATCACCAACAACAACAGATTCGCTGCAAGACTTCAGTGGAATCTAATTTAAATGCAGAAAGTTTGCATCAAAATATAAATTTTCCTGATGGATTCCCTCAGCATAATTTCCAGCAGCAGCATAATCTCTTGATGCAACACCAGCAGCAGCAGCGTCAATCTCTTCGGCCTCGTGTGATCTATGGCGAACTGCAACAGCATCATCATCATCAACCGAATTTCCCAAGTAAACAAATTACAACAAAAATTATTCTCGATCAATCTCATCTGGCGCCTTTTTATATCCTTGCAGGGTATTATAATTTTAGTCTTAAGTTTTTTTTGCAGGGAGTCCATTCCGAACCTATAAAGCATCAACAGCCGAGTCGATCTAACCATGTCCATTTATCCGTCCGACTGTCCGTTCGTTCGTTTCTATGTAAATTAGTCTCTGTCTTAAATTATCTGAATTATAGAAGATCACAGCCTAGACGGGCCGAATCGGATGACTATATCATATAAATGCCATCAAAACAATCTCAAAATTAAAAAAAATAATAATAACCTTGCCAGTTTTTAACATATTTTTATTTAACTTGAGACTGGCCTATACTTTATTATTCTACAATTTTGGTTTTTATTTTATGAAAATTTAAAAAATATATCATATAGCTCCCATAGTAATGTTGTTCACTGGTTCGACATATTTTCATTATCTCTGAGATATAGCCATTTTTTATTATTTCCGAATTATGGTTATAATTATATTAAAATCGGACGATTATATAATAAAGTTCCAAAACTGTGAATGTAAAACTGTTACTGCAAAACTCTAAATAATATGGAATGAAAATAATGAATGTAGGAATTACTTCGTTTCTTTTAACATAAATATATATAATTTATATTTTATCACTTATTAACAACCAGGAGTATACAAACTTTGGTGTGCCGAAGTTAGCTTCCTTTTTTGTTTAAGTTAAAAACCCGTGAGAGGTATACTCATGTCCTCTTTTGATCTTCTCACATTTGTTAATTTAACCGACATCACATTGCATACAAAGAACACAAACAACTCAAAAAATTTATTTATTTTAATGATGCCAAATATAAAATTTCAGGTGGCTTTCTTGAACTTTGCGGCGACTCTGGAAATGTTGTGAAGAGTAATAGCTTTCACAGAGATGAACGGATGCCATCGCCATCGTCTTCAACCAATAATCAATTGGCGCAATGGTTTTCACCTGAGCTCCTGGCCAAAGCTTCAGCCGGCAAGTTGCCTCATTTGAATCAAAGCCAAGCGCTTAGTTTAGAAGAATTTGAACGTAGTATTCAACATTCCTCAGCTGTTGTAAACAATTAAAGCAAATTAATTTAACGGAAGCATAATTAAAAAAAAAATATGAGTAAAAAATTGTTTAATTATGTTACATATTATCATTAAAATGTTCTCTTATTTTTTTTTGTGAATATTAGCAAAACGAATTAAATAAGCCGTATATATATATTCATATAAAAAATGTTTTTAAAATTCATTTTTTTGCGTGACACTAGTTTCTAACTAATATATATGCATATACCCAAAACTATTTAAAGTATTGACACAGAATGTAGTTGATAGATCATATTGTAAAATAAATTTTAAATATGTACATACCATATTAAAAAATAAAATTAAATATGATTAAAGTAATTTATTTTAATTTTATTGTATTTGATTATGAGATCTACCTATGTTTTCTGGCCGAATTTAAGATAATGAGTGATAATGAAGGGGTCATGGGACGATGATATTTGTCTTCTCGAGTGAACGCGCTCCCCTTTTATGTTTAATTCTTGATAAAACCAGTCTGGGTTTTATTTAACTCTTTGTTGTATATAAATTGTATTCAATTTCACATCTTGCACAATGTATATGTGAAAATTATATATCTGCAAAATTATTCGCATTCGCTAGTACTGCGAGGCCTCCTACGATGATGTCAGGAAAATTAATATGCGTAATGTAAACAAATCATATCGGGCTTGTAATTATAAGCGCTGGATGGTAGGAATATATATGTATCACTGTCAATAGTTATTTGCAAACTCTGGGTATCAGAGATTTGCGGCGGTAGTTGCTTTTGTCACTTGATTTTTGCAGTGGTATAGGCACCGTATAGTAAGCGGTTGTGATCTGCAAGTACGTGATTAATGTTGTAGCGCAATATTTTTGTTTTCTTTTTAATGGATTCTCCTTTACCACGACTGTTTGCAGCAAAAGTAATTAATTAATTAAGCAACGTCTAAATAAAACGCAGCCACGTTTGTCCTTACGGAGAAAGGCGAAAAGCTTTATATGGATACAAAAAGATTATTAGAAATTTTAAAAATCCCTATATGACCCGATGGAACTCTAATTACACTATATGCAAATCAATTAGCGATAATTAGCTAGATATAAATAACATATTAAATGATTATAATGAAAATAATATGTTACTTAACATAAATTTTACCACATTGAACCAAAGACATTACAGTCTATAAGATGCGTAACGTCATACGATTTTTTTGCACACGATTTTTTCGTGCTGACTTTTGATCTGGCTTCAGGCTCTCTTACATTTCCTTCAAAAGCCAGTAAGAGAGCGCTCTAGAGCCAGCCGCTCTCTTGTAGACATGCAGCGCCAGCCGCCGATTGTTTGTGTTCACACGTTTTCTCACGAATCAAAAGATACCCTTCAGCTTATAAATCCTGAGATCATTTCGGAAGGCACATGTTGCCTCCCATATTAACACAATCATATTTTATATACTAATTCGAATGTAGTACATTTGGTAGTAATGATCGGATATACTTATATAATAATACACAATACACAATTTTTAACATGACATCGCATTGGAACATTAGGGTATTAAGTGTGCGACGTGCGAAAAACGTGCAAAGGCAATGATTTCAAATTTTGGTGCTGGCGCTTGCGAACAGAAGCACTCACATATCCACGCATACATACGCACTTCCTTGTCTTGTGTTTCCTCATACACAAGCGCGATTATCGTTGCCATCAAAAAAACAGCCTCATATTGCAAAACGAATGTATGGTCGTAAGGCATCTTATAGACCGTAATGTCTTTGATTGAACTCATGTTTAAATTATGTAAAAATTATTAAATAATTTTTTAAGAAGTGTAGACTTGTAGTTCTGCTTCGTTATAATTTGTCTTGCCATCAATTTATAAAGTAAAAATTAATAGCGCAGATACTACTGTCATTTCAATATTAAAAGAAAAAGTATTAATATTTATTACATTCGAAAGAGACCCCATCTCAGAGTCTTCAATTACCTCTGTTGTCTACTTGTTGTCACGCTCAGTACCACCCTGACTCAGTAAGGAAGTCTAGGATTGCTGATACTTTCAGCTTTTTTATACTTTCCAAAGACGCCAACCGGTAGGCAGCGTAGAGGTGTAGTCAGATGTGTTTTAGAGTAGGCCAGAAGCAGAGCATATCTTCCGGTGTCTCTTGCTCTGTAGTTCCCTTGCAGCTTCTACAGATTGGTTTGGCAGTTCCATTTTCGTGTGCGATCCTATCACTCAATGTCCTGTGGTGACCGCCATGAACCTTCAGATATACCGTTTGCTGCTGGATGAGCTGACTGCCACTCAGTTCGGCTGTGATCGTCCTGCTTTTTAGCAAAACCCCGATCAATTCTCTCAATACTTAACAAGTTGAGAGAGCTCAAGAGATCGGCGTTCACGTTATTCTTCAATGTCTAGGAAGGGTCATCGTGTGTTGCTTGTCTTGTAGTCTTCTCAACATGACCAACCTTTTCGAGTAATGCTGTTTCTTACGACTTGCTTTTTCGGTTTGCTTGTTGCTCATCCAATAATCACTATTCCTCCAGGAGTCTCTCTAGTGTCTTCAGGGCGAAGGAGCTACTGCCCTATCAGTGCCGTCTGCTCTGTTGACAATGGTATGGCTTGTGTGCCCCTTGGCTACAATTTTGCTTAATACTGTGTCCTATAAGTCGTCTACTTACACGTTACTGCTCTTTGTGCTTCCTTTCGCACTTTCCTCTTGAGGTCGCTCATTTCTTTATTCCACCACGGTTGGTATTGCTTCTTCGTGAATTAAGGCGTTAGTCACGATATTCGTAAGGTCATTCACCTCTTTGTATCTTAATCCTTCTGCTGCTGACTTCGTCTCAATCTGTCTTACGACGATTTTTTCTCGGTACTTGTTTACTTGCCGGTGCGGTTAGATTGAAGAAAATGTAACAATGTTCTGCAGGCGGGGCAGGATCGTCATGGGCTATATAAGGCGAAACGATTTGAGCTCCGCTCACACACACTGCCACGAATCAGGTGTGCTGAGATTGGAACACCGAAAACATGCATGCTCTCGACCTAGCATTCGAGTTGGTGCACAGCAGTGTATCCTGGGATTAATTGTCGATGACCACATCGTCCAACCACTTGTTGGTGCCATCGATCTCCGCCAATAGCTCGTCCGGCTCGGCCAGGAAAATTGAGCTTTTGGCCTTCCTAACGCCGTACCGGACGAGGAGGAACGGCTGGTTCGACTTCATCTCCTCTTCCGCCTTGAGGATGGCCCAGTCCCTTATATGGACACCTGGGTTTTGAGCCTACACACAGGCTATCACTCTAGCATGGTCGGTTTGCCCCTTTGGTAACCAGATGCGGGCTCTGGGTCTCCTCGAGATCTTCCTGGCGTGGACTAGCCTAATCTTAAGGCCAGCATATGTGTCTCTGATCTTAGCCACACACTCCGCCGAAAGCTTCTGTAAAACATGTCGGCCGACTTTGCCTCAAACTCCTACTTCTCCGACAGCGGACGACCGTCATCGTGGTGTTAATTCACCAGAGCCATCCCTAGAGTGTCTGTGGCCACCTCAATAAACTTCTTCGCCTTGCTGACTTAGGTGCGCTCTCGGTCACTTCTTATGACTGATTGAGTTTTGCGTGTCGTCGACTTCGTCTTCGAGGACATCGTCCGGCTCGGCTAGGAAGACCTTTATGATGGCCTTTCTGATGCCATACCGAACCTTATGATCCGTTTTCTCCAGTTGTTCTAGGCATCGCTGGTTGATTTGGCTGGTTTGTTTTCGTCTCCCGCTCCGCCTTGACGATGGCCCAGTCCATATATATATGGCTCCATATAGACCCGTGGATTCTGTGCTGTCAGAAGCACCCTTTAGTTGTTGGATTGCCCCTATGGCAACTAGATGCGAGTCCGGGGTCATCTTGGGATCACCTTGGTAGTGACTAGCTTCATGCTAATCCCCTTCCATGCTTTGCTAATCTTAGCAACGCACTCCGTCAGAAAGTCTCTCGATGAATCGTTATTGCACTTGATCACTCTGAGCCCCCTAACCATATCCAAAGAGTCAAAGGAGGGTGTCGGACCAGATGACTCCGATTGTAATTTGTCTGTTACCACCTCAGACAGTCTGGTCTCGACCTCCTTTCTTTTCTCCATCAGCAGGCGCCCACCGTCATTGAGCCCGTCCACCAGTGCCATTGCAGGGCTGATTGATATTCACCTGCGAGTTGACTTGATGCACCAGTCAGCCAAGTATGCGGTGTTTAAATACTTGTGTATGACAATTACATTGTAATTAGTTGCAGTGGACCGCTACAGATATCCGATAAGTCTGTATATGTGGAGATGTTACCATGCTGGTAAATTAAATTTACAGCTGAGCCGTTTTGATCCATACCCATTCTAGGTTTTGCGCTGGATACTCAGCATAATAGCATAATCTATCAAATTGGTCTCTAAAGCGAAATTCTGAAATCGCGTACTAAAAAAAGATTTCGTATCCGAATGTTGCAAAGCGTCCGCCCTGTGATCGTTGTTCCGTCCACTTGTGTATCTAAATTTACGACCCATGAAAACCGTCTCGCCTAACCACTTAGGGTCTCAGGCCCGAACTAACCGTAGAAATAGATACCGCCGAAAATCTGTTTGATAAGAAGTACCATGCTAAGAAGAACTCGAAGATTATTCTCCCCCTACTTATTAAGCCAGCGCATATCAAAATATCGAACCGCTGTAGTGCACTGTTTGGCACTTTACTGCAAATCTCGATAATAAATACACTGGAAATGTAAGGTATTTACCGTGTGGGCAGTCAAATTTCCCGCTTGCACTTAAGGTATTCAAATGATAAGAGCAGGATGGCCACTGCGTTAGCATCTGTAAAAATAAGAAATGCGAATTTCATGTCAGCTATCTATGCTAAGTTAGGAAAAGACAATTAGTTTAGAAAGTTCAAAGATTGAACAGGTGTTTTTACTGTGTTGTCACCTAACCTACTTAGTGCAATAAGTCACAATACCAGTAGTTAATTTGTTGAGTAATGCAAATAGTTTTACTTAGGAGTTTTTTAAAGGGAGATTAGGTTGTGAAATGTACAACAACTTAGAGAATACACTAGAGTATTAACAATATAAACGATAGAAATGTATAGGATGTGTGATTATGCGATATACCAGGGATGCCTATGCAATTGTATTTCCAATAATTCTCCTCAATTGGTAAGGTGTTGATCGACGCGATGTATATGTACGTGCGTATAAGTTGACCAGCTCCATGATTACCGTCTTCAGCTGGCCCTTCTTCTTTTAGGAAGTTTCTAAGATGGGCTCTTTAATGCTTTAGGCAGCAAGACAATCCGAGAGGTCCTCCATTGTATCGGGAGATAGCCCGTGCTTAGAAAAGCTGTGTATATTGCGTGTATCCATGGGGTGATGACTTCTTTGGGCATCTGCAACATGGCTGGAAATATCCCGTATGATCCTGGTTCTTTTATCCCCTTTGAAGGAGTCTCTAACCCAGTACATTCGTCTATTAGATCTGCTCTTCTCTATTTGCTATTACCTGGTGCTCGTTGCCATCGGTGACGTCTGTGCAACCTAGGAGGTGAGCGCGCATTAGTACTCTTCGCTGCTCTTAGTGCACTGTCCGTCGTCACATTTGAGCTGACTTTGTATGTTGGGTTGCTTTAAAAGCAGCTTCCGGAGTCTAGCCATTTCTGGGGACGTCTCTATCTTGTAGATTCCAAGAGTTTCTTTGCTCCCTGCGCATTTCCTTATATCGTTCTTCCTTTTATCATTCTTTGCCTGCTAGTCGATTCTAAATGCGTCTAGCAATTCCTTGGAGAGGATCTGTTTTATGGCTTCCTCGGATTTTTCTGTGCCTGGACAAGTCGTGAGTTTAATAGCGATTGTCTTTTTGTTTCCCAGTTAAAGTCTAAAAACAAAATAGAATCGAGTGTTTATACTCCAGAAATGCTAGAACTATTGGACATTTTCAAACCATATGATTATTTGTAGTAAAAAGATACATTTTTTTAGAAAAATAAAACAAAAAATGAAATTTTTATTTGTAAAATGTTTTTTTTAACTGACCTTGAATTTATTTTATTTAAGGAAATAAATAAAACAAAGCTAAAAGAAATCAATAAAAAATGTTCTTAAAAAATCGGTTTCTTTGAGAAAAGCCACTTTTCACTTTGTTACCCTATTAAAGGCGAATGGGTGGGCGTGGCACAGGGTCCAATACATATATAAATTTTACAACAATTACCTGTCAAATGCTGTTTAAGTTTTTAAATGATCTTATTTGTTTAAAAATTTATCATTTTTGGAACGTAAAATGAGAATGACGCGACTGTACGCCGTCCTCCCAGATACCTCCAAAGTCAGGACCTGCCGCGAAATAAAACGACCATCTAATATAAAAATGCCCTGCATAATCAGCACCTGTATTTAAAAATGGGTATGACATTGTAACCCTATATTTTAGGAGATTCCCCGTTACCTGGTGTGCCATGATTCCCCGATATGTTGCACATTTTACACATTCGTTTAGTTTTTTAATTCATTTCTAAATCCAAATCCACCACGAAGGTTTCCGTGTGCGCATTTTCTATAATAAGGGAATCGGAGAATAACACGGTGTTTCACTTCGAACCTGGATTTGGAATTTTGCACTAATGATTCCATCCTTATCAATAATTCGATGCATATACAATGTTTTTTTTTCTCATAAATTTTTATTTACAATCTGTCTTGTGACAATAAGTAAATTTTATAACTAATAATTACATAACAGGAATAGCAGATTTCTAGTGTAACCTGCTATTAAATATAACTTCTTGTTTATTTAAATTTACCTTTCAGGGATATCAGGAATGTGAAATCTTTTGAGTCTTCTGTAAGTTGAGCTATTGTCTAGACCTAGGGATAAATTATTTACATGATTGTGATTGTGTGTCTATCTGTATATTTCTTACTATATTTGTTTATCTCTTCTTTTATTGTTGGAATATTTAGATCTCTGGGAATTTTTGCATTGGTTACATAAAATGGAGCGTTATCAATTTGTCGCAATTTTTTTTACTGGTAGCGCTGAAGTATTTCAATATTTGAATTTGCTAGCTGTTCCCCAGAGCTGGATAGAGCTGATTTTCCAGCGAAGAAACCAAGCTTCAATCAGGCTGAGCTCACATTGCAAGAGTTGAGATGCTTCGTTTCGAGATGAGCTCGTTGCCAGAATGGCTGTACGTCAGCATATGTTGCAATGGTTGTTTGTTACTGGCATATCTGCCGTGTTTAGAATGTAAAGGACTGGTCCCAGTACACCCCCTTGAGGAACGCCTGTGTTTATGAGAAGTAATGTTGACGTTTCATTTCTCTGCTGCACGTAGAAGCATCTCTTAGGCAAGTAGGATCTCAGTAATAGATAGTATGGGGCAGTAGTGGGGCAGTAGCCATTTCTTTATCTTGTAGAGTAATCCGTTGTGCCAAACACGATCAAATGCTTGTTGAACATCAACAAACGTAGCAGTACAATATTTTTTGTTCTCAAGTGCAAATACAATTTCATTGATAACCCTATGACATTGCTGAGTTGTGCCGTGGCCTTTCCTGAATCCGAATTGATATTTAGGAGTGATGGCAAGTTCGTCCAAAATTGGCAACATCCTCTTCGGTAGTATTTTTTCAAATACTTTCGAAACTATTGACAACAGACTAATAGGACGGTAAGATGGTAGTTCAGTTTCTGGCTTGTTTGGCTTGAGGATCATAATGATTTCTGCACATTTCCATTGACTTGGGAAATGGTCTAGCCTGAGAACAGCGTTAAAAACTAGCGTGAGAAACCGTATGCATTTTAGAAGTAGAGTTTTAAGAGTGATACCGTCTATCTTATCCGGGCCTGGTGATTTTTTATTGTTTAAGCATTTAATTTCTGTCACGACTTCGTCAAAGTGAATTCTTTTAATAGGCAAGCTCATTTGACAGGGAGACCCAAGAAAGTTTTCTATTTCAGTTTCTGTCATAGGATTGTTAATGTCGTTTGGCTGAAACACAGAGTGCAGAAGTTGTGCAAATGCCTCAGCATGTTCATCGTTAGACTTACATCAATTTCCATTGTTTTTGCGGATGATTATGTTTCCTTTTGCTGGTCTCTTTAGATATTTAGTTGCTCTCCACAGGTTGTACTCTTTGTTGCTAGAATTACGGTCTAAATTTCTCAAATATGCCGCTAGAGATTCATTTCGTAAGTTAGACAGTAATTGTTTAAGCTCAGATGCAGCTTTGTTGTATAACCTTTTGTCGGCAGGAAAGTGAGTTTCTTGCCAACGTTTTCTCAGGTCCCTTTTGTGTTGAATTTTTTCACGAATTTCAGTGGAAAGGTACAATTGGTTTGGTTGTTGGTTTCTGTAGGTGTGATTCGTATTTATGTAGCTCGCTTTGTGAATTGTATTTGTAAAAAGCTCCACAGCATAGTCTATTTCCTCTCCTGTTTTTAACGAAATGTCTAGGCTTGTGGCTTCTTCTAGTTAGTTTTTAAACGCGTTAATGTTTGTGGAAGCGGAAATGACTTTATAGGGCTTGTTTAGCATATGAGCTATTGTGCTATAGGTCGCTATTATGGGAGTGATCTGAGTTCATATATCGCATGTGTGCTTGTGAGATACCAGAGAATGTTACGAAGTCAATCAAGTCTGGAGTTTTCCGAGTATCTGTGGGCCAGTATGTAGACTTACCAGTTGAGAGAGTTGTTATATTATTATTTCGTATGCATTTATATAATTCGGATCCCTTTGGGTTAACTAGTCTGGAGGCCCATCATGGGTGTTTGGCATTGAAGTCGCCTCCAAAAATAAACTTTGTCCCCAGTCCTTGAAAAAAGTTCTTAAAATCGAGCTCTTTTATTGTAAATCTTGGAGGGAGATATATTGCTGAGATTGAGACATCTGCGTGCATGCATTTATCTCAACTGTCCATGATTTTAAATTTCAGACCCTTCTTAACCAGAATTGCTGCGCCTCCATAGGCTCTATCAGACGGATGACCAGCTCTTATTTTGTCATATCCAACTACTCTAAAAAGGATTTACTGGTGAAGTGTGTTTCTGAAACAAGCATGATTTCAATTGAATTTGTTTTTAAAAATAGAGATATCTCATTAACATGGTTGGAAAGCCCATTAGCGTTCCAGATTCTTAAGTTTAAACTTATTTGCATATTTTATTGACCAGCAACATTTTCATGTTAAGTAAGTTATTGGTAAGTTCAAATTGTTTTTCTAAGAGATGTTCTATTCTTTCTAGAGAGGTATTTGTATTATTATTTCCTGCAGCAAATTGGGCGTATGATTGAAAGTCGTGTGGTTGTTGGGTCGGCACAATAGGTGATTGAAATAATGCAGAATCATTTTTAGTATGGTCCTTGTAAGGGGTCTGTTTTCGACCAGTAGCTAATTTTTTTAGATTTGAGCTCTTTATAAACACTACACCCTTTGTAGCTGGCAGCGTGATCTTCGTTGCAATTCGCACATTTTTCCGGTTATTCTTTATCTTTTGGACATAGATTGCTGGGATGCTTACGAGAACATTTTACGCACCTATGAGTTTTGGAGCAATAGGATTTTGTGTGCCCGAATTCCTGACAACGGTGGCACTGAACAATGTCTTTGGCTTTATGAATTTTAACAATTGCGTTACTAATGTGCTTAATTTCGTAAATATCTTTGTTATTTTTGTTGGACTCAATGTCCAGGAAGAATAGGTTTAATGGCTCTTTAGTTCCACACCTTTTAATGTTACTTATGTTCCTAACAGAGTGATCTTTGGACTCCACATCTTGTTTAATTACTTCAATATCCGTGGATGGTGCAAATTCTTAATAACGACCCTAAATGCTCTTTCATGTTTAAGCTGGTATGTGTGGAACTTGACAAAATCACTACCAAGAGTTTTAATGGGGGACCTGAATTCATCAATAGACTTAACCATAACTCTCACTTGGCCATCTCGTTGAGATTTATAACGGGAATTTTCTTTTCGAGGTAAGCTAACATACTACTTATATCATTAACATCCGATAAGAAGATAGGTGGCGGCCTGGCAGGTTCATCAATGTTGTCTTCAATTATCATATCCAGAGCTTCGTTCTCGTCTGCATCATTACCTTTTTCAGTTGGTGAGCGTTCCGTTAAGATAGCGAATTTATTGCTGCTAGTGCTGGGTTCGGCGTCCAGGGCAAGTTTTTTTTTCGGAGAGACTTGGTTTTGTCTCTTGATTCCCTTTGGCTAAGGTTTTATTTTTTTCCAGCTCCAAGGCGATATGTCGTCTTCTTCGTCGCTCATGTTGCAACAACACTTTTTGGTGCTTATCAGCAAACACCGTCATGTTTTTGTTTTGTTTTGTTTTCGAATCTCGCGAAAATGTTTTTGGTAGGTTAAGCGTAGCTTCCGCGTAGAATTCAGGCACGTCTTGACTCGGAGAGTGTTCGATCGCGACTGATACAATTTTTTGAATTAATTTTGCTGTTAAGCTCAGGACTAAATTAGAATTTCCGCTCCGTTTGTACAATTATTTATTCTGATTATTTTAATTCTCTGACCGTTAAGAAGCACGGATAGGATACAGCGTTTGTTTTCATATTGACAAATCTATATTAACAATTATATCTGTTGACAAATCTTCCATATTATTAGTTTTAATTGATGGATGCTTAAATATTTTTCCAACAGATTGTAGATCAGATCTAACACAGTATTAATACTTGTTTCATCCACAGCATTTGGCTGAGGCGGCCAAGTTTTTTATATTCTTTTAACCAACTTTGCCCGTTCCAAAGCTGGCGTCTACGGCACGCGCACCGAGTGGAGTTCGTCAGGATCTAGGCCAGGCCATCCCGTATGTTGGCGGTGGCATCGTTCGGGACAAAGGGAACAGCAGGTGGGTCGCGTGCGCCGGGCTCTCACGGCGGTCGTCCCTGAGACGACGCGAGTGGCTGGCTGGGAACGTATGATTCCGCATGGCGAGCTTGGCGTGGGTGTCCGGCGAGGGCAAGGGGATCGTGCGTCGAGTGGAGAATGCTAAAAGTGGGGTCAATTCCAGGTGGGCGCGGAGGCTTGCTGGCGATTGGCACCGGTTCCGCGTGTTTCGCACACAAGTCGAGGGGAAGGGGAAGCGGGGCCTGTCTCGGCTTCTGTAAGTTTCGCGAATGGTAGTGCCGAAACACGAGACTCGCAGCGTCGAGAGAGAAAGAGTAGGATTCAGATAAGTTAAGAGGAGTTAGCCCTACACCAGTAAATAAATTACTCAGTTAAATAACTTTATAAAAAAACCTATATGTAATATACATGTAAGAAAATGAAGTATGCGGAAAAACAGCAGTAAAGCATTAGAAAAAGAGTAACGCAGCAAAGATCAGCAGTTAAATAAGACTGCAACGCGTTGCAACAGCAGAGCGACAATAGAGCATTTGGGCGAAAAGAGAAAATAGCAGAACACGTCGGGGAGTCGGGGAATGATATGCAGCAGAGTCAGAAAACTTCAGCAAAAAGCGTAGAGGAAACCAAATTAAGAAACCCCGAAAAGCTGAACTAAACTTGTACTAATCAGTGTTAACTATAAACATCTATACTTATAATAATAACAAAAGCTATGTTGAGTATATCTCACCTTACATTTGGGGGCTTGTCCTAGCCTGAAAATTGCAAGTGACACCGTCCCGAGAAATCTCAAAAATCAAGAAGCACACTGTACAGTCGCCGAAAGTTGGATAGCAACAGGGAATGAGCAACCGAAAACGAAATAATGCCAGAATATTCTAAAATTCCAATTGAAATAGGAAAATCGCCGTATAACACAAAATCAGTGGCTGCAGCAGATTAAAATCGAAAAATGAGTGAACCTGGAAAAGGCGTTGCCAGAGAAAGTGGAGAAATAATTGTGATTGACGCAAAAAACGCACAGGAACTTTCCGAATCAAGTAAAGAACAATATGCAAAAAGCAATCTATTTCGAAAGTTTATCTTCAACAAAATACCTAATGTCATATTGGTGAAATGTGCGTCAAAGCTGCGTGGGCTGGGAAAAAGATCACGTCCCACGTTAACTTTTTTTTGGCTGAGGTTACAGTACACCGGGAGATGAGGACTCACACGTTCATTGTAGTTGAGGATGATGACAACGAGTATGATGCACTGCTCGGCTTCGATTTCATCTCGAAGTTTGATTTTTCGCTTTCGGTCAAGGGATACCGCTATTGTGAGGAACCAAACCAGATTGGTGTATATATTATAATTAATACATATGATGAAATCTATGTTCACCAGCAAGTTTCGATGTTGATGAAAAACTACAAAGCGGTGGATTCGATATCAGAAGTTTCCGTTGAGCTGCGAATTATAGCGGATGGTGAAACTATCTCGTTTCCTCGAATAGATTTGCGATTGCCGATGAGAAGGATGTCAAAAAGCAGATCGACGAATCATAAGCCCACCTATATCTAACTTTGCTAGACGACTGGTACTCCTGAGAAAAAGAATGGTACACGCCGTATTTGCGTTGATTTTCGCAAACTATGCTCCATGGTGTTAAGAGACTGTTTTTTCGTTCCTGTTATCGACAAAGTGCTCGAAAAGCTGCAAAACGTGAGATTTTTTACTGCGATGGAGTTGGGGAATGATTTTTTCCACCTGCCTATTGAGGAGAATAGCAAGACGTTCACAGCATTCATCACTAAATCCGGACTGTACGAATTCAATTGAACCCCGTTTGGATTTCGGAACTCGCCAGCTGCTTCTATACCCTGGCATGGTATTATAATTTCAGTCAGATGTTTGCAACGCAGTGAAGGAGTCAAATCCGATCATATAAAGTATATATATTCTTGATCTGCATCAACAGAGGAGTCGATCTAGCCATGTCTGTCTGTCCGTTTCTTCGCAATCTAGTCTCCCAGTTTTGAAACTGTCTGAATGAAACTTTGCAGTTAGTCTTCTATATTCTCTCACTCGTATATATATCGGCCATAGAAACGATCGGATAATTATTAGGAAAATATTATAACTTATCTAGTTTTCAACCGATTTTTTTCAAATTTAAGATTTAGCCGTTTTAATTTAATTTAATTTTTGAAAATCGGACTACTATATCATATAACTGCCATAAGAATTATCATTAAATACAGAGGAAAGTGGCAAACTGTAACTGAACAACTGCAAATACAATATGATTTTTAACAGAAATGTATATAATTTATATTGTATTAATTATTAATGATCGAATTCCAATCTGCAAGGGTATACAAACTTCGGCGTACCGAAGATAGCTTCCTTTCTTGTTCTTCGTTACGTTAACCACGTATTCCAGGAGCTAATGAACAGAGATGTATGCAATCTGTATATGAATGATATAATAATAATGCGGAACTGCAGAGCAATGTTTGAAGAAGTTGGAACTCGTTTTAAAGACAGCTGGAGCGATTGGCTAATAGATTAATAGGCAAAAATATCACTTCACGCAGAAGATTTATTTCTAGGGCACAAGATTAAAGATGGAAACTTTTCCATTACCTGGATTTTTCAGGAAACTTGTCCTTTACTATTCACAGATAGCACGCCCGTTAACAGACCTGCTCTGAAAAGTTGTTCCTTTCCGAATGGCTGAGCCATTAATGCATTCAGAGTTTAAAATTGAATATCAGAAGGGCCAAAACTGAACTAAACACGGATGCGTCAAAATACGGTTTTGTTGCAGTTTTAATGCAGTGGTTCGATGGCAAACTACACCCAATTCAATATTGGAGCAAGAAGACGTCAGAGACTGAGTCCCGCCGGCATAGCTACGTCCTGGAAGCAAAGGCAGTGTTTCTACCTATAAATAAGTTCACTTTCTGCTGGGATCGCTGTTTAAGCAGGTAGCAGATTGTTTCGCTTTCTAGCTAACCTTTTAAATGGCGGATGTACCAAAAGCAGCCACATAATGGATAAGAGTTTGAATTTACAGTTAAAGCACGTCGCTCGTATCCTCGTATAAGTACATATTTGCGATGGTAGATTCATTTACGAGCATGTCTGGAGCTCAACTGGAGTTCCCCTTGGAAATGGTCAAATTGAAAGTATGAATTTCACAATTCTATCTATTATTTCGAAGATTTCGGCAGATCAAACGGCCAAATGGTTCAAGGCAGTTCCAGAGGTGCAGTTCCATGCGCCTACTAAAAAGTAACCATTTGAGCTGTTGTTTGGCGTGAAGATGAAGAATAAGCCTACGGATCGTATTTTACAGCTTCAAGAGGAAAAGATGACGGGCACCGACAACAACTTAGAAGAGATGGAAAGATTGAAATTCAACGCGCACAAAAATCGTACAAAAAGCACTTTAATCTAAAACGGTAGCCAGAGATCGAATATAAAGTTTGAGACTTAGTCACTATACCTAGGACACAGTTTATTGCAGGAAAAAACTTGGCTAGAGAATATTTGGGACCGTATAAAGTTTCAAGCGACAATAGGAATAACAGATACGAGGTTCGAAAGCAAATTTTGATGGCCCATCTAACACTTCCAACAGCTTTTGGTCAAGGACAATGGGGATTCTTGGTCATCTTGGTAAGATTATTAGTCAGGAATCAGCTACATCTCCATCCTCCATCCGATAACAGCTGATCGAACAGCTATGGCTTATCCAAAACATAGACAAAGCTAAGTTAAAGTTGCCTTTGCGGAATCAGTTAACAACAATTTTGGGCTGTTCAACAGAAAACATGAAGATTGCGGCAGATTACGTTGGCACTATTGTAAAATGGATTAGAGGACAAAGAATTGGAAATCCTCGAGTGATTTTTCTATAACAAAGAAAAAATATATCCCGAAGAGTACAGTAGAGGATCACAAAAATGCTAGAAGCTGCAAGATAAAGCAGAAATAAAAGTTTTATATAAAATAGTATCAATTCGAGTCACATTGGGGATAAAATATACCGGAAAACACCGACACTGTTTCTATTCTTTCAACGGATAGAGAAAGACAGATGGATCTCTGTTGGAAGACCCTATAAGCATACCAGTGAAACAGTGAACACACTCGACTTATTAATTTGAAACCCATGGACAGGCACTTCGTGAATAGTTGGTGACATTGGGTACCATGGGTATTTATTCACATATATGCAAAACGTTCTCTCACAAAAAGTACGAAATTTTGTAGAGTTTATATAATGGTTGAAGTTAATTGCTATTAATATAATGTGAAAGTTGTTTAAAAGGGCTTTGTCAAAGCTGGTTATGGATTAAAGTTCCTTGCTTTTTCCACAAGCTCTTCTTGCTGTATTGCCATCATTGCTATTGCCGCTGCCATTCTGTTTTGGCATGCTTATTCGAAGACCCATTTTATTCCATTTGGGGGCACTCATTTTAATTTTATCATCACCATTTATAAACCATTTTTGTATTCTGAATACAATTTTTTTGTTTTCAGTACTTTTTTTTGGGGTGATGCAGATTGGACAAACTTGAGTTGATTTAGTACGTAAGTACATTTAGTACCTTCCCATCAATGAGGGTCATATGCATTTCAAACATTCCTGCTATATCTAAAGTCTCATCTAATTTAATATAATTTTTCCATTATTAAGTGACCAGTAGTTTCTATTAAAAATTGATTTTTTAAACCAGAAAGTTGTTCGTCACAAGTTTTTATTTGAAACTTCTGCTTGTATGCATTTTCTCCAGTTTACCCATCAAAGCCATAACTGCAAATTAATTGAAAATTGCTTAAAAACATCGGACTGCATTTTAATAATTCGCTCTTTGCAGTTAACTTGTGTTTGTGTTTTTAGGAGTTGTAATCGTCGTATTACATTCTATATTAGCAGATACGGCTGCAGTGTGAACAAAGAGATTGCGTTGTTCTCTTTTTCATTCGCACGCTCAGGTGCTAATTTTCTACTTTTAATCTTGGCCCTGCATTTGCATAAGACAAGGCCTCAGTGGTGTTTTAGATTTACCATTTAATAAAATTAATACCTTAGATGACATCCATTTAGCATGCTTTGACTTAAATCGCCTCGCCATCTATTAAAATAGATCACTGCAACCTGAAGCTATATTTCAAGTCTATAAGGTGCTTTTATTTAAAACATAAAAGATTCTTTTGTATCTTTTTGTTTTTTTATCTTTAGCAACCTGTATTTAAGGAGCTGGTTTAAAACTCAGAACCTCTTACCACAAGGGGAAAGTTGCAGAGTATCTCAAAGGACCAGAATGAAAAAAGGGAGTTAAGTAAAAACACGTATTCATTTGTTGAGTTGCAATTTCAATCTTATTTTATTTCTTAAAATTCTAGCTTGGGTAGCTAACATGAAAATCACATTTTACACAATCTTATCTCTTCTAACTTCTGCAGGCATGGGAAACGATCCTATATACTAGTTTGGAATTTTCCACTGCACGATATTGCTGTTCAATAGTTTTTCATAAAATTCTTATACATAATGTATTCATGTTCATGGGTGAACACGTCGTAATAAATGCCTTCGCGTTGGGTAAATCCTTTTGCGATCAGTCGAGCTTTTCGTCATTTCCTCTTTCTGTCGGTTCGATTACGCTGCGGTTTTTTTGACGATCAACTACTTCGCCAGTATTCTTCTTTTTCAATGACTAGAACTTGTCTATCAATGCCTCCAATCAATAGCATTCGTGTCTTCGAGGCCTGAGCCTGCAGTTAGTTTATATGGGTTCATTGCGAGTGAGGTTGCTTCATAGAATACATCTTCTTGGTCGGAATCGTGCTGCTTATTAGAGGTGTCGGTTTGGTCTGGAAAAATTTTATTGTAAATTAAATTAGGCCTTCCTGGTTTAACAGTTAATATCTCTCTCTGGCTTGGGGTCACCTGGTTGAATGCTTTCGTTATCATCTGGGTAGTCATCTTTTGGTCGATCGACTGCTGCCGGT
Organism: Drosophila bunnanda; assembly: GCA_035046265.1. Taxonomy (NCBI): domain Eukaryota; kingdom Metazoa; phylum Arthropoda; class Insecta; order Diptera; family Drosophilidae; genus Drosophila; species Drosophila bunnanda. Next base: position 804,096 of record JAWNOB010000033.1, on the reverse strand, counting down.
TCAATGTCGATACTAATCGGGAGTTCCATAAACTCTTAATCGTGCCCAAATAGATTTGAGAAAACGACATCTCGGCCTTACATTTTTGTAACACTTCAGATTTACTTTTGATAGTGAAGAGCTCGCACCATTGTGATAAGTCATCTATAAATGTCACAAAGTAACGGCTGCCTTTGTGGCTGCTTACTCACATGGGCCCGCATACGTCACAAATTAATTTTAGCACATTCCTTGCCCCTAAATTTAATATTAGAAACGGTTTTTAAGACCTTCCCCTTGATGAATACTTTACAGATAGGGAGACTCTCCATATTCACCTCCCCATCTTCTAAACGTCCGGTTATGTTAAAATGGCTCTGATCGATTCCGGCACCATTAAATACAAATATTAAAAAAAAGCCTTTTTCAATTAGTTCTTTTAGATCAGGCTCAGCGATCTGGCTGTTTTCGTGTGCGTCTTTGATCTGGTACAAGTCAAAATTTCGGAGAGCGGTGAAAACTATTTCTCCTCCTCTAGCTCTAATTATCTCAGCTTTCTCCTTCTTGAATATGATAACATATATTTAACATAACATATTTTTGAGACCGATAAGAGATTGGTTCTTAAATTAGTTCGGTTTATGGGTTTATGGGGTTATACTTCTTACGCACCCATAATGCTTCGGGCGTCAAGTCCCTTGGATTTTTGTTTCTGTCCTCGAACTCGTACTCGTACGTTGAGATTAAGTTTTACTGAGTTTCGATCGCGATTCGGAACTGTACATATTCTTCTGGAAGACTGTATATTAGCAAAATGGTTAACAAAACGTCGGTATTCATAAGATCAACTTCTTTTATTTTGTCTACTAAATCGGAAAATTTCTCTATGGGGCATCCCGTGTCTCCGCCGGCATTCACTTTTAGTAGAAGCATAGATTTAAACAGTGCGGATTTACGGCCCCGTGGTTTCGCAGTTTTTTGTATGCGTTAGTTCCGTTGCTGACATGGCCACACTGAGATCGGACTTAGCCCTTGCATCTTCGTTCATTCACAGCGCGGCGTTAAGTAAGTCGTTTTTTTTTATAACGCATGAGTTTGTATTTTAAAGGTCTCAACACACATATTTTGCGTTTAGCTACGATATACAAGCAACCATTTTACGAAGCACTATTCTAACTAGTGTTCTAACTATTTGTTGGTGCAGTGGAAGCGTCCAGCAATGCAAATAGTTTTATTTAGAAGTAGTTTAACAAGCGATTTAGTTGTTTTTACATTGTATGCGATAGAGGGGATGACACGTACAATGATTTTGAGAAGACACTTATGAAACAATACGAAATATAAATTATATTTAAATGTGTGACCGGACGCCTCTCCGCTGTCCGTGGGGTTAAGGGGTTACGATCACTTTGCCAGCGTGGTTGTTCCGGGTAAGGGGGTGATGACGTAATTGCCACCGTGGCTAGCTATTCTTATGAATGAGCCGGGCGGTTGCCTCTGGCTCTCTTCTCTCCTATTTTAGGAAGACTATGTTGGGAGTAACTGACTCCGTTTCTAACGGCCCTTAAGGCACGATAACCAATTTTAATTAATATAATAAATGTTGAATATCCAATTTAAAACTAAAAACATACATGAGTTTACGTCAGCTATGCGCGGCCGGCAAGCCGACCGCTCGTTCAGCAAAGTGCTGACACTAGCAAAATCAACATAACTCACCATACCGTGCACCAATAGGAACCAGACACGGCCCCTAAAGATGTTTATGCTGATTTTGCAACTAAACACTAGGGTGATCCAATAATCACCCAAGATCTGTATCGACTTATGATTACTCCTTAACCGTGTTAACATATCGACTTGTGATTAATCCTTAACAGTGTTAACATATATACGAAAAGTCAATCATCATTGATAATGCGATATATCAGAGCTGCCGATCGATATAATTTCCAATATAATTTCCTTTTGTCACATACCTAACTCTAGAATGCACATGCTTTGTCTCATAGGGATCACTGGAGTGTCCTGACCGTAGTGCATCAACGTTCTCGAAAAAATATATATACATATTCCGGTAATCGGCTAAAAACAAAAATGTAAGCGAGCTCACTGGCCGTGAACCCAGTGGTGATTGTTCCTTATATTGTCTTGTAATTCTTTTATCAAAAGTATCGTGCCATTACACATACTGGGAAGGGCTTACATATCCCTATAGACGTTCTGATCTAGTTTTTTCGTCCGTGTTCTTAAGCTTCGCTCACGTTTTTTAGGAGGTCAGTCTCTTTATATAATTATAATAATAATTCTCCAATGTCATATTTTAATTAATCTTGCTTTTGAATTTCTTACTTAGATAATTTGTAATTTGTTCTACCAATACAATTTGTTCATATGAAATGCACATACACATAGAAATGCAAATTTTTGCATTATGAAAATAGGCAAAAAAAAAAAATATATATATTTATAATAATAATAATAATAATATAAAAGGGTATCAACTGATGGCCGAGTCATCTGCCGTAACTGTGTGCAGCACCGGTTGTACGTCTATTATGTCCAAGTAAAGGCGGATGGTGTCTAGTGTGCCACTGCCACTGCCCGTCTAGTGCCCACTGACTTCCACGTTCGCAGCAGAGGGGTTTATATAGCAGCAACAACAGAGCCTTTCCAGGACCGGGCAACCTTCGGTCGTAAGATAATGTGGCACGGCTTAGGCCTGGCCCGATGCACTGTCGTGCTTTGGAACTCTTGGGGTAGGATGAACTCCGAAATTTTTCGGAGATAAGCGATGAGAAAATTCTCAGGCCCAGATTGGTTGCGGCATCTCAATCAATGTCGGAGACTGACGAAGAAGAGCCCCGATGTCAAGTTGAGATAATATGGCTCCGTCATGACCCACGAGAAATGCGAAAAATGTAGTAAAATGAGGCATAAAGTCCTCTCAGGCAAAGCGAATTCTATGATGAGCGTGAGCACATTGAAGTGGGTGAAGAATACACAGGTTAAGCCAAAAGCAACAACCTTCGTCAGCAGGCGAATTTCAGTGAAGCGGTTAAAAACGCTCTGGGTCGCGTCAAGTCGATGAACTCCAGGACGACGGGCGTCTGCTGGCGGTGAACCAGGAGGAAATTGAGACCACGCTGGTCAACATGGTAACCGAAAAGTTACCTTGGTGTGGTTTTAAGATTAGGCCAGTTCACAGGGATATTCCAAAGAGATCCAAAACCACCATCAGGCTGACGAAGTTGTTCGTCCCGATTAATCAACGCTGCCTGCCGTAAATGAGGCACAAGCTTTGGGGAAGTTTGGAAACAAGTGAAAAAGGTTAATTTAATGTTGAAAACATTATTTGACGTAACGTTACAATAATTAAGGGAAATATGCCACTTTCACTTTTGGGGTTGGAAAAAGGTGTTAAAAAATGTAACATGCTAAATATAGGTTCTTGAATTTGAGTGTTTCGATGCAACTTTCCTTCTCGGACCACAGGTATAGTTTATTTTACTTATCGGTACCGGTAAGTAAACCGGTACCGAGGCGAAAACTTCGTCCTGAAGACATTAGGAAAATTTCTAAATTTTCACATCCCGGAAAGACCAGAGAGGCACCATCTATCCAATGCGCAGCAAGGATACCAAAAAGGTCGGTAGACAGAAAGAGTGCTACACGAAGTTGTAGGTCATAAACGATTCTCCCCTTCTTAGACATTAAAGCCGTGTTCAATATCGCGAGCGCCGATTCCATCATCTTGTTCGGTATTTAGAGAGGCATAAGAGAGTGAATCGAGCAGGAAGATTACAGCCGAACTATGTGGCACTAACCTCACGCAGACAGTGAAAAGAGGCACACTCCCTAATCGGGCTTATAAATATGAACAACATATTGGAAGAGCTCTTAATCAGATGACGTGACACTGTTAGTATCAAGACTCTATACCGACGTTATCAGCGCGATAATGACAGGTGGTGTGGGTCGCCTTTCCAAATGGGCAAAAACCTGCAGATTAGGTATCAACCCCAATAAAACAGAACGTATGCTCTTTACTAGAAGAGAGCTACATAGAGCTAAAACTATCAGAGCAACCAAAAGTATCTCCTAGTGATACTAAACTCAAAGCTCCCATGGAAGAACAACATTACGAATGGTCAGGAAGGTAAGCATTGCAATCTACTCCTGTGAAAAAATGTTTGGAGACAAATAGGGACACCCAAAGATCCTTATATGGCTCTATACAGTAGTAATATGGCTAATATTAAAATAGAGGGCCCAAGTAAGGTGTCCGTCACTAGGGAGGGTAAGCGGCGTGTACGGGAGCCGCGGAAGCAATACGCTCACGCCTTTCTACAGCTTTAAATGCTATCCTGTACACAATGCTGATAGAATTCTTCGTTAAGGACATTACGGCTCAGGACTAATTAAGACAGAAGGCAAACGATTGCTGGAGGTAACATGAATTAGATCGAGCAGGCTCTGCAGGGCTAATCATTGACATAATTCTAAGTTGGAGTCACTTAAGAGTATACGAAATTTGAGGGTATCAGCTATCCAAGGCTTCCTTAGTGTCTCAGGTTGGTACTAATGGTGATATTGACCACAATATCAACAACAGAGCGAGTGGATCAAAAGGAGACCTGGTTTAATTGGAGGCTCTAGAGCCTCCTCACTTATGGTATACCTACCTACCCATGATAAATTAAATAAAAATCATATTTTTATAATAAAAACTTTATAGATATTCAACCTAATGTATACTTATCCTACATTTATATTTATAAATATATCTGTCTCAAATTTCTGAAAAATAGGTTTATTCAGTATTAACTTTTTATTGTTTGTAATTTTTACAAGGTTCTCTTATATTCATAGTTGCATGGATTTTGAATTGAAATCATTATTAATCTAATTAGGTAATTGTTTGTTTTTACTTAAGACCCTTTACGATTATAATTCAATTGGAGCAGTTATATACTTTAAATTATTCCATCTGCAATTAAAGGCAACAATTTCTTTGCAATGTAATCACTACGATTTGGTACTAATCTCTAAAAAATAATGCGTCAATAGTGCTTGCTTGCGTCTTCGAACTTTTACTTGATTCTGAATTAAGTTGCATAATATTTATCGAATGATCTATTGTTTCTTATTCTAAAATTTGTATAAGGGTTGCCCTATTACTTTTATAAAATGTGTATTACACACATGCTTATATACAAAACAAAGTTGACTTAATTACTTAATAGATTGTTGATGTTAAAAAAGCGTACAAATAGTTTTGGAGAGCTGTAATATTGTTTATTGGCTTCTAAATAGAAAAAATGTTACAAGTTTTTAGAGGTTTTAAATATATACAATGTTCTTCTAAATTGTGAATTTCTTGGGAGCTCAAATTAAACAAATAATGTACAATTGAAAGCAATTAATTAGATTTGAGCTAGGTTCACTGGCGCACTAATTTATAATTTTAAAACTTCTCCTAGTGTTAAAAAGGCCAATAAAAATAGAAAGAAAAAAATTGAAAACTTAAAATAAATCAAAATTTTAATTTTTAATGTAACTTTTAAGAATTGCTTTGTTAACGGTGTAACAGTGTGTTATTACATAGCATCCTTGAATTGAATAGTAAGTCTAGAAACGATATATGATATGCCAAGCATACTTCTTTTGCAACACGCATGGTCCACAAAAGAGAATACGTTTTTTTCTAAATGTGTTCTTTGTGCTTTTGAAAATTTGATCACTACGATAATCATGACTTAATTATTTTCTCGGCCAGTACAGATTGACCCTGCACATTCAAATTCATCTTCAACCAGGTATTCGCCATTGCTAAACTCAGCAATTGGACTTGTCACTTTTTCATTGATTTTTGGGCTATTTTGTTGTATAGGCTGCACACTTGAAGAGGTCATAGCACCACATACCGCTCCACCTTGAACAGGCAAGGTAGTGCTGCTTCCCCCCATCTGTGTCCGACTATATCCGGAGCTATTCGGTGCTCCTTGAGCTCCTCCGCCGGCTCCAGTTCCGGTTGCCGCCGATCGCCTGTAAACCGTGCTGTTCATTGTCAACTTGCGTACATTTTTGTCTGGATGAAATACGAGAATGTAGACTTTTGGTGAATATAGGCAAACTAGGGCCACCGAAGCACTGAGACTTATTGAAATGCATAATGTGGTGATTTGTATCTGGAAATCAATTAATTATAAGTCTCAAAATGTATATATGTATATATATTTATATTATTTTTTAAGTTTTACCTCATAAGAATTGCCGGTGCCAAAGTAAATGGGCACGAAAGCTAACCATATTATACATGTCGTGTACATGGTAAATCCAATAAATTTGGATTCATTAAAATTCTCAGGTATTTTTCTAGTTTTAATTGCATATACCGTGCAAATTGTGATTAGAATCATATTGTAGAGTTGCGAAAATAGGAAAGACATGTCCTGTATTTTGCATTTTAGTATCACCTCTGTGCGGTCGGGATAATAGAATCGCGTTCCAGGTGGCTCTACAACCATCCAAATCATCGTGATTATTATTTGTATAGCTGTGAAGAGTGAAAATTATGTATAATGTTATTTTTTCTTATCTAAAATTAATTCTCTATTCTTTTATTTTTTTAATCTCTCTAATCTTCCCCACACAGTCAGAGACTAAAAATAGAGGCACGTATGCCTCAGCCTGTCGGAGATTTTTTCTTATTTATATAAAAATTGAGAGTTTATCTTCGGCCTAACAAATATTACATGACGATTTAAATTAATCTGAATAACTCGGAAAAGTCTCACTTTACTAAAACTGTGGAATTCCTAACTATAATTTTAACCAAGTCATCGGTGTGGGGTTGGATGTCTACGTGTACTGCAGTAAGCAGTAGAAAGCTGGAATCGGGAAAAAAATCTAGGATAATCAGATAAATTGGGCGTATTTTATTAAATTGAATTATACCACTTAATTTTTTGCTTCTCTTTTGAACGGAGTCGCTTTCTCCATAAATTATTATTAAGCCAAAAAGAAAGCTAACTTCGGCACGCCGATGTTTGTTTACAGTTAACAATTAAGAATTAATTTAATTTGATCAAATGAAAATAAAAACGAATAGACCAACTGCAAAGCTCCATTCAGATAGTTTCAAAACTGAGGGACTTGTTTCTGTATAAACGGACAGACGGACATTACTATATCGACTTGACTGTTGATAATGATCAAGAATAAATATACTTTATAGGGTTGGAAATGACTCCTTCACTGCATTGAAATCTTCTGACTTACATTATAATAACCTCAAAGGATATAAAAACGAATTTAACAAGAATATCGCAACGAATCGGTTTTGTTCAGAAATCAATTTCTGTGGCACCACAAACATATGTATTTTCATATCTTACCTATTAGGGATGCTGTTATTATAACCTGCGACTGCGGACTTATATATTTAAGGCGTTGTGCTGACTTAGAGGCCGAATGAAATATTCGTGAAATTCGATTGGTTTTCGTAAGTAGGGCACTATATATGATAGAGAACCCAACGCCAATGCCAAATCTCTGAAGTACACAGGAGCCAATTGTGGGTTTAGCTATTAGCGCAAATGTGTTGCAGTAGCAGACCAGTATGCCAAATAAAAGCGTATAGCTTAGCTCTCTGCCCGATGCTCTGACCAGTGGCGTATCGTGGTTTTTGGCAAATAAAACTATAACTAATATTGTCACGGCAATACCAAAGACGGCAATGGCCATGGGAATAATGGCAAAAAGTGAATTCCATCGCATATATTGAATATCGAGGGAAAAGCAAGATAGCTTGTCAGCATAGGGCCAAAGGCCGGGGCCGCAGTCCTTGCACGTAAATTCGTCAAAAACATATTCATATGACTCGCAGCTGTCACAAATCCAGCAGCAAGTGTCGCCCTAAATAAGAATTAAATGTATAGTAAATATTTAAAGATTATATAGATTATTAAATATTACCTGTTGCTTCTTTATCATCCCAACCTCACATGGCAGGGAACATGCAGACGTTGGTTGTTCCACTTCCTTATTCCATACAACTGTCTCCGAGTTTAGTTGTAATCCGTTAAACCATTTGCCAATAACCTAAAAAGATTTAAACAGTTCGTAACGTAGTTAGTATATGTAACCCAACTAAGGCCTCTTTATTATATAATTATTACTGGATACCATACAAATTTGAGCGTCGTGATGGCGATTTATTGGTTGCGTTCACAAGAACATGATCACTAATCCCAAATGTTTTTCCTATTCCTTATTTTATAAAAATCGGATTACTAAGATATACAGCTGCCACGGGAATGACCGAGAAATTATTAAAAAATAAGAAAGGAAGCTAAGTTCGGCACGCGAAGTTTGTATACCCTTGCAGATTGGAATTCGATCATTAATAATTAATACAATATAAATTATATACATTTCTTTTATACATCAAGGAACTAATTCCTACTGTCATTACAGTCACCTATACTCGTTATATTTACAGTTGTACAGTTACAGTTTTACGTTCACAGTTAGGTATTTTCATTTATATTTAATGATAGTTTCTATGGCAGGTTTATCATATAGTAGTCCGATTTTCATAAAATTTAAACCGAAATTCTAGAATAATACAAAATCTTAAATTTAATCAAAATCTGTTGAAAACTGGAAAAGTTATAATTTTTTGGTGGAAAAGTTATAATTGTTTTTTAACAATTTTACAATTGTTACGGTATAGTCCTCCGATCCGGCCCGTTCTGACATATATACAAGTGAGATTATATAAAGACGCACAGACGGACACACGGACAAACGGGTAGACGGACAGACGGACATAGCTAGATCGACTCGGCTATTGATGCTGATCAAGAATATATATACTTTATAGGGACGGAAATATCTCCTGCACTGTGTTCCAACCTTCTGACTGATATAGGGTATACAAAGTCTAACTTAGATTTTTTTTATAATATTTTCATCTACTTAGAGATGTAGCTTTTTTTAATATTTCAAAATTAAGGATTTAGTTTTACGAAAATCTGACTACTATATCATACAGCTGCCAAAGAAACGACCGTTAAATGTAGGGGAAAATGAAACCTGTGAATGTAAAACTTGAACCTTAAAACTGTAATGTATATATATACATATGTATTAATATATAGGTGAATGTAAGGAAAGTAGATTACTTCGTTGTTTTTAACATACATTTTTATAAGTTAGTTCTTATTAATTATTAATATTCTAATTGCAACCTGTAAAGGTACGGAATGCCGAAGTTAGGTTCCTTTCTTGTTTTTTTAACTTAACTTAACTTGTCCCAAACGAATCTCCATTTCACAAACAAACATAATACTGAAATATCGTGGTCAACAGCTAAAACTTGTACTTGTTGAATATTTTTAGCGAAACTGTCAGGTATGATTTTTCCTCTGTTTGCGACTGTTTTGCTTTAAGTCCTTTTTTATAACATATTCGTTTTTTGCTTACATTTTTGTATCAACAATGCACTAATTATAATACAGAAATAAATACATATAAGCAATGCATTGGCTTACTATTCATATTTCAGTTCCTTTCACATATGTTTGTGTATCGTTCGCGATCCCATTACTAGTTTTACTAGGTCTAAACGTATGGAAATGTATTTTTAAATACATTTTTTGTTGGTAAATAAAAGAACAAAAAAAACATTCTTATGCTTTTGGTCAAGTCGGTTTTATATCGATCTGAATATGTTTTTATCATATGTTTACTTTTAACAAAGATAAAAGAAAAACAGTATTACACAAGCTTCACGTTTATTCTTATAAAAAAATAAAAGAGTATTCAGTCAGGTACAAGAGGTTGCACTGAGAATGTGAATGCGACGTGCAAGTACAAGGACATGACGAAAACAGCACTTTCAATTAAAAAAAATAGTTGCTAGTAGTTAGTTTGAAACTTTAATATTTATCTTTAAAAAATATGTGTTCTTTATAACTTTTAATTATACTACTTTTATAAGTAATAAACCAATGATTTATTTACCCTAATAAAAGGTAATTAAAAAATTAGCACAATACACGTAATGAAAATAACTTAGTGATCCCGAAGTACGGTTACAAATATGAAAAAGGCATGTAAAATAAATAAAATAATATATATAATAAAATATAACTTCTTGTATTAGAAACCTACATTATTTTAAAGTTTTTTTTACATTTCTAGCGCTATAGAAAATTTCATTAAATGTAGAGGAAAATGACAAACTGTAAATATAGTATGTATAGATGAATGTACTGAAAGTAGGAATAGTTTAATGTTTTTAAACACAAACATATATAATTTACATTGTATTAATGACTAATGATCAAATTCGGCGTTCCGAAGTTAGTTTCCTTCCTTGTATAGGAATAATTTTAAAACGACAAGCCGCCAATGCTGACTTATATACAAACGGTACTGATCGTTACAAAAAAAAAAAAAAAAAAAACAATCTAACCTATTTAACATATTCATAAATATATATCAATGTCTTGTACCTTATAATGATATCCTGATGAGTTTTCCAGACGTTGATAATTCAAAATATCATACCTAGCCAATCCGTCGCCTTGTCGATCAAATTTAACCTCACTGCCAGCAAGATCTTTTTAAAAATTTAGTTAATATAAATATCGAATCAAAAATTAAATAATAGTACCTATAAATGACACGTTTAGTAAATAATTATTGTAAAAGTCTTTGCCATCGTAATTAGCCATGTCGGGACAGGCTTGGGACTTGCTATTCGTTGATATTGGTCGATACCACACCGACTCGCTATGTTGTTGATGCTTTCGTTGTTCCGTTGTCTGATCACTTTGGATATTACACCGATCGTTATGCAAATTGTCTAGTGCATAGGCAAATGCGTAGACAGCATCCACAACAAATTGAGTCTTTGATTCTTGTTCGTATCTAAAAAATGATTTGAAAGTGATAGGTATAAGAAGCATGAATGAGTAGTCACTTGAATATGAAATTAAATGATAAAGAAAACGTACCCGACTTTCTCCGACAACCGTAAATTACCATCGCATATGGTTTTTGATTTAGCTGCAGACTTGCTGCCAGCAGAATTGTTAAGACTCGATACTGATTCAGGGTCCAAAACGCAATTAAACGTATCCTCCCAATACTCAGCAAACCAGGGATTTCGTTGATTCGTCCCCGGTGTCAGTTGCATCATATAACGATCGAAATCTTCAATGATTTCCGATTGCAGCTCTACGGTGATAGCGCCCTCAGCAATATCCTCCAATCCCTCCAATAATTTCTGTTGCTTTCCCCAACCGTCGCTGGCGATCCAGTGAAAGGGTTGAGATAAATTAGCACGCTTAGCCGCAAGTAAAATACGCCGCGCATCTTCTGCTCTCGTAAATAGCACAACGCCGCGAGCATTGGGCTTCTTTTGAAGTTTATTTAGAATCGAATCGAAGACCTTATCGTCCGCTGCACTTGGCACTTTCTCAGCAGCTGCAATGCAGACGTGACGTTCGTTGGCTTCTTTGTGAAAGGCTTCTATACCATACTCGCCTGAAAACATAAAAAAATTTAAGACCTCTTACAATCTTTCTATTAGGTTGTTATCAAGAAAGAGTAACCAAGAAAAGCCTAAGGGCATCATCCCGTGTGGATGTTCTTTTCATAAGTATTATCTATATATTAAAAGGATTTTTATAGCGTTATAGCGTTCAGAAGAAATGCTCTGTAGAGCAGCCTATTCCCGCAATAATTATTTCTTTGGCGATTTTTTCAAAACTGTGTTTTTCATTCAAAAACGGCATGACCGAAAGACTTGAAATGTAACATCTAAGCGAGTGAAATGAGCAATCAAAAATTTCCAAAAGTACTATTTTTATAGCAAAAAAAAATTTATTTTCATTTGATGATAGTTTAAATGAATGCCCTTTTTCTTTCTGAGTTATGCTAGGGGTGTTCACAACGCTATAACTTAAGAGCTATTCAATATATTTATCTTAAAATATATATTTGTACTTTGGAAATATATGTCCATTATTGATAATAATATTATGATAATAAAAAACAGGCCGTCACATGGGATGACCCCATTAAATAAGAGAACTTGATCAAAAACCAATTTTAGAAAGACAAAGTTAGTATATTGTTTGTAAAACTAAGGGGAAACAAACTGTTAACTTACCATAAGACCCCTCTGAATGTATCGTAGAAACATAAGACCAGTTGAAATTTTTGATTATATCTACTAAAGCTACCGATTGAAATGTATCTGGAGGCACTGTTCTGGCAAACAGATCAAAACGCGATTTATCAGACAAGGTTTTAGCAGTAGATGCCGGTGATATTTGCGGAATATGAAATAAACGTAACAAGTTCGCCACTTGCAATGATACCGAACTATACGATCCACCAATTACTCCAAAAACTGGACCCGACGAAGCGTTTTTCCTCAGTTGCGGAATTGATGAATCCGAACACTCAAACACAGAAGTGTCCAAGTTGTTGAGAGAAGCCCGTACAAATTGAAGAGACTGATTGAGGGCGTATGTATCTCTCGAGCACGTATCTAATATATGGACGCCTATCGTGATTCCAGGAAGTATGTTGGAGTCATTGTTGACTCGATCAATTGCATAAAGCATCGCTTCTAGACGTTGAACTCCACGATTGTATACTTTTGGTCCACATGGGGCTCCATCGCCCTTTTCATGAACAGGAAAGAGGCCACCAAGGACTATATCTCCAGGCAGGGACACGGAGACTGTGTCCTGGCCGTTGCTACTCAGCCCCTTTTGCTTCGACACTGATTTGCTGATCGTTACTGCCGCCAAGACCACCAACATTATTTGTATTTCTTTTGACAGTTGCATTTTTACATATAAATATACACTTTCCTTTCGATTCCTTTATATTTAGTTGAATCATTAATAAAAAATTTTTAATGGTTTCATCGGTTAATTCTCTTTAAAATGGTTTGCTGAAAGTATAAAATATGAAAATTGTACTATAATATTTTTCAATTTATATATTTGTATGTATATATTTGGACAAATATGTAAAATTATCAGCAAATCTAAACAGGAAAGAAAGGTAATCTCGGGAAGCCCAAATTTGCATTCCCATAAAGTTCAAAATTGAACAAATTAATTTTTCAATTTCAATTCAATTAATAAATTTCTGTTCAAAATAACAATAAAAAAACAATCTTAACAAGAAAAAAAGTTAATTATAACTTATCTTCTTAGGTTTAAATATAATATAAGCATGTAATAATTGAAGCGTACAACTTTTTTTTTTAATTCGTACAAAATAAATACCTCAGGGAAATAAGCATATGCGTAAGATTATTTTTACTGCTTATGAGCTTATAATTTATATAAACTAAGTTTTTAATCTATTTTTGGTGTGCAATGCTCTACTCTTGCATTTTGTTCTTACAATACAGGTGCAAAATTCTTTGGTCACAATTCTTAGCACCGTTAAACATAGCAAATTTGTGTTCCGCTTTTTTTAAAAATAAATTTATTACACACAAATAGTATGTAAGTAAGGAATCTATCACATGTGGCACTATAATAGCGCGGTCTTGGAATGGGATTGAGAGAAAGTAGCCCAAAAATTTCTGAAATAGCTTCCAGAGTTTCGAAACATGCAAATACAGTTGCCAATGTCTTAAAAAACGTGGAATATTATGGAAAAGTCGAACGCAGTAGCCAACCCAGTACCGTTGACAAGAGGTGCAAGCGCAAAATTAAGCGTCTAGCTGTTAACAAGCAAATATCTTGTAATGATATCAAGCATTATTTGAAGCGCAGTGTTCAGATTTTAGTTGAAAATAAGACCTTTAAATATAGTTCTCGGCTGCCTGTACCAATGCTACCACCACGTCATAAATCCACGTTTGTCATTTGCCGAAAAATTGAAATTTTGGACCGAGGAATTCCGCAGTGTTATATTTTCGAATAAGAAAAGGTGGAATTTGGATGGCCCAGATAAGTACAGCCCAGGGTGTCATAAGTATTGGCGGGATTTACGACAACCCCGAGAGACACGATACAAAAGGAACTTTGGCGGCGGATCACTGATGGCTTGAGCTGCTGTTGCATATGCAGGAAAGTCTCGCATTTGTTTTATTCCAACCAAAATAAATTCCGAGAAATGTATATACTCAGTTGCTGGAAAAAGAATTAATAGATAATCGGACTTTTCAGCAGGACAACGCTCCAATTCACACCTTACGTGTTACAAATGCATTTTTGCCCTCAAAAAGTATTCCAGTTCTAGAGTGCCCAGCGATCAGCGAATTCTTTCAGCAAGAATTTTTAAGAATGCATTTCAGTTTGACAATGTCAGAGAATAAAAAGACGCTTTGATTGCAGAGTGGGAGTTAACAAGCAATGAAACTCTTCAAAATCTAGCAGACTCTATGCCAAATCGGATTCATAAGCTTTTTATGGCTTATGGAAAGCATATAAATTACTCAAATAATACAAAATAATTGAATATAGAAATATTTAATTAAGATTGCTGATTAAGAAAAAAAAAGAGAAATACACATATACCTATTTTCTAAAGACTTAAATAGTTAAATATTTTTATAAGTTTCCATAAAATTATGTCATAATATTATATATTTTGTTAGCAGTTCAAAAGGCTAAAAAACTTGAACGGATTCGCTTTGTTGTAAGTGTACATAAAAAAAATGCATTCACATATACCTATTTCCCTGAGGTACATTCTGCATTATCCTATAAATTTACCAAACGAATCTACATTTCTATAGAAACGGAAAGGCAGACAAACGGACATAGGTAGATCAACCCGCCTGTATATGCTAACTAAGAATGTGACTCTTATTATAGCTAAAATAATACATTTATTTAAAACATTGTCATAATTTGTATACTTTTGCAGGGTATTGTAATTTTGGTCAGAAGCTTGCAACGCAATGATTAAGTGATTTCAGACCCTATAAAATATGTATATATTCCTGATCAGCATCAACACCCGAGTCGATCTAGAAAAGAAATATTAATAACCCCAAGAAGAGAAGGAGAGTAGGCAACCGTTAAATCGATACTCTTTTTAAACGTTGCTTGACTTTTTCAGTTTCGTTCGGTTTGTGTCTAAGCTTAAAAGCCGGAATGAGTTCCACTGGGATTTTCCACCCCCCTCATGGTGAGGGTAGAGGACCTTCCTCAAAAAAAAAAAAAAAAAAAAAAAAATCTGATGCTGGTATTTGTAAGGCGACCCAGAAAAAGCTTTCAGGCTTCCACAAGAACTTAAGCAAGAAGTACCAACAAGAATGGTACAATTGATGATGGCGATGGGAGCTGTGTGGAAGAGAAATGGGAAGTGTTAGATATAACCATAGGCAAAAAGCCCAAAAGAAAGAAAAAAAGGCGTACACAGAAGCTAGATATGTATATTCATTAATATGGTTTTAGTTATTTGTCATTATATATAGACACTTAAAAAGAATTTTCCGAACCATAAAGACTGCATTATTATTTACATTGACCTACCCAAAAAGGTTTACAACATTTTAACAACTACTAACATTATTTTAATTACTCTCATCACGTTTTCCTTAAATTAACTTTGTTTTCATTTTATAATTTCACACACCGTTTTAACCGTTTTTTATTTTTATGGCTTTTAAAATCTTACATGTGTGTATTTATTTCGTTAATTTTTGTCGAAACGCGAATACGTACGTCTTTTCTTGAATTACCAGCAAGTTGACTGATTTTAACCATGACATGATAAGCACAACGCAAAATCAGTTCTTGCACGACGCAGCAGCACAACAACAACACCAAGCACCACCCAACCAGCACAGCAGCAGCGGTGGCCAAGTAAGAAACAACAATAAGCAGGCATCAGCAGCCTCATACAACAACAAAAATTCTTCCACTGGATTCCATTCCGTTTTGTCCATCTCTCACAAAAGTTCTTGTGCCAAAGAGAAAAAGCACGATAAGGGTTACGAAAGAGAAAACACTGATAAGTTTCTCTGCTACATATAACTAGTGGAAAGCGTTGGGAGTCCTGCGCTCTGCAGTACATTTTGGCGCTCAACACAACAATCAACAACACTGTTACTGTTACTGTTACTGTTTTACATTCAACTACGGAACGGCGAAGTATCGCTCTTAAATCTGGTTGTGTGGCATTTTTGGAGGGCAAACGTTCAGGTCACACATTGTTAACAACCGGCGCTGTTTAAAACTCAAGACACGTTCAGCATTTGATGCTTTTTTATACCTTTGCAATGGTCTTATATATTAGTAAGGAGCTTGCAAAGCTGCAAGAGCCATTTCCCACCCTATATTCAGAATTAACTGACGAGTCCATCTCCCCCAATTTTTTCCAAATTTTATAGGGGTTAAACTTGTCAACAATTTTTTATTATTTTGTTTAATTGAGTAAGGGATTTATTAACCTAAAAAACTTATTTGGGAATGCTTTACATATAAAAATGTCGATAAGAATAACCCCTTAGTTATGATAATTTTCCGTTTCGATTCAATTGAAAAATGCAAGGATATATAAACTTTGTCTGCCCGAAGATAGTTGCCTTTCGTGTTATAATTGATTTTACTTGTTTTGGAATAATATTTTTCTCAAAAGGATTTGCATGCATTCTAGCGGCGGCTCCTCGTTTGGCAGCTCCCAGACGACTCAACATGTCAGCAAGCAGGAGTACCTGTACAAGAAATTCGGACGATTAGATAAGGGCTCTGATAGGCAACGAAGACGGGTTGTTAGCAATGCATTACCGCAGCATTCGACCTCCAAAAATTCATCATCTCGTTATCGTACTGTAAGTACAGTATGGAGAGGATGAAACTGTTTCGCAGCGGAAAAGAGTTTATTCTTTTGAAGTGTGACCGCTCTTAATACTACTTCTTGGGCATTTTTGGAGGGCAAATGTTGCGGTCATACTTTGTTGACCCGGCTCTTTCGAAATTTAACACACGATCTTTGATTCTTCGTTTTTGATTAATATTTATCCCAAGGCGATTGGCATGTTATCTAGCGGTGGCGCCTCAGATGTCTTAATATCAAAGCAATGTGGAATCGGAGTCCGGTTCATGAAAGAACACGGTGGTGCCAGTAGCCGTACCTATGTACAGCCCCGGCCCCGGATAAGGTTGTCAGCCGAACTTCAAAGGCATCAATCATGGTCCATGGCATCGAACCGACAAATTCCTGCCGTTTAACAAATTGTTTCAGATGCATCGAGATCTCTCAGATCGGCATGGCGAACTGTAGAGCTGTCCCATTTGGTCCTTGTTCTCTAATTTTTATTTCTCTTCAAGGGGAACCCTCTTCCTTAAAAATAAACATAACTGCCAAAAATGCGAAATATTGCATTTCCCTTTACTAATTGTATTATATTACTAATTTTTAATTACTGAATTAATTGTATTATATTGTATTATATTATTATAACCTTTGAATTCATTTTTTCCGCACATTTTTTTCAAGTGAGGCAAATGGTCGAAAACAGTACGTTTTATTAAAAATTCTATTCGTTTTCGTACCCCGCTCGAAAAATACTAAATGTCTGCCGGAAGGAATCTCCTAACGCCATCCTGCTTTAAAACGGTGTTTTACCCTTTCCATACCGTGCCTTAGTTATAGCTATAAGATAAATGTTCCGATAGAAAATTGTGAGACAACTATGATTTTCCAAGCGAAATTAATTAATCATATATATTTTTAAGTCAAAATGAAGGTTTATGAAAAATAAGAGCATTGCTCCTATGGAGCTCTTTTCTAGCCAGTTATTGGAATTAATAATTGCAGTAATTTCTTTAATTACCTTGGTCACACTGATTACCGAGCGAAATAGAGGGGTAGTAAAAAGTATTTACACAAATGTACAATTATTTGCACATCGCAACTTCATTTACTTCTTGTTCTTGTTGTTGTTAACCAATTTTCCTGAAGTTTTCTTTATTGCGTAGATTGATTTACCCAGAAGCAAGCCGAAAAGGAATGTGAGAAAGATAATTCTTTATAGGACAATGCTACAAGCAAAAGAAAATATGTCTTTATTTTGGATATCATTTAATAAACTCAATTCCAGTCGGTTGAAAGCCTTCATCGATGCAAAAGCTAATTTTTCTAATTATTAATAAAGTAACTAACGTGGTAATTTAAGATGAAAACAATTGATGTGTTAATATGACATTCTATATCCATCTATTTTTTACTTCTTACATATTTACATCTTTACATTGCCTTATAAACCGTTTGCTTTGCTTTCCGTTTCGACTTTATTTTGCATAAATTAATCTATGCGAAAAAGAAAATTTCAGGAAAATTGGTCAACAACCAGAATAACAACAAACAGAAATGTGACGTTAAAATCGATCCTTGTGTAAATACTTTTGACCACCTCGGTATATAGTGATTTCGCTATCTGCATTCCTTAGGCGGATTTATCTATGAAGGAAGTTATTTATCAGTTAGATAAGACCCAATGGATGAATTAATTTAATTTAAAATTAAATCAAGTAATTCTGTCAACAATTAATAAATAACCTTGTGTATTACAATTGGATCATTAATAATCAACAAACCAAAATTTGAAAGTATTTATTTAAAAAACAAAGAAGTAATGCAAACTTTACATTCACATACACATATTATATTAAGAGTTTTACAATTACCGTTTTACATTCACAGTTTTGCATTTAATAAAAATAGGCTATTTCTCAGATGAGATGCAAATATGTTGAAAATCACTGAAGTTATAATTTAGTTTGTAGTGATTTTCCGAACGGTCCTATGGCAGATATTTGATATAGTAGTCCAATCAATCCAATCCAATCCAATCCAAAATAATAAAAATGGCTATTTCTCACAGAAGATAAATATATTGTAACGAATTTCGGCCGTGAGCGGGACACAGCCGAGTTCACTACGGAAAGCCGAGCGGAACTTTTTTTAATAGGTGTGGCTGCCTAGAACCCGGTCCTGCCAATCCGTCACCCCGATCCCCGACTGGTATCGAGAAGTCTTGGTGGATATTTCTTTGTCTTTATTTGGGAGCCAAGCTCCCACGCGTGCTTACTCGGAAATTGTCATCAGAAGAAGAGACGGAAAAAGAGGTGCTTAGAGAGACCAGGCGTCCTGGCTGTCAAAAGCTCTCATAATCGCGCAAAGGAATTCTTTGCGTTGCCAACCGCCTGAAATATCGCCGGCTCTTTGGATCTGGCGATTTTCGTTACATTACCCCCCTCTCAGACTCGAGCCTCCCGGCCGAGTAATTAGGGATTTGGGTCCGGATATGATGACAGGCGGTTGACATGAACGGTCCTGGTTGTTTGATAGGCCGAGATTGACCCGTGTCTATAGACATCCCGGGTTAAATCAGTATGCCCCGAGTCGCCGTCGCTTCGGGCAAATACCCGAGGGAAGCGATCTATCAGTGTCGTCCGGCAGGTCGGGGGGCACCTCTACGGCGGGGGGCGCTCCGTCTCCATGTACTGGCAGGCTCGCCGCGGTTTCGGATAGCTCCACGGGTTCCACTTGTCCTACTATCAATTGCGCGAGTAGGTTGTATTCCTGCGCGCTGGGGTTCACTAGGTGTAGAGTGTTGGTGTCGCTTGCGGAATCCACCAAGCTGCTTCCTAGCGAAATATTTGGCGGCAGTTGAGAACTCTTTCCACGTTCTAGCAGGGCCCGGCGAAGTCGTTCTTCCGACCGGCATCGAACGACTACTTGGGTGTCGCTATATGGCGGGATACTGGTGGGTGCAGTCGAATAAAGCAGATTTCGCTGCTGGGTATCCGGCACATATAACGGCAGGGATCCCCACGGAAGCCGTAACTGCAAATCCTTCAGATCCACGGTGGCCTCATGGCGCAACAGGAAGTCCTTGCCCAAGAGGCTAGGAGTGTTGCCCTCCACCAGCAAGAACTCGTGGGCGACCGGCCTTCCAGCAATCTCCAGTCTGGCGTTGACTCGAGCGGTGGCCACGAATTCTTCTGCCAAGGGTCCCTGTAGGGTCACTCGGCACGGTGCACTCGGCAGTCGGTCTGGCAAAACGCTATCATTTAGTAGCGAGACAGCGGCTCCTGTGTCTACGATCAGGCATACTGGATGCTTCTGTAAAAAGATCAAGCAGTGTAATTGGTGGCCGCTAACGGCACTACACGTATACGTAGCTTGACTGGGCGGAGGCGGGGTCCCGCGATGTTCCGCGTTAGGATTCCCCGTTGTCCTCTGCGTTTCTATACTTAGGGGGGTTTGTGGCGGGTCTCCGGAGGGACATTCGGCAAACAATCGGCCCAAAGTGGAGTCCACTTGGGTCGGGTGCGAATCCTCTTCTTCTGCCGGCGGCGGAGATACTGTCCCGTAGTGCTCGGCGGCGGCAGCAGTCCGGATTAGAGCCCTTGGGTAGCGTGGCGGTCTGCCGGCGACTTCGCCGGACGCCAGCTTCTGCAACCGCTGTGAACGGGCGCCCTGCGCTTCCTTCGAAGGGGGTTCCGTCGTGACAGCAGGTATTCTGGGAGTGCTCGACGAACATATCGGTCGGCGTAGCGTGGTGGTGTCCCGGATCGGGGCATACTCTATGCCCTGGGACGCAGCGACATTCTCTTCGGGCAGCGGCGGCGAGAGTAAGGGGGCCAGGCCGGTTTCGACTCCATTAGGAGGAAAGCTTCGGCGGGCGCCAGGGTGATCGTTAGGCGGCGGCTTCGCGTCGAGGTGCGGCGGGGTATACAAAGTGGCGGCAATCTCTATGTCCTGGGACGCAGCGACATTCTCTTCGGGCAGCGGCGGCGAAAGCAGGGGAGCCAGGCCGGTTTCGACTCCATTAGGAGGAAAGCTTCGGCGGGCACCAGGCTGCTTGTTGGGCGGCGGCTTCGCGTTGAGGTGCGGCGGGGCATCCAGAGTTGCGGCAATCTCCTTGTCCACAGACGGGGCGGCCCTTCCGTCGAGCAGGTGCGACGGGAGCAAGGGGGCCAGGCCGGCTTCGACTCCTGTAGGAGGAAGACTATGGCGGGCGCCAGCTTGCTCAGTGCGTGTCGGCTGCGCGATGAGGGGCGGCGGAGTGCCGAGGAGGGAGGGATCCGTTCCAGTATCCCGTGAACGGGGGGGTGTAGGGGGCGTCTGGAGCAGATGCTCGCTGGGGCTTTCGGGGTTGGCCGTCAACCTCCGCCCCGGGAAGTTGACGGCAGTTAGTTTCCCGAGGGCGACACGGGACTCCGGGAGGAACCCGGGTCGGCCATGTCGTTTCCGCGGGAGTCTCGGTTTCCTCTTTTGGGTGTTCCAAAGCCATCGGCTGCCGGCACGGCGGCGACCGTGGGCCGTGGGGCGTCGTCGACATTGGGCTTCGATGCGGCACGCCATGTCGAGGGCCTCTGTCAGCGAGCGCGGATTGCTGCTGATGAGGGGGACCTGGTATCCGGTCTCCCGGATCCCGTCGATGAAACGCTGCACTACGATGCTGTTGTAAGTCGCGGGCGGTAACTCGCCTAGGACGCATCTGCCCAAACGTTCCAGCTCCATCGCGAAGTCTTCGAAGGACTCTCGGGGTCCTTGCGTCCGATTATGAAAGGCGTGATAACCGGCATGCTTGCTGATCGTAAAATGGTCGCGCATAGCGGCGGTCAGCGCATCATACGAGCGGAGCGTGGCTTCGGGGAGGGTAGCGTGAAAACGCTGGGCGCGCCCCTGCAGGCTCGTATACAGTTTTCTGCATTTCTTCCTTTCTGACCAGTGGTATTCCTCGGCCATGTCGTCCAGAATGCACTGGAACTCCGGCCAGGGGCGGGTGCCGTCGAAGGTGGGAGGCAGTTCTGCGTCCGCCACCTCCAAGATACCCCAATGTGAGGTTAGGTCGCAGCCCGGCGGCGGCGCAGAAGTTGGCGCTGGTCCTGGCCTGGTGTCCATCCTCCGGTTACACACCTGCCGAACCTGTCCCGAGTCCGCGTTCGATTCCTCAAACACACGCGGGGTGCTCGCGGAATGTCGTTCGCTCCCTGCTGGCGGCATGCTGTCGCGACGGCGTGCTGGCTCAACTCCATTGTTTCCAGAGCGGTCGCCCAGCATCGTCCTCTCGAAAGTCGCCCACATCTGCTCGAACTTCTGCTCCAGCTTAAGGTGAAGCGACTGATCCAAAGCTTCCACTTTTTGCTCCATCCGCCGGAGCGAGCGATCAACGGCTCGGTCCACGGCGTCCAGCGCTGCGACTCCATCCCTCGATTCCGCGGGGATGAGACCATCGGGCGAGGGTTGACGACGGTGGCGAGCGGAGTTCTTAGGCATTATCGTAGGTCAGGGTTTTCGCAAACCCTAGTGACCCCACACCTGACACCAATGTAACGAATTTCGGCCGTGACCGGGACACAGCCGAGTTCACTACGGAAAGCCGAACGGAACTTTTTTTAATAGGTGTGGCTGCCTAGAACCCGGTCCTGCCAATCCGTCACCCCGATCCCCGACTGGTATCGAGAAGTCTTGGTGGATATTTCTTTGTCTTTATTTGGGAGCCAAGCTCCCACGCGTGCTTACTCGGAAATTGTCATCAGAAGAAGAGACGGAAAAAGAGGTGCTTAGAGAGACCAGGCGTCCTGGCTGTCAAAAGCTATCATAATCGCGCAAAGGAATTCTTTGCGTTGCCAACCGCCTGAAATATCGCCGGCTCTTTGGATTTGGCGATTTTCGTTACAATATATTAAAAAACAGCGAAGTCACTTTTTTTAATAAAAATTGTCCATCGTTCCTATGGCAGCTATAGGATATAGTCGTCCGATCCGGAGTTCCATTTTACAATTAAAAGAATATAGAAGACTAACTGCAAAGTTTCATTTAGGTAGCTTAAAAACGGAGAGATATGACTGACATGGAAAGATCGACTCAGCTGTTAATTGAATGAATATTCCTACTTTAAAGACATTATCGTGCAACGGTATAAAACGTATCCAAAACTGGGGTTTCAGTAATTCACTCGATTTTTTCCTCGAAAATCATTGAATGTTTGGAAATAAAGCTGTACAGGTCCTTTCAGCTGCCTACATTAGCAGTAAGTGAGTTATTTATTTGTATAAGGATGGATGGACTTATTTATTTTCCATTCCACCAATCTGTCAAGTCTACTTCCTACTTAGACATCATAATGGCTTTTTCCATTCTTGTTCCAATCCTTGTTATTACCATACTCGCATTTATATATGTATGTATAAGTTATATAGAGAAATTAGTTGTGAGTCGAATTAATGTCCCGTGAGTTGACTAAGGACAACGCTAAGAGTAAAATTAACAACGGGTTGGTTTTGTGTTCTTTATTCGATTAATATCAGCTTAAGATTAAAACCTGAAGATCAAAATCTTAATTCTATTGGCCTTTGTTTACATTAATTTGGAAGCGAGATTGCCAGCTTGAGATATTAATTGAATACATTTATCGAGAGTGCGACTGCCACTTAGGAACCGCCACTTATTGATTTCAAAAGTTGATTGTGTTTATTAGAGACCGCCACTTATTAGTTTATTTTATTTATTTGTGGTTTGTGTGGGTTGTTTATGTGAATATGTGAAAAAGGGTTGCCTATGCTTGGGCTGGCATTTCAGAATACAATGCAGGCGACTGGATTTGTGCCAGTTCCGTTTCTTATTGTGGTTCTTGATTATCTTTTACTTGTTTTCTTAATTTGTTATATAAAATGAGGAGTGGTTTTGAAGTAAAAAAAATTGGTTAAGGCAAGAAAAATAATAAGAACAGAACTAAAATTATTATGATTACACCACAAAGTATGTTATTATTTTCTGAAATTAATTTTAAAACGTCATTATGTTTTAAAGTCTTTATCATTCACTTAAAATCAAATTTCCAATCTTAACTCTACATTGTTATATTCTTATATTTTATAATATATATTTTTTTATATCGCTATTTAATTCGCTTAATTCTATTTTGAATACATTCATTATTAACTTCTTTACTGTGTTGATTATAAATTTTATTTTAATTTTCAAAATATGATTGTTAATGGCCGGGATAGGGAATTATTTTAATTGTTTTAATTTGTTTTTGGGTAATATGGGTATGTGAAATAAGTAGTAATTCGTTATTTTTGTGGTCGATCCAAGTTTATGTTTTGATTAATAGTATATTTTGGTTGTTAATATTTTCTTGTTTGTCGTAATTGAGTAATATGGGGTTAAAAAGACCAAGACGTGAAAGTTAGATGCCAATTTCTATATCTTCTATGTACTCAATAAATTGCATGAGATAATAATCAACCCAATCTGACTTTTTAGCCAGATTCCGCATGAATTTCATGCGGAATCGTACAGTGGGTAGGACCCACCGTTTATGTAAAGTTCTCATTTGCATACTCAGCGCTCAGTAGAGTAATTCATGGGAGGTATGGAAAAAAGTCATTAACAAAATTCGATTTAAAAAAATAAACAAAAGTAGATATGAAGTTTCGACTTTTTTACAAGCCCATTTTTCCCATTTGATATATTTAAATTGTTATTGTAGTTACCCTTCAGTACCATTACACTCGGATTCAGGTCTGAATCAGTTTGGATTGAAGAGAACTCCTTCCTGAATCATACCCGAGTTTTCGTACAACAGATCCAGGAATTTCTATACAGTAGGCATTATCAAACCTGGATTTCCTTGAATCCGCCAGGAATCCTGACAGGAATTTGACGTAAATTTCGATACGAATTCCCCCCGGAATCAGAAGGGAATTTAGAACTGGATTCCGAGCGGAATCAGCCTTGAATTCCATAAGGAATCAGGCAGTAATCGTATCGGAATTCAGAGCAGAATCAGACAGGAATCTCAAAGGAATTCCAAGCGGAATCACTAAGGAATCGTAGGGGAATTCAGACCGAAATCGATTGGATTACTTAGGACTATTAGTAAATATGGAAATTAAAATCAATAACAAAAGAGATCCATTTTATTTTTTGCTTCTAAAGGCGATGCATTTTCTTCACCGTTTCACACGGTTCGTAATCGATTTAGTTAGAAAGACCCAGTTGGCTTCTCAGGGAAATAAGTCGTGCTGATGGTAATGGCCTTGTCAATATGTCGGCTAGTTGCAGATCTGTGGGGATATACTTTACACAAATTAATTTCTTTTCAATTAGTTCTCTGGTGAAATGATACGTAATATCTATGTGCTTTGTTCTTTTATAGCAAGTAGTATTATTGACATTTGATTATACAACGTTGGTTGTCTTCAAAAATACATACATATCTAAAGAACCACTTAATTTTAGATTAATCTCTTTTATTAGTGACTAAGGACAAACAGCTTCTCTAACAGCTTTAAACTAGGCCATGTATTCTGCTTCAGTAGATAAAGCAGCCACAGACTTATGCTTCATGATAATCTATGAAAACAATCAACTTTCAAACATATAAGGTACATAAACGTGAAAAGGTGTACTTCTGTCAGTTTCATTCCCAGCGCAATCAGAGTCTACATATTTTATACAAATATTTTAAAAATGAGTATTTTTATTGAATCTAAGTTTGTACATATAAGGTACATAAACGTGAAAAGGTGTACTTCTGTCAGTTTCATTCCCAGCGCAATCAGAGTCTACATATTTTATACAAATATTTTAAAAATGAGTATTTTTATTGAATCTAAGTTTGAGTTTAATAGTACCCTTCAGATATCTAAGAACTCTTTTAAGACAGTGGCATAGTTCTATATTGTTGTTATTTGTAAATCTGCTGAGAATACTTATTGATGTACTTTTCTTTTCTTTTACATAACAAAATGTATATTAATACTGTCTTCCAACAGAGTCCATCCGGGTGAAACACTTGGGATTTTTCGCGGAGGTGAAACTCCGATTCCAACAAAGCTACATCTCCATCCGATAACAGTTGATCGAACAGCTGTGACTCTTCCAAGGCATAGACGAAGCAGGTTAAAGTTGCCTCTGCGGAATAAGTTATATACTAAGTTGGGCTGTTCGACAACAGAAAACATGCAGATTGCGGCAGATTATGTTGTCACTTTATTAAAATGAATTTAAGGACGAAGAATTGGAAATTCTCGAATGATTTTTCTCTAACAAAGAGAAAAACCCCGAAGAGTACAGCAACGGCTCACAAAATTACTAGAAGCTGCAAATATTTCACTCGTTACTTGCCATTTTTGTTTACATTTTCATATTGAATGCTCAAAGTTCCACTGATAATTAGAAGAAATCAGAGTTGCACCCAAGAACTATCGCCTAACTATCGTTAAAACAAGTCCATCAAACTCGGATGCACATCGGATGGAGAACAAAATGAGATTTTAACGGATGGAGGATGGCAGATAGATCTCTGTGGGAAGACTCTATTGTATTGCATTGCGGCGATTACGGTCACCCACGCCCGAGATGCGCTCGCGCCAAGGCTTTGGCAGCGGAGAAATAGCGGCGCTTCGCTAAGAAAAAATGGCCACAACTTGGCCCAGATGGACTCCCTCTTTCCTAACTATTCCCTACTAGAGCTGCAAACATTTTTTAAAAAACAAAGAGAAATCAAAATTGCTCCCAAGAACTATCGCCTAACTATCGTTAAAACAAGTACATCAAATTCGGATGCACATCGAATGGAGAATAAAATGAGAATGTCGAAACGGGGAAACCTTATGGAACATCCGTTCAACGGATGAAAGAAGGTAGATGGATTTCTGTGGAAAGACCCTATTGTATTGCATTGCGGCGATTACCGTCACCCACGCCCGAGATGCGCTCGCGCCAAGTCTTCGGCAGCGAAGAAAAAGCGGCGCTTCGCTAAGAAAAAATGGCCACAACTTGGCCCAGATGGACTCCCTCTTTTCTACCTATTCCCTATTAGAGCTGCAAACGTTTTTTTTTTTAATAAAGTCCATCTTCTTCTAAGCAGACTCTTAAAATTACCTCGTGCTCCTGTTACGATGAGCACCATCGGGCCATACGGGGACTGCAACCTCAAAACTTCCTGTCGGCTTGCGGCGGCGCTTTCACAGAACGGACTCACCCAAATGCGGCTCGTTTGTGGTTTGCAGGCGTCAAAACTGCTGTTGTCTCCGATGCTCATTTATTTTTTTTTTATGTTTGGAATTATTTAGTATTTTATGTGTTACTGTAGAGTAGCAACTTAAGTAATAGTGTGATAGAAGTTCAATGAGAATTTACGAAAGTGTTAGGGTTAAAGTGGGGTAATTGGGTGTATGAAGTGGCAGGGAGTTTAAAAGTGTTTCATAAATCTTTCTCTTTGGAAGGTCCGAGGTATAAATCCTGTTAAATCATCAGCGAGTCCGCCAAGTCTCTTGTCAAGGATATTTGGATGTAACGTGAGCTTATATATATTGTGTTTGGTTTGTTCATTGATAATATCCCTAATCAAGGGACCTTTAAGGAGGAAGCCAGTAAGTCTTCGTTCCTTTTCCTCAAATGAGCGCCTTACTATCCTCGTATGCTTGGCGAAGGTTAAACGGTCTCCTAGGTGACCCCAGGTTCTTATAATTTCTGACCTGCTTATGAAGCTCTCCATGCAGTAAAAAGCCAGGGCACAACTCTTTTCACACTTTGCCGGGTTGATGGATATATTCCAGCTACAGGTCCAATTAGCCTTCGAGTTGATAGGGTTCCATCCTGGTCCACCCTGAATGTCCTGTCAGAGAGAAAGCTCCTAACCATTTCGAATAGATGCGGGTAAATTACTGGCTTGAGCTTGCAAAGTAGCCCTGCACGCCACACCCTATTAAATGCTTGTTGTATGTCTAGATATGCAGTTTCCACGTATTGCTTACAGTGAAACCCCTTGAGTATACACTCAACCACACGGTGCAGCTGATCAGGGGTGCCGTGCCTGAGTCTGAACCCAAATTGAAATTTGGGAAGAGCGTTCATTGCCGTCCGAGACTGTCGTAATCTCCTAAGGATGCAACTTTTCTGAAGCTTACCAAATGTAGAAAGGAAGCTAATAGGCCGATAACTGTTTAGGTCCTCGGGTGGTTTGTCAGGTTTAAGAATCCTCGCCAGGGGTTTTCTTGGCTGTTAGCTTTTTAATATCCTCTTTAACCTTCTGCAGGGTTACAGGTGGCACAGGGAGTATTTGGTGTGTCATAGCAAACTTGTCAGCCACTATCTATTCCCTCCCGGCAGAGGCTGCTGCGAAGGGAGTAAATCTACGTTCCAGATTCTGAGCAAAATCTTGTCTAAGTGTCATCCTCCTTTTTGATTGGAAACTCGGGAGTAGTTTGCCTCTTATAGGATATAGTCAGCTTCCAAAGGGAATAGTTGGAACTTGCATCAGCTGTCACGTTATCCAGCATACGATCCCTATCTTCAGCCTTATGTATTGACCGTTTTTTCCGTACTCTGATTGAAATCCTTCTGAACAACATGGTGATCATTATCTCGGATGTGCGTATATACTAACGGCTAAGCCTCTTCATCTGCACTCTTCACACACAATGACGCCTTGCCGTAAGAAAACTTGGAGACACCGGTGGGCCGCAAAAGCAGCAGCTTCCCCAATCCTTGTAACGAGGATATTGATGGCTGAAAAATAAGTCCTCCTGAAGAAGTGCTCCTTCGTGTTTAGGGAGGTGAAAAGCTCAAGAGAGTTATCCAGTGAATCTTAGAAGGCAGAAAGACAAAATTCTGGTGTCAGCAGACTGGATCCACAGACACCAAGATTGGTACAAGCAGCAAATGATCAGAGCTAAGATCATTCTCGTCCCTGATGGAGAGTACTTTCAATCGATTTGTGAATAAAAAAATCAATTCATGACAATTTTTTAACTTCTGACAACATGAAGGTGGTAATAGGAAATTCCTTTCTTGATCAGAATGGCTGAACCACCTCGGCGAGTATTGCTGGGGTGATCAGCTCTCAGACATTTTAAACCTGTAACAGTAAAATTGATACCAGAGTTTAAATATGTCTCCGCAATTAACATGATGTCAATTTTGTGCAGTAGGGTAAATATAAGCAGCTCACTCACATTTTATGCCAAACTGCGGACGTTCCAGAATCCAATGCGGAAGTCATTAGTCAAAATTGGCTTTGTACCTGCAAACTGTCAGAGGGAATCCTCCCTGAATCTGGTTCACGTTCTGGGCTAGATCTGCCACTGTGAGGTATAGCTGAGCGACCACCTTTCGAAGCTCTTGTATCATTTGCAAAAAATACTTAACAAGTCAGGTGTGGAGGCAGAAGGCGCAACAGGGGCAAAGGAATGATCACAAGCTTTGGATCTGGATCGCGCTCTCCTGCTATTGCCAGGAAGGTTAGGAAACTTCGTAATGTAGTTAGTTCAATTCCGATTAAACGGTGAAGAGTCCATTTAAGGAATAGGCTTACCACGTAGCCCAGTGACATCTGCAAAGGACAGTCTATTGCAGATAGCCATGGTCGGTATAAATTGGTTTCGACTACAGGTACTGGGTTGTACCAGAGCGACGATTGTACAGTTTACGGAAATATACAGGACAAGCTCGAAAATAAGCCGCGTGATTACCCAGGCAGTTTACACAAACAAAACACCTAAAATACTGCCTTAGAGTCTTGTTCTTCCTGGGTACTTCAATTGTCACCGTCATCCGTCCAACTCTAGAAATTTTCAAGACGTCTCTGTTGTTGGGAGCAGGGGAACAAAACTACTACGCTGGCAACCAATAGAGCACGACTTAAAAACTTGATCCACTCCATTGGTTTTCCATTCATTAAGGCAGAGGCAGTGTGGTGGGAGTAGCCAGGGGCTTTCGGAATCATAGAGTTCAGCTGAGCTCGCTTAGAAGCTGCGCTGCGGGGTCCACCCGCAATGTCAGTGAAGGGAGTAGGGGTGAATCGTAGGCGATCGAGTGTTATCATTTGAAAGAGTCTCCAAGGTAAAGCATCCAGTTAGAGATTGCTCCTCTGTGTTGGAGGTGCCAGCTGTGGGTGGGTAGCAGAAACCACCAAGCCACAACCAGGCAGGGAATCTTGCTTTGCGCTGATGAATAGTTTAATTTTTTTTTATTGGAAGACAAATTTTTGCCTAGCATAATACTACGGTTTGCTTAATTCAGTATACATTACATCTGTCTGGATGTTATTATGGAAGCTCTAAAAGATTTGTTGTTTTTATAAAACCATGTTGACATCGAGAAATAACTGATCTACAAAGGTACTGCAAATGCGGAGCTATTACGTTTTCGAAAAGATTTGGAATGTCCGACAACGTAGAGATTTCTTTTTAATTGTTGGCATCCGATTTGCTACTTTTTTTGTGGAGAGGAATAATAAAATATTCCTTTCAAATAAAAGGAATGGTTTCTAAAAATAAGCTAAATTATTTCAGAAGGAGATTGCAAAGGGCGTCGGCACAATACCTAAGCGCAAAGCTTGCAATTCCCTCGGGTCCTGGGGAAGAGAGCTTTCGTTTAAGCTAGGACTGAAAATTAAGTTAGATTTTGGCATGACGAATCCGAAGAGTTTGAATAAGTTGTTTGGAAAAACTACGAAAATAGATCGGTTATTGCCTGATCATTGTTTGCGATAGTATTTTCAAATTAAAACAAAGAAGGATTTTTAGGCTTACGTTTAGTGTTAACAAAATTATAAAACTGTGTTGTGTCCTGTGAGAACTGGATCCTGCAACGTTTTTATAACAATTCGTATTCAGCACGGTTAAGTTTGACCAAGCTGATAAGTAAGAGGAAAGGGCAGATTGAGAAGCGGTATATTTTTTAGCCGATATACTGTGAACACAGCTGTAAAAACTTTGGAGCTCAGAATCTCCGGCTTTAACCAGGTTTCTGTAAAAATAATGACCTGAGATGCCAAGGAAAGACTATCAGAATACAAGTAAGTAAGCTCACTAGGTAAGCCTCTTGCATTCTGATAGGAAATACCTAGGGCGTAGGTTAGTTTGGACTGGGAGACGCAGATGGCGCGGTCTAATCAGGCCCAGGAAGAGTTATTTCTACGCTTTTTCTTTTCCTAGGCTTCCAACTCCTTAACAACAACATACTCTGGCCAAAATTTGGTAGAGCAAATTATGACAAATAGTTCGTTAAGGACATTTATTTTAAGAATATCCGTAGCGTAAGAAAAATGTAATATTTCCACCTTAAGCTTTTGCTTTGGATAAATACGATAACATCTTCCGATGTTTGATGAGGAGAAAGACTGCTATTAGGTCTTTAGACAAGGCAGATTTAATATTTGCAGGGCCGTTATCGGTCGGTATTCCGGTTCTGACACCCAGGGCTGATGTATTTATATCTACGGGGCTTTGGGGGTCATTATTTATGATCCACAATGGGACAAAACGGATATGACCGGTGGCACGGGCCCTGCTGAGAGGCCGTTGCGGATAGTTGGGATACGCCTGAATGATGTCCCCTAATTGTGATTTGTTGCGTCTTGAAGACTTATTTAATAGCTAAAGGCTATTAAATTGGGTATTCAACGCCAAGAACATATTATGAGTTAAAAAAAAATTAAATATATCGTCGCATTTCCGCTCTTGGTTTGATGCATTAAAGACATCATCTCCTTTTCCACCTCACCAGAGGCCTCACAGCAGTAACATAGGTCGATGTTTTTTTCTCACATCGTTCACAGTACAAGCTGCAACACCAATGTGCGTTGTGACGAGATCACAAAAATTATATGTAATAAATAATTATAGTCCTATTTAATAAGTAGGATTATGTAGATAGTAAATATAAATTAGTTAATAAGTCAGAAACTAAGCCCACGCGCACACATAACACCCGCAGAGACAACACGCGCACACATAAAGAGATAACACTAGCTCATTCAACACCGGCAGAGACAACATCATCACATTCAACACCGATCGGCGGAGCCAACCTCTCCTCAGATCCAACATCATGGCAGAGGCAATATCCAAATCGTGCCGTAGATTGGCGGAGCCAACGATCGGCAGAGCCGACCCTGGCAGAGCCAACACGAAGCTAACGTGCAGCCACCCGAGATCGGGCCGAGGTTGCTGTTTCTAGGGACGCTAGGAATAGGAACGGGGCATCAACCCCGCAGGCAACGAAACCCACGTATTCGTACCTACGCCGCGAGTGCCCAATCCACGGCCAGGATAAGGAGACGCCTCTGCCAGGACGCCCTACAAACGGGTGAGCATGGAAAGGTCAGGGCATCTTATTTAAGGAATCTGCGTGTGTGGAGAGAGTAGGATAGAGAGTAGGAATAAAACAAAACATATACTAATACATAAAATGCTCCCCGTTCTTCTCTCTTCCCCTCTGCGTCCCTTCAGCTAGTCCCCTCCCCCCTGCGCGTCACCGCAGCTGCAGAATTCTGGGCGTGGGCCAAGACGGGAGTAGCTACTCGCTGCCGTTGGAACATACCCACGCCCACGTTACCGGCTGGGTGAGGGACTTATCGTCCGCCCCACAGGGACTCTTGCTAATACCGTCTCGCCGTGGACACTTGCTAATACCCTTTCGCCGTGGACACTTGCTGACACTTTCCCCTCAGACTGTGGCAGCTTCCGCCCATGCTGGGGCTGAATAGAGGAGTTGCGATACGACGCTTGCAAGCATCTTTCTCTTCCACTGGTTAGGGCCTCTGATGTTTAACAGGATACTGGGGAGAGATCTTGCGGTTTTGCTGGCTTTTTTGTGGATATATTCTAGATAATTTCAATAGGTGATTCATATGTCCAGGATGCCGCACAGGTACCTAATCGCGCGCTGCGATGTAATTCGTAGTCCGCCTACCCGTTTCCGCTGTTTCCAAGCGCTTCCTGCTTAAAATCAGGGATCCTTCTGAATTGTGCGATGCCAGTTTTAATCCTTAGCCACAACTACCAGCACTACATGGCTGCGGCCAATCCTTAGCAGGTAACTGGGGATGTTGAAGGCTTCCAGGGACTTCAGTGTCCACCTCCAGTCTGCAGAGTTAAGAGCGTTCCGAATATATAGTGTTACCACCAGACAAAGCATTGTAATAAGTACCTTAGCGCCAATTTTCCATCTTGCCCCTGCGATGGGGTAAGTGTGGCCAAGTTTGTGATCATTTCGATGGGTCAAGGATCTACTTTGTTCGGAAACCGAACTTAATTAGCGACATCCCACCAGCGCTGTCTCCAGCCTCAACACAAGCACCTTCTCGAAGACTTTCCCGATCATTTCTAATAGAAAGATAGGTCTGTACGACGTGTCCTCTCTCACAGGCTTACTCCGCTTCGGAAGTAGTTTGAGCCTCTGGTGTTTCTTCCAACAGGTACTTGTTAAACATCTCCACGATCACCTGTTGTATGATTTCCTGCTCTATGACCGGCGCATGTGCTTCATGGACTCGCTGCTCACATGGTAGGTGAGGGGCTGTCCATTTGAGAATAGGACCCGGACAGTACCATCGAGGACCTCCGGGTCCGATGGTGATTTCCTGCCGCACTTACGCGCTTTACCACTTTTTATACGCCCCGCTCCATGGATTCTTGTGTACGTCGTCGCAGAGCTTTAGGAAACACGCCTTCTTGAGGGCTTTCCTTGCGATCCTAGGCCCGTCCGCGTGTGCCAGCAGCCTTATATGGCTCGCTAAGCATCGCCTATCTGGATTCTCGTCTTCTACTTGCCGGAAAAAGATCAAATGAAGCACTTCGGTTCCCCGCATTTCATGCAGCATCAGCTCCAGTCAGTCTGCTTCAAGTCACCTATAGCACATTGGAGAACCGTTTCGTTTCCTGACCGTACAGGAGGTTCAACCTATGTACGAGCGGATGCTTTGACCCTTGACCTTGGCTCTGTCAAAGCTATTTTGCGTCGCGATCGCTGCCACTATGTCTGGCTCCTTGATATGCTTGTCTGCATGGACTTTTGGCTCGCGGCCCTTGCAGTGACTCCGTTTATATTGCTCAGTCCTTGCACCTTGCTTCTTGTCCAATTTTTGAATGCTTTCTGCGATGACCCCGCTTTGAGAATATTTATGGCACGCCACTGCAGGTTCGGGGCGTTCTATATTTCGCATTCCCGAGCGGAGTTAAGCCACTCGCCTATTTCAACGTGCAGTTCCTTCTAACGCGCTTGTTCTTCATAACCAAGGTTATATGGCGGACCTAAGTGACCTGACTGACCCAACTTCGCGATTATTTTTAGGCACTGGGATGCCCTGCACCTCATCGGTGCCGTGTCTCTTTGGGAGCTTGCTGAGCTAGCAGCGTCCGGTGTATTCTCGACATCCGTATTTCCACTTCTAATCGGTTGCGGAGCCTCGCTCGCTAGGTGGATCGGCGATTATAAGATCCTCCTACTCCTAAAGGCCATGGGACCGTCGCTCTTCCCGTTATCTTGGCTTGGCGTAGTAACTTCAGTGACCTCCAGACTCTATGCCCAAGCCGGGCAATCTCCCGCGTGTGGATGCTACATTCTTTTTTCATTTTGGCAGCTAGGTTGGGCTGCATTTCACCTCCAGCCAGGTAAGTATAACTGCCGGCCAGGACGCAGACTATGTAGCCGCCCAAGATGGGTCAGACGCTACCTGGGTTGATAGTCTGCTCCTTGACCTTTACCCTCTATTACTCTCCTGTGCGAGTCTTGGTAACTGGTTTCGCGACGATTCCGCTACCTATTGCCACGGATCAGGAATCTGCTGCTCGAAAACAGTCAAGCTACCTTCTACCTCCTGAGATGCATATGCGTGTCGTAGAAGGTAGCTATCGTCCGCGATAGCGAAGGTCGGCGCCAGGAATGTTTTTGGAGAAAATGGTGTCACCACTCTCTCCGACGCCCCAAATCCTTGGATTCGAAAATCGGATTCACCGGATCCTCCGTAAACACCAGAGGCTTGACGCTGTAGGTGAGTGCCCTCAGCGCGATTTCTGCGGTAGCGCCTCCGCGTTGCAACCGTAATCGGCAACTTCAGTTTACTTCACATGGCGTTACCATCAGTATGCAAGAAGGCAATCTAATAATTTATATGGGAAATCTCTTGCCGAGAATTAGGAACATCGACCATTATGCATATTGACAATTTAAGCGCTCAGGAGTTGGAAAAAATCCGGAACATTATTTAAGATCGAAGCATATAGATCTTAGACATCTGCATGAATGCCGAAAAAGAAGTTGGAAAAAGAGACAAACGAAGAAAAACGAAGTGAGAGAATGAGAATGCGAATCAATGAGTCGTATATTTTCAGCCGAATGCCAAAACTGTTGGTTAGTTTTTGTTGGCTTGTCATATGTAAGAAATAAGAATAGAATATATATATAGAATATGAGCGCAATAAAATTCTTCATGGTGTTTTTTGTTAATTAATTTATTTATTTTTCTTCTTGCTAGTACATGATTTTATACATTAAATAATGTTCGAGTGCAAGAACATTATTTCATTAATAGAAGGCAACGCCTTTCAGTTATTAAATTTTGTCCAAATCGAGGAAGGCTTTAATCATGTTCGACCCACGATCGGTTACGATTACGGGATTGTCCACGTCGGGACCACATTCTTAATATTGCTTCCACTTTTGAATGTATATTATGACCTTGAAACAGGAAAAAATTAAATTCAATTTATACACTTAAAAGAAAAGTTATCAAACCTGTGCACGGCGTGTCCTTCATAGACTTCATAGCCATAAGACGATCCTCCAAATCTCCCTCCTTTATGTAATGGACAGTGCATGAGAAATACGACGTTTTTAAATAGTTATCTGTCCATATGTCACTGATTATGGCATATGCAAAGGCCTTTTTCTTTTCAATTTCGGATTTAATTGGTTCAAAGTGTATATAAGTGCATATATCTTTAAAATGTTTCTTGATACAGTTGTTGGATATGGCAACAACTTATCTACATCGACATTTGAACCAAATGTGGCTTAAACATAAATTAAAAACCATGCAAACTTTTTTATTCCGGAGTCGTCTATATATATATATATAACAACCCATTCGGTAACAACTGCTACGCCCTCATCCTTCGTTGCTTGAGTTACGTCAATAGCGGACTTTGCGAAACTTACTTGCGTTTATAACATAGCACTTATAAACCGTGAAGCACGTCTTACAGGCTTCCAAATCTATCAATTCCGCTCCATCTTATTATTTTATTTTTGAAAAAAATTTCCACACTTGGCTTCGGCCTCTCTTCTGAATTAAGCTATACATTCCACTGTGCAGCTTATCTTTTGCATCCAATACACTTTTTGCAAACTATACAATTAAATTGAAAGACTTATAATTCTGAAAAAACACACAAAAATAAACACTTATGGACTGGTCACAAATAAAGACTTATTAATCTAAGCACAAAAAAAAAACAAATTATCAACCACAATACATATATAATATACATTAAAACAACAATAAAATAAACCAAACAAAATCAACTAAATACACATTAAAAATACATACCGAATCGCCAGCTTCTTTCACGCGTAATTCGTCCATAACAACGCTCTCATCAAACAGCCGCATTCGAATGCGTCGAATGCTTAAAAGTTTTTTGTCTTTGCCAAATTTTTCTTTCTGTTTTAAGCTTCATTCATTCTCACTCATTCCACTGACCTTCGTATGCTATGGCGCGCTATACACATGTAGCTTCAATCAAATTTATTTCATTGTATCCGTGGCCTCACTCAACTCAATTCAATTCGAGGGCAGATGTCTATTAGATATTACAAATTTGTTTAACTATCTTTGAAATAAAAGATGATTGCAGATTTATTAATGAAGAACCTTCAAAAAAAAGCGAGCTTACTAAGGAGTTAAGTATGTATTGTAACGAAGTTCTCTGGCTGGCGTAGATCTCAGTCGCGGCCAAGGAACTTATACAAGAATATTTATAGAGAAAGACGGGAGTGACTGTAGGACTTCGTATTTATGGGTATAGAACCTTAGAAAGCGACTCGACCTCCGAATATTTCTCTACCCTTATCCTCGGTTGAGGCCGTTTGGTTGACGGCGTGCTGGGAAGCGGAAAGCTAGCGACGCTTTCACTCTGATTGCTGCAATCTGCTTTGCCCTTTGCCACCCTCTCAGCAAGCTGTTGCTCTAACACGAAGGCGAGAGGAGCGTGAGCCAAGCTGGGAATGCGAAAGGGAATCGACTCCGGCTGGCACCAGTTCCGCGCGGTTGACCAAGAAATGTAATGACTCCAGGTCGTGGCGATTCGCCGCTTATTCCAATATGCGTGTTTCGCAAGCAAATCGATGGGAAGGGAAAGCGGGACTATCTCGGCTTCTGCAAGTTTCGCGAATGGTAGTGCCGAAACACGAGACTCGCAGCATCGAGAGGAAAAGAAGGGGGACAAGAGGACAAGAGGACAAGAGGACAAGAGGAGGACAAGAGCTACACACCCGTGACTAAATTACTCAGTTAAATGTGTCTTATGGTATAGATATGTACATATATATTTTTTTCAGTTATTCTACGTTCTTGGAATCTTTGGTCACTACTACCGCCCCTACTACTGTGGGTTTTTGGTAGGGTTTTAAATTACTCTCGGTCGATGGCTGCCAGAAATGTCGTGGCACGGCCTGGTTGTATATTTTCACTATTTGTCTGGGTTGCTCTGTTCTCCTGCACTTAGGCAGGCACATCTACACTCTTACCGATCGGCGGTATGCATATGTATAAAAACGTCATTCGATCTTATAATCTTTCTGGCAGCACGTTGTTATATTTTCGGCAGTTAGTTATAGTTTGACTACACCCGCAACCGCTCGCTTATCGCAAACCGCTTATTAGTATAACCCGCATAAAACTTAATCTAAAACCGCTACAAATTAATAAACTCAAAACATCTAAGAAAACATTAATACAGTCCACTTCGCTAACATTTTGGTCCTTCGAGTCGGTATCGCAATTGTTTTCGAGTTTATATTTGTGAACTAAAAAAGACAAATTGACCACTTTACATAATGAAGCCAATAATGCATCGGACGATTAAACAATGAGGTGCCTACAAGGGGCAAATGACTCGCACCCTTTACACCCTCTGCAGAGATGTGAAAACGTGGAAACATTGCAACTAAGGCTGGATCGGTAAGGCGGTAAGGCGGTAAGGGCAAGTTCTACAGCGCGCACGCTATTTATAGTAAAGCCAAAAAAGAGACGGCAGGTCACGATCAGGGACAAGAGCAGTCTAATCTTTTACTCTCAAGTACAGTGGAACGTCTATTCTAGGGACAAAACCAACTTTTAAAACAATTTTATTCCCTATCAGATGCAGCTGATTTAAGCTTTGAGAAAATTCAGATTTCCACATTTTCCGAAAATATGAGGATTGGAGTCAGTTTCGTGATCTGTTTTTAAGTTCAGTACACAATAACGAGAAGCTCTCCAAGTGCCAAAAATTTCATTAACTGAAATCTTATTTTGATGGTAAAGCACTATCTCTAATTATATATATTACCGATTGTAATGGCAATTACCAGAAATTGGAAAATCTTAAAAAAAAACGCCCATCGCTGTATCCTTTGTTCAGAATTTTCTGTCGTTCTTACGGCTAACAATTCGAACACCGCTGAATTGCGTAAGGTAATTGTATTTTCAAGGATGCATGTCGAATTCGAAGCCCTAGATGTTCTAGACTGCCGCACTTTTGCCTGAAATGCTAAGCTTTGCTTCAATTGCCTAAGTCGATCGCATCAAGTCAGGGATTTTAACATTTCGAACACTTTCCGTCAATGCAACGGTAAGCATCACACGTTAGTCCACCTGATTGAGTCAAGATCCGTTTCTTTGGCACCTAATTATCTGTCTGCTGCTGAAGTAAATGCAGCATGCTGATGATGCCGCTGTTAACCATCACACTCTAAAGAGAGCTTGCATTCAAACTTTGCTGCCATCTATTCTTGCCAATGTAATTGACACATGGGGCAACAAGACCACATGTCGGTTATTGCACGATACTGGATCGACAATAACTATGGTAGCTGAGTCGTTTATCCATTTCGGTTTAGGTGCTAACCCACGTAGTGTTAGTCGAGGTCTTCGATTCCAGCTCAGCAGTTTATTTCCAGCGCTCCTATATGGAATAAGATTCGCAGT
The DNA here is from genome assembly GCA_035046265.1 of Drosophila bunnanda. Lineage (NCBI taxonomy): Eukaryota > Metazoa > Arthropoda > Insecta > Diptera > Drosophilidae > Drosophila > Drosophila bunnanda. Next base: position 765,107 of record JAWNOB010000033.1, on the reverse strand, counting down.
CTTCCCTTGGCGCATCCAACGTTTGGAGCTCCAGGAAAAATGGACGTCATTCTGATCAGCTACGGAACATATATACTGGAAATCGACGAGAATTTGGTATCAACTACCCCCTCGCTCTACATACTAATTTTGGTTGAGTTATTACGGGCAGTCATAATGATTGTAACAAAACATTGACTCAGGCACAAGGCCACTACGTTCACAAAGACTTCGATTTTGCTTGCGCCCACAACTGTATTACTAAAGATTCTCTTTTAAGATAGCTGGCTAAATTCTTTCGAATGCAATGAGGTAGTAGCTCGCCAATTATGTACACGGTGGCAACAGTTTTTAACTGAACTTGTCGAGTTCCCCGTTACATATCTGCGTCACATCAATCAATGCATGGATTTTCGGAGGCCTCGTCTCAGGCATATGCTGCTGTTTGCAATCGCACTGCTGAGAGGATTGTCCACGAACTTGCTGGACACATCTTCGTTGTGAAGATAATCCTACAGATTGTGCATCGCGAGAAATACTGCCTAACGACCTCGTCGTTTGGTGGAATGGACCCGCTGGGCTATCGCAGTCACGTACAACTTGGCCACCCGTTAATGCTAAGTTTGTTATGTCGACTGAAGAACAGACATTCCTAAAGACCGAACCCATTTTTAATTTACACATTTCCAAGGACGGAAATGCGCTAGCCTGCATGATCAACAAAACTTGATCACGGTCCCGGTTATTGAGGATATCCATCACTGCTTTCGTTTCATTCATAGTCGTCGTAGAAATAATAGACTTTTGATTTTCCTGTCGGCGTGGGAACTTCAATATGCACGATTTGGGATATTTACCTGCGTTCAGAAAGAGTTTTTTAAAGTATAGTACACGCACTTAAGCACCGGACAGCCACTGTCGAAGTATTCGAAGTTGATCCGCTACAACCCCTTTCTTGGCGAGCAGAGAGTAACTCGTGTTAGTGGTCGCTTAGATAATTCTATAGCTAATTATGACGCAAAACATCCCATAATTTTGAGTAAGGACTCGCCAATTGCTGCTTTATTAATTCGATATAAACATGCTGCATCGCTACACGCTGGAGTGGAATACACGTTTCATAGTCTATGTCAATGATATTGGATTCTAGGTGCTCGAAACCATGTCCGCAAAACTGTGTTCAATTTCAGAACTTGCTTCTTGCAGCGAGGGCACATGAGTTCTCAGCTTATGGATGATTTACCCGAGTTCCGTACTCAACACGCTCGCTTTTTTCTCCACACAGGCTTGGATAATACTGGACCTGTGACGATCAAAGCATCGACAAGTCGGATACCAAAACTTGGCAAAGCTTGGCTTGCAATCTTCATTCGTCTATCTACAAAGGCAATGCATATTGAATTAGTCAGTGATCTGACAACATCCGCTTTTATAGCCGCTTTCAAACGCTATTGGTCTCGACGTGAGCCCATATTGGATTTATATTCGGACAATGGTACTACTTTTCATGGAGCTAAACGAAACGAGAAATAGATGAAATTCAACCGGTTGCGATTGCCCAAAGTCAGGATGGAGAGATTTCAAGCTTCTGTCGAGTAACGAAATTAATTGGCATTTGGAATTGGGAGACTGGAGTGCGATCTATAAAGTTGCACCTAAAACTAGTTATTGGCAGCAGTGTACTCACATTCGAGCAATATTCAACCCCGCTAATTCAGATTGAAGGGCTTCTGAATTCTTGGCCTTTGTGCGTACCAGAGCCATCTTTCCTGGAGGTAAACTTAAACAGACTGCGGCTCTGCAGACAATTGTATCTCTTAGTACACTTTAGGTTCGATCGAAATGGTAACAAGATGCTCAAAATGTTGAATTGGACGCCCTTGTTGTATTGAAGGAGCCAAATCAACTGCCAAGCAAGTGGCTGTTGGGACGAGTTACAAAAGTTCATCCTGGCCAGGATCAGAGGGTCTGTGCGGTCACAGTAAAAACCTCCAAAAGAGTCTACAATTACGAATGTTGCTGAGCTTCCTTTGAGCTGAAGATTCGTTCAGGGGGGGTATATTAAGGAATAGATCGGCTGCAAAAATTGAATATAACCATTATTAGGTAACTCTTCAGAGAAGTTCTAATTAATTTACTTTTCCATTTACGTTTACAGTTTTGCTACATATTGTTTCGAATAGCTTTATATGCCATACTTATAATTTTACAATATTACAATTTTGTATAATATATATATTTAAATTATAATTATATTAATTGCTGCTCCGGATGTTTTGGTCGTCGCCAATTTGGCTACACTGACTCTATGACCCCTGTTACGGTCGCCATGTAGAAATATTCCTGTGAAATCCCAAATTGTCCAATAGGTAGCATAGTTGTTTCATCAACTTCCTCAGTTGAACGTCTTTATTGAATTGACTTACAATTCTCTTAGCCTTACTTAAATATAAATAATTTATATTTAATGAATTCCTAGTGATCAAACTGAAATCTGCAAGGGTATACATACTTCGGCGTAACAAAGTTAACCGTCGGGCGTCAGCCGATAGGGTACACAGAGTGATTAACGGGTAACATCTGCCCTAACTGTGTGAACCATTGGTAGTGTGACTATACTCTCCAAGTGAGGGCGGATATGTTGACCAATTGTAGTCGGGCGGACCTAGGCAAGTCTTTAATATGCCTCCCCTCAAGTCAGGGTTCCCAGTCGAACTTTTCTGTAGGGAATCAGTGTGCTTTTCGTACAGAATCGCTCAGGTTCTATCTTACCGATTATGTAAAGTTATTCGCTTTTATTCATGAGTGAGGGGTTAATTCATGATGCCTGATGATGTCTGTAGTAATCGGGGTCGCTGTCGAATCATGATGAAATTTATCCTGTGAGGTATGCAATAAATTCAGGAAAACATATTGATTCATAAAAAGGAATATGAAGCTTTGACTTTTTTACAAGCCAATTTTTTTTCCATTCGTTACTTTTAAATTGTTAATTGTAGTAAATCCTTTTTATATTATTATTATATATATTATAGGGCCAACTGAGGATCGAACCTGCGTCTTAGTGTTTAACAGTACCGCCGTTTACGTATCAAAATAAGGTTACAACTTTATATAATTTTACTTATACTTTTCTTGAGGATTTTCATATTCATAAACATTTTTAGCCAAAATATGAAGTGTAATTTCCTTATTATACTTATATAAATTAATATAGATCAATTTATTTAGGTTTTTGATAATTATTTCGTGGAGCGGAGCTGCCACAGAAAAGCGATGATGAGTTAGGTTTGTTTATATTTATTACGAGGAGGAACTGCTCGCTCGCTTCATCAAATCCAAAGTGAATACAGAAATATAAACTTAAAGCTAACAAAGGGTTTTCTCACAGCGGCTACGCAAATATGCTGAGTTGGCCGTCTGTGCGGATGCAAACAGTCCAATGCTGGGTTAGCAAAGAATCCGATGCATGGTCGCGGACTTATTGTTCGGTTAACTTAGTTAACTACGCCCCCTTCAAGATTTAGGCCACCCTCGGCCGACCCTATCTCGGCGATTACCTCCCTCAATTGGGCGGCTAATTTTTTGCGTTAATGACTCGCTGGCAGGTGAGCAAAATACAGATCAGAGCACAGCATACCGCTACTACGATTAGCGCTACCTGATACGTTTGGGTGTTGTTGACCTCATCTCCCACTTTCTGGATGAACCTCAAGTTACGTTCATTAAGGCGATGAAGGTAAGGGAGGCTCAAAATCTCGTGGATGCCGGTTATGTTCAACAAAGGTGAGCTTGCCACTCCCGGATTCCTTATCCGGATGTTGTCGTGGTTGATGAACATGGTTCCATTAATCACAACACGATCGTTGAATGTTATGAGATACGTGCCATCCATTGTCAACTCGAACCTGCGCTAAACAGTCATTAATTATGATAGTGCCCTCATCCACTTAAGTGACCGGGTGCAAGTCGCTCGGTTGGGTATCGCAATGCGCAACACCTCCTGCGTGAAGATCTCTGGCGCATGAGCCACCCACAGATAGCTGACAGAATGTGGCACCAGGTGTTGCAGTGCAGTTTTCAACTTGATGGACTCTTTCATAGCATAGTCGAAATAGTATGCGAATTCAGTGATGGTTCATTGTCACAGTAAATTGTCTTCGCATTCGGGAAGAAATTCATGAGCTGCAGTAAGGCTGTTTTTTTAAGTCCTCGATTGTTCTGGAAGCAACCGGTTGTACCACGCAAACTTTGAGAACTTATCTATACAGGTGAGAAAGTATTTTTTATCCGTGGAAAAAATGTCTATGTGTAACATTTCTCCCACATGAGAAGGGATCGGTGTTTCGCCTAACTCTTGCTTTCTCGGGAGCCTGTCATATTTAGCCTTAGCGCACGTTTTGCAGTTAGCGACAATTTCGGTAGCTAACTTAGCCGTTTTTTGGAAGTAGTACTCAGTGAGCACCTGCTTCACATTTTCTTGGGCTGCTCTATGGGCCCTATTGTGTTCGGCCGTAAGGATTTTTTTCTTTCATCGACCGCAAAAATGTCCGTGACCCAATTCTTGCAGTGCAAAAACTTGGTGGCTGGGAATGCCCGGACCAGATTATCTTGAATCAATGCAAGTGTGTAGCGCAATGTATTGCATTCACACCTTTTGGGACTATTGTGCCTGCGAGTTCATCGAGTATTGTCTGCTCGCAAGAAAAGCTAATTACGTGTCGTCTCTTGTTTCCAAAGAGTTTTAGCAAGAAGCGCGCCTCTTCTATAACAATTTGGATCTGGAAGCAGTTAAGCGGCTTGTCGGTTGTTTCTATAGCGTGAGTTAGTGATATCTCACTGTGAATTGTCGCCACGCAAGACTCAGCATCTTGCGTTTCCATGGCGTTCACTTGCTGTCTTGATAGCACTTCAGCAACTAAATTCTCTTTACCGGGTTTGTAAAAAACTTTTGCGCCGGCTTCGTCTATGCGCGCCTTTCACCTTTTGATTTTGGAATTCGGATTTGATTCCGATACCGAAAACGTTAACGGCTGGTGGTCGGTGTAGATATTTATGTCCTTTACTGCATATAGATAATGCCGTAATTTTCCGAGTGCCAAACAATGGCCAAAAGTTCCCTTTCATTGGTGGCGTAGTTTACCTCCCTATCCTTCAATGTTCTCGAAATCATTGTGATAGGTCGGCCCTCTTGAGAGAGCACCGCACCAATTCCATAGGCTGAGGCATCCGTCGTTAGATCGAATGCCTTTTTGTAGTCCGGATATCTAAGCATGACATCTTCAGTTGCTAATATGTTGCCCAATTTAAAATAAGACCGCTGTTGTGCTTCGGAAAACTGCACTGGAAAATTTCTGGATTTGTGCCTAGATACACTTCCATTCTCTCCTTTCAGGATTTCTGAGATAGGTCTGCCAATCGTTGCGAAGTCTTTTATGAAGCACCTGTAGTAGCTTGCAAGACCTAGGAATGACCTTACCTTAAATACATTCTTTTTCTCGGGGAACTCCTTTATAGCCTTTAGTTTTTCTGGGTCTGTGCCACTACTGGTGACGATGAACCCAATGAAATTTACGCTTTTCTTAAAAAAACGTGATTTTTTTGGTGGATACTCTCATGTTTGCATCGTATAGGTTCTTTAGAACCCAATCCACATGCCTAAGATGAGAGTTTTCATCCTCCGAAAAAATGATGACATCGTCTACGTAAACGTAGCAGAACTTGCCGATTTGCTCACGCAGAATATCGTCAATAGTTCTTTGAAAAATACTGGCGGCATTTTTCAGGCCAAATCGGAGCCTACGAAATTCGTATTTTCCCCCGTTTACGGAAAGGAAGTTTTAACACGGTCTTTCTCTGCGAGAATACTTTGATGATAGCCGGATTTTAGATCCAGCGTCGAAAAATACTTGGCTTTTCCAAGGTTACCAAGTATCATTGAGATATTCGGCATGGGGTACCTGTCGGCTATTGTCCTCTCGTTTAGCTTGCGAAAGTCTATGACAAGTCGCAAATTTCTATTGCCCGCCTCATCAACACCCTTCTTATCTACGACCCATATTGGGTTATTATAAGGACAGACCGGCTTTTGGATTATACAATCTTTTTAGCAGGTCTCGGATCTCCCTATTGCTTTTAGCGAAAGTAGCCGCAAAGGCTACGACTTCTTGTGCCAAGGCCAGGGCCGACGGTAAATCTTTTGGTTTTGCTGCGAAAAGTACGTCTGTGAGGTTTCGTCTGAGACCCGATATGAAGACCCTCAACGCATAGTCATTTTTGCCATACCTGTATCATAGGACATTTTAACTTTATTGGTCAGTAAGGTGAGCTTCTTCTCGACCTCGTCATAATACTGCAACAAGTTTAAGCCACCTTGCGTTAGGGTGCCCAATTCTTGTTCGATGACGTACATCGGACGTTTGTCACTGTAAGTGAAATCGAGGTGACTTATTATCGCATCAAAATTAAGTACAGTGCCGAATGATAAAAGGACCGCATCGGCAGGGCCCCTGATTTTGCTTCTTATAATAATTACAGCCTGATAATGGCGAAAACTTCCATTGTGCCGTCTGAATATTTCATAAGCAGCGACGGCCGCTTGTCTCCAAGAGACGTATGCTTCTTGGGCTCCCGAGAATTCCGGCAGACATTTGACGGCATCTAGGGGCTCGTCACAATGAACCTGATCTATAATCTGTATGGCTTCATACACCCTTATTTCTGGAGCCGGAGCTAAGGTCGGTGCGACGCGCACCGCTTCTACTCGAGCAGCGAGCGCATCAATTATTCGCCGTAGCTCTTGTTCCTTACGCTTGTTCTGGGCGGCCTGCTCTGCTAGTGCTCTACCGACGGCAGTTTCAATGATGACTTTAAGCTGTTCTGAGTCAATGGCCTTGGGACGTTCTGTGATTGCTAAATTTGCAAGCGAAGCTAAGATATCTCCTTCACCCCCAGATTCCGAACCGCTAGAATAATGTTTCCCGCTCGTATGGCAATTGAATGCGTTATTTATGAGTAGTCATGACAGTCAGACTGACACATACGAGCAACGGATTGCATAGGCAGACACAATATAAGGGAACAAAAATAAACAAAGATAAAACGAACCTGTTGCAGGTTTCGTATTTCCGTACGGAGGCAACGAAATGGCAACAAAAAGATGGAAATAACAAAGTCAAAAAATGTTTACGTTGCATTTAATGATTAAATTAATTTTTACTTGCGTCTTTATGGCTGCATTTATTAGAGTTGGATATTCTTAATTTTTACTGACAGTCTATACTAAAGAAAAAAATTTCCCAGTGAAGTGGCATCAAAAATCGCAATGTAATATTTATTTAATAATTATTTGTAAGTGTTAAGGAAAAATTTTGTCTTAACGCAAAATAATAATAAAGTAATTCAATTAACTCGACTAACCGTTTTTTTTTTTTTATAGCCACTGCAGATATAAAATCAATGTAACTTTAAGATTCCACTCACATTATTTTTGCAATTTTTCCTTTCTTCAAATTCCCTGGTAAATAAAATTTTCGCCGTTGGTCCACCGCCGTTGTCCTTTCCAAAGTTTAGGATTTAGGATTTTACGAAATTTTTTGGTAATATTATAGTTGTCCTTTCCGAAGTTTAGGACTTCGGATTTTAAGTTTTTAATAGATTTTTAAGTTTCACAAAACCCGTTTTTTTTTTGAAGTGGAAATGAACCAATTAGAAAATTGGAAAAGAGCCAATTAATATAGATCAATTTATTTAGGTATTTGATAATTATTGCGTGGAGCAGAGCTGCCACAGAAAAACGATGTTGAGTTAGGTTTGTTTATATTCATTACGAGGAGGAACTGCCCGCTCGCTTCATCAAATCCAAAGTGAATACAGAAATATAAACTTAAAGCTAACAAAGGGTTTTCTCACAGCGGGTTTTCTATCAGCGCAGTTTCTGTTAAAAAAAAATAACCCGACAGGGAAATGCCTTCCTACGCGAAAAGCACGGAATACTACATTGAATAGAGCAGCATTCGGTTTTTGAATCATACATAAGGTCATTCCCGCTCGAAATAGTTTTCTATTCTGAGTCGGTCACCGCATGAAGCAAAGTTGGACTGGAGTGTCATGCGACCCGTGTCCCCTGCCTTTCAGGTTCCCAGCTAATTCCAGCTGTGTCTGAACGGATACTTCCCAGGGCCGGGCAACCCTGGATCGTAAATGGCCTTGCCGTGGCTTAGGGGCAAATCCACGGTCGACTCCTTTAAAGCCCCATAACCCCTCCGGCCCGCCACGCTGGTAAGGTCGAGCCAAGCGGGCGATTATGCATAACTAATGAATAGCCACGTGGGAGGCTAAGCCACTCAAAATGCCAGAGATTGACGCGGAGGAGCTACTAAAGCCAATGAACGCCTTAGTATCTTAACCGACATCGGAGATCGATAGAGAGCTGCTGATGCCAAGAACGGTTGTCACAACTACATCGAGATCCGAGATGGGTGCTAGTGCAAGCCCCCTCCAAGTCAATGCCAATACAGGTGTGGCTCAGTTGGGCACCACCCCACATCAATCTAACGATGCACAGTGGAGCCGTAAACACGCCAGCAAAGGCGCTGGAGCTAACAGAGCCAGTTTCATTTTTAGCAAGATAGCTCAGAACGAGGCAGAGGGTAACGTTCACTCTAGAGGCGCAGCCGACAAAGTCAAATTCCTTGCGGTGATCACGGAATTTGAAAAATACAAGCAGACACTCCAAGAGGCGTTCCAGCCTCCGAAGGAGAAGCGCGACCGATCACACGATATGAGCGAGAATGCACCCAAGAGGGCTAAAGCGACATCCTTCCTCAAGCAGGCAAAGAAGTTTAAGGAGGTGGCCATAGATAGTGTGGCTATGGCTCTGGTTAATGAACTCTATGATGAATAAATGAATCAATGAACTCGCCTGCTGGCAAAGAAGTGGGAGAAGATAGAGGCCAAGTTAGTCGACATGGTGACCGAGAGATTGGGTGCCTTCGACTCTTCAGAAATGGTAAGGGGGCACTGGCTGATTAAATGCGACGACGAGTTGTCGAGGAGCTTCCTGAAGGAAAGCGTTGCTACCATAAGCAACAAGTGGAATGGCCGTAGGATAAGGCTAGTCCAGGCCAGGGAGATCCCAAAGAGGCTCAGGCCATCCTCAAAGCATAGAAGAAAATGCATTTTCGAAGATTGTGTTTGTGTAGATTCAGTGTTGTCTGACGTCGTCTCTCTGTGTGAAGGAATTCGATGTTCACTTTAAGTAAAGTAAATAAATAAATAATTATTAATAAATTTATATTTATTAAAATAATAATTCTTAAATAATTCTTTCCTGGTGATCTTCTCAAGTGGATCTTGAGTTATCTTAGTAACACGAAATGCTCTATCCAATAGCCTCAGAGTCACGTCTGGCGTCCCACAAGGTAGCCACCTTGGTTTACACTGTTTATCAATGACCTGCCGCAGGTTCTTAAAAATTCTAGAGTACTTATGTATGCTCATGACGTTAAACTTTGCGTGCAGTATAGGGATAGTTCAAGCCAGTCAGACTTAGAATTGGATCTAAAAAACTTTCATGCGTGGTGTCACGCTAACTCTTTACATCTCAACAGCTCTAAATGCAAACGCATGACATTTTCACGAGTCACTCCCCTGTTTACCACTTATATGCTTAACGACTGCGCTTTGGAAAGAATCTATTTTGTTGACGATCTAGGTGTCCGACTTAGAATCTAGTCGGACACCTAGATCGTCTTTCTTCTTTCTTTCTTTCTTTCTTTCTTTCATTCTCCGAGCATATTTCTCGCATGGTTAACAAAGCCACAGGCATACTGGGATTTATTATGTAACAAAGACGCTCTTTACGTCATTAGTTTGTAACGGCCTGAAGCGACAGTTTGAAAAACCGCCGATGAACGTCGATTTACCAGGGGAGCTAAAGGAAAAGGGGCGTTGCCACCTAGCGAAAATATTTGCCAATAATAAGCTGCTGGCAAATAATGTTGATAAGCAGGCTGCCTGTCACATGTCAGCTGCCGCGAAGTTCCGCCAGCCACATTGTGAACTCGGCCTATTTTCTTCTCGGTGGATCTGCGAATAGACGTGTATGTTTCAAGTAGCCGATCATTAAAATTTGTTAAAAGGCTGAGTTTATTCGGAGGTTTCTCCCCTTGTCTGGTGTATAACCTAAATTCGCGGAACAAGGGTAAACGCTGAACTTTGTCCGCCAGCGTCGGCAGTAGCAGCGTTCGCACTCCGTTCGAAAATCTTATAGTCAAAGCTAGAAGTAACAACTGTGATACCGTCTTTGGGGTAAAAAGGTTAATATTAAACTGTTTGCAGGTTACAAGGGAATGATTTTGGGTACCGCCGTTGCTTTTGCGCCTCTGGCATTGAGGTTGCGGCTGTGCGGAGCCGCGTGTAATTTATTTTTTGGAAAATTCCGCAACGAGAAGCCTCGCAGACCCTACAAGGCGAACGAGTTGCTACGGAGGCATAACCTCGGTTGCCTCGGCAGGAAGGTTGATCCGGAACTAACAAGGAGCAACGAAAAGACTAAAAGGAGATCATAGTTCGTACGGAGTGATAGAAGCGTCGAACGCTTCGTCCTCTTGTGCTAGTGCACGCGTATTGCCAATTGGAAGGAGGTGTCCCAGTCTCGAGCCTACGACGTCGCCTTTGCAGCGGAATATTCAACTCGCTTGTTTCTGACCTTAAGTTTTGGTGCACGGCCCTGACTTCATCCGAGTCCCTTGTCTGGAGGCCACATGTTGGATAGCCGGGTAACATAACCTCACTCTTCGTTTGCCCGACGGAGCGATCCCTGTTGACCTCGCTCTGGCGTGATGGTCCTATAGACACTTAGTGCCGACAATTTGTGCCTTTGATTCAAGTCTGAATTAGAAGTGGACGATAGCTAAACATAATTCGGCTGCATGGCCACTTTTACATAGCCCCTCATGTTAAGCTTGGTCTAAATTGTTTCAAGCTATTGGATAAGTTGGAGGGAATAGAAACTAACCGTGAGCTGTCGCTCTTGAGAAAGATGCTGCTGGATTCTCCTTCTTCGTTGCAGATAAATCCTTCGGAAGATCGATCTTCGTCGCGGGAAAGAAAATAAAATTCACTAAGTCATCAACCTAAATATAAGAATTTCCATTCGCGTCTCTCATAAGAGTGATATCAATTATAACGTAAGGCTAGATTCTAATGCCTACTGAAGCTAAGATAATTGAGTAATATTCTTCAACGCTATCCCGTACTTTAAAACCGAATTACAGAAAAGTGAAGTCGTTAATATTAGCCACCATTATTATTAAATTTGAATCGGGCTTATAGTCATTGACGGAGGCTAAAGTGCGCAAAAAGCCAACTTTGATATAGTTCAATAAGAAATTTATAAATATTTGAAGAAGTCGAAGATAATTGAAATGAATTTGGTTTGAACTGTTAGGAGATATCTATTCTTAGTTACCGGTTTTGTTTTGCTCGTTACTATCGTCGCAGTACGCTCAATTCTGGCAATTTTTTAATAAAAGGGTAGCAAGATCTGGAGTCGGTACAAGCAAGGACAACACCCCCAAGCCGACGAGCAAGGCCGGACTCTATAGCGTGTCCAGCATGTATCGACTCTCGGAGTCCCAGCCCGCAACCCGTTGTTACACGTTACAAGTTCGCCCTTTATTGGAGTATGGAATGAGATCTGTCTAAAAGAATTTTTTGCCCAACGTGGCTTAACCTGGGATGCTGATTTAAGACTGCCGTCGTACTCAAGTAGACTTCTCTTAATTAACTTGCCCTCCCTAGCTACCAGCTTCCCCGACTAACATCTAGAATTTATTTTCCTTTAGTAGTCCATCACTGTAGGAGAGAGTTAGAAGTACATGAACTCTTCAGGGTTCTATGTACCGCTTACAATCGCCTCTTTAAATATATTGATGGCATTGATAGCCTCTCTTAATTAAAAACATTATTATTATTCTAATTTTCCTCGTTCTATTATCTATTTCCCTTCTCTTGGATCTATCAAGTACGTAAACGTGCCGTACGCCACACGGCTGCGCCCTTCGGTAGGTTAAGAGGAGGGTGGGCGTGGGATTCTGTCGCAAAAAAAAAAAAATTAAAAAAAAAACGAAATTAAAAAACGCGTTGGTTCTTGTTCGCTAAGAAAAAGCTCATTGTGGTTATGCAAAACAGTGCGTGTGAGGGACCAAAGCACTAAACAGCAACAACAACAACAACGCTGCGGGGCCTAAATTGAAAGACACTCGCGGTTAAGTTTGGTTTTCATTGCTGGTTGTTTTGCTCACTTTAAATTTTTCAAATTATATTATCAAATGGTGGTTCCCGGAATCGGAGCCAGAAAATATATTGGAAAATATATGGGCATGCATGAATATATGAAAAATATGTATTTGTAAGGGCATGTATTCGCACAGTGAAACGTCGAAGAGTCGACTGTATTTGAATTGCGTGGACATAAAAATTATATATGGAAAGAGCACATATCACATGGAAACAGGGCAAACTACCAAAGCAAGTGCACACTGGCTGGCCGATATTAATGATGCCCTTTTTCCCACAACACAATTTCACGGAGAAGTTTTTCTTTATGGAAACTTAGCAGGAGTGTGTTTTATGTGGTTGAACATAAGGCCTCGACCGTTGGAAAGAGGATGGACAATGGGGAAACGGCGAGGAATCTGGCGGCGCACACAAAACGGACACGGATGAAAAATTTTTACGATCGAAGGCGAAGAGAAATATAAATTTCTCAACTGCCGTTGTGCCAGGAAAACTCTGACTTGGAGTTGACACGAACAAAAAAGTTAATCTTGCATCACTTCATCAGTGAAAAAGAGACGAAAGAAACTAGTGCTGGTGGAAATGTGTAACGATCCTGCCGCTAAAAATCCGTGGGTTTGAAAATTAGCTCCCGCGACGCAATCGAAAATATATAATCAGTAGAGATTCGTCGTGGGGGATTCAGCTTTATTTCTCTGCATACATAGTACTGAAAAGCTAAAAGAGCCCCGCTCCCGACCGATAAGCCCAGCCCAGAACAGTGCGAGAGCGGAGCCCGACAGGTGGATCGCGAACTAGCCGTCGCTCAGCAGACCAAAGAGCCTCCTGACGTGAACACATTCTTCTTTTTTTTATTGATATCGATAATTTAACCATTGTTTATACTAGTATGACACTGAAGCATTAATTAGAGATTTAATTACAGGTTTGAAAGCTACATAGGTTTTAACACAAGTACGAACAAAATGACTATACAGCACTTTTAATGCTTCGGCTAATGCATTGACAATGCATTAGGTGCAAAAATCGATGGAACTTCATAAAATATAATATACCGCTAACTATATAAAATTATAATTAAAATGTATAAATGTATATTAGCCAGCTCTTTAGAGGTCTCAAGTCAAAAATGCATCACAGTTCGAATATTTTTTGCTGGCGTTTTGCATTTATTTGTTACGTTCGTTTTCTGCTGATCGTGATGGAAAGGATCTTGAATTGCGATCTGTGATCATACGCGTTCAGAAGAAATACATATATAAAAAATTGAACGTTGCTGCACTACGGTCAGGTGGACCGTATGAAACCAGACACGCGCCTAATGGGTTAGGTGTTAGTAGGCGCAATAAAAAATATTGAAAAGAGTACGAGGAAATTAACTACCGTACTAAGTGGGTTAGAAATAAAGTTTTTAGTTTGGGAAGACTATATACGTAAGAGATTAATCTGTACTCTAAAGGGTTCATGCAATTCAAAGGAGGTTCTACAGTGGTGCTAAACTAAGAGTATATAGGATCTAGTATTCCAACTTCGTGCAAGAAAATTAAGCTGAATCAACATATCAGCACTTTCCACGACACCATGAATGAGGTTATAGATAAAGGTAATGCCAAGCTTAATTGTACGGTTGGCTAGGATGGTAAGTTAATAAAGAGGAGTCTATTAGAGTAAGAAGGTAATCTTTGGTTTGCATCCCAATTTTAACCGCGTAGAGCGAAAAGTAAAAAATTCTTTTGTACCGATTCGATGAGTTTATAATGAACGCCGTACTGAGGGCACCAAACGCAGCATCCATATTCTAAGATACGACGAACTAAGGAAATATATGAGGGGTTAGTAACATAGGGCTCATCGAATGCTATCGACTATCGTTTAATAAATCCAAGCACACACCAGGCTCTATTCACCATAGACGAAATGTGATCGATAATGTCAAGTTAAGGTCCAAGCGGACGCCCAAATCATCAAATGTATTAATTCTTTCCAAAAGCAGTTCATAGTGTAAGTTTCAAGCTTGGGAACGACACGAGAGAATGTTATTAGCTTCCATTTAGAGCCGTTTAAGTTTAATAACTTTACGCGGCACCATCTGTTGCATTTCGAGTTGGAATGGGCTGGAAGATTATCGATGTATCGATAGGGGGAGTAGTTGGAAAATTGAGGCAAAATGTGCCGCAGCAAATTTAAGATCGGAAAACGTGAACGTTTGCGCCTGAACTGCCGTGCTTGAATAGCACTCACCTGACCGTCGCCAGTGCCGACTACGAGCTGCCTGCACCAGCCTTGCCGTCACCCAGAGCCGTGAGTCCGTTCCGTCTAGAAATTGAAGGGCGGATTGACCATTTTCGCCGATGAACCGATCGCCAGACCGTCTGGAATAGGCTGCGGCCCGCTGCAGATGCGTGATGCCCCGAGACAACCAGGAGGCATCACAGGATGGGTGGGTGCGTCGTGGCGGAAACATCCGTACCACCAATTCAACCCAAAAGTGTTGTCCATGTGTGTGTGATTAATTTCTTACATGACTTGAGACTGCGAAAATGTTTGTCAAGCAAGCAATAAAGCCATGTGTGGAAATTAAGAGGGTATTGGTGGAATTGTTTGAGGACCAAATAGCCCCAGGGATATTAAAATCTCCTAGGACTACCAAATGGTCCCAATCCGATAGTTTAGTGGAAACCATCTGAATAGCGTAAGGTGGTTCCAAAAAATAGGTGGTGTTATAAAAATGGAGATACCATTGATACATAAAGGGTGTCCCAATAAGAGTTACAGGGTTTGTTTTTTTAATAAAACTACCAAACGGTTAGATACAATCGAAATTTTTATTGAAATACAAAATAGAGACATGGGAATTATGTATGGAACAACACATCGTCCAAATGGCCGCCTCTACTTTTCTGGCAGACCCTGATCCTTTTCTCGAAATTTTTAATCACTTTTCTGCACATTTGCGGCTCTATCTCGGAAATCGCGTCGCGTATGTTCCGTTTTAAGACCGCAATCGATTCGGGATGGGTAGCGTAGACTTTGCTCTTTACGTAGCCCCAAAGGAAAAAGTCCAACGGCGTCAAGTCGCAAGATCTAGCCGGCCAATTGACATCGCCATTTCTTGAAATTACACGACCAGGAAATTGAGTTCGCAGTAAAGCGATGTTATCGCGAGATGTGTGGCACGTAGCGCCGTCCTGTTGAAAGTAGAGGTCAGCCGGGTCCATTTCAATCATTTCTGGCAACAAAAAATCGTTTATCATGGCTTGGTATCGTAGGGCGTTGACGGTGACGGTCGCTCCATGCTCATTTTCGAAGAAATAAGGCCCTATGACCCCGCCGGCCCAAAATCCACACCAAACCGAAACGAGAACGCTGAGTTGGTTTCACATCCAAAACTGAACCAGTCTCTTGAAATTTTTTGATTAGGTTGCGCACAGACGATTCAGAAGGCACATTATTTCGATCGAATTTTCCACGAATTTTGCGCATCACGTTTGCGATTGAACGCGAATTTTCGTAGTAAAATTCCACGATTTCTATTTTTTGTTTCACTGTGTAGCGTTGCATGGTAAATTTCCCACGTTTTTAGATGATATATGTCAAGTTTGCACAACTGTCAGACCAAGGGCTGTCCAAATATAGCAATATCAAACCCTGTAACTCTTATTGGGACACCCTTTAGCTTCACAAATTCAACATCGTTACATTCCTCGAATGTTAATAATTTGGAAGTGAGTAAGGAATCAACCGCTATGAGGATTCCACCCTCGCGCCTGATCGACCGATCTTTAAAAGATGAAATGTCCCTAGCATAAGAGAATTTGAAGTTTTCCACCTTTGCCTTGAATAAATGCGATAACATATTCTATTGTTTAAGCAGCGGAGATCCGCGAAACAAAAATATGTATCGTAGGTGGAACCGCTATTATGGCTTTAGGCATGGCAGATTGCTTATTTGCCGTGCCATTGTCGGCTGGAAGTCCGGGCCTAACACCCTCGGCGGATACATTTATAGTTATGAGGCGACTTTGAGGGGTCATTATTTGGGATCAGGAAACAAAACAGATATCACCGGCGGAACGCGCACTCCCACGGCACATTCGGGCACCGAATATTTTCTAGAGCTCGATCTCAGCAAACTTGGAATAAATGCCGTGAAAATCATGTCCGTGAAATCTTCAGACACCACCAATAGATAAAGCAGAAGTCAACGGCAATTAAAACTCCACCTCCACGCTCACCCGATCAAATAGTGTCAAAAAGTTTGAAGGCGACACTTTTCTTAAATGATGAAATGTCTCCGACGTATACAAATTAAAATTTTTCCACTTTGACATTATCGGCTTGGGATTTGCCTTCTATATAGGCTAGAACACCTTTCCATGCGAGATCAAGGGCAAGCCTCGAAACAAATATAGTTTTCGAAGGTGGTACTACTGTAAGGGTCTTACGTAACGTATTGTTACCTACATCGACCAATAGTCCGAGCGTTAATGGACCCTGGGTCATTATTTCGCTCAAATCAAGCGGAGTCAAGGAATCTGACACAGCCGCGGACAAAACGGCGAAGCTTTTACCGTTATCCCCACGCTTGATTCGGTTTTCGAATCCTTTTTTTGCTCCAGATCTCAGAACCATTGGACATGGTACAGGATTCAGAAGCTGTGGCGCGGGAGTGTGGCAGGTATTGGGTTGCCGTGTCTCACACAGTTGCTGCCGACTAGTAGCGGATTTTTTGCGTTTTGGCGACTCGTTTAAAAGCTTCATGCTGATAAACTGAGTGTCTAGCGCGGAGAGCAGGTCATTCGCTTTGCGAAAGTTGACCATAACATCTTTAAATCCGCTCCTGGTCTGGCACATGAAGGACAACATTTCCCTCTCAACCGATCGACGACCTCACAGCAATAATGCAATCCCTTCTTGCTGGAAATTGCATCAGCTATGCGACCTGTGACCTCAATGCATTTTGCATGCACTACCGCGTCACTAAGCCAGCAATAAAGACTCGGCTGATCAGCCAAAACACATTTACGGCAATTTTTAATTGCGCAGACAATACCTAAAAACATTATCACAAGCCTTTGCTCGTTAACTAATTCAAATAAAAATACGAGAGAGCGGGAGAGTAGGAAAGAGAGAGAGAGAGAGAGCAAGAGAACAATAAAGCGTAAGAGGGAGCTTCATACCACTTGGCTGCAGCAAAAGGGAAAAGAAAGAATAAGAAAAAGATTGGGATGAGAACAAAAGGAAAGTAAGAAAACCGACTTTGCAAAAAACTAAAAGTTAATAAAAATTAATAATGTTTAATGCACAATTGAAAGAAACCCCGGTGGTTTAACATAAATAAATATTAACATTCGGAGCCGAAAAAAAAACACGACCGTCCGCTATGAAGAGATAAACGAAACACACCTCATGAGTTTTGCGAAAACACGATAATATGTCCTTAAAACCGCCCTAGGTTTGCCGCATGAAGGACAACATCTCCTTCTCCACCTCGCAACAGGCCTCGCAGCAAAAAAAAGTCCACCGTCCGACCTGCAACATCAGTGCACTTGGCGTTTAGCAGGTTTTGGCAAAGCAAACAATTTGGAAATTTATTTTTAGGATTTACCACTGTACTAAAACATTTGGAGATAAGCAAGAGGAACCGATAGATAAAATAATTTAAGGAACACAAAGAGAGTTAGAGCTAGCTAAACGGCTAAACGAGGAAGGCACAAAGAGGAATGCAAAGACAAGCACTAACAGTACAATATAAAATTTAGAAATAAACTCATTTAAATACTCTAATAAGAGTAGCTGCATGCACACGCGAAGTGAACGGGAAGTTATTAAACCAATGATAGAAGATTTAAATTGAAATGCCGGTTGTTTTTTTTTTTAAATCAGTCAGTGACAAGTGAATATAATTTTTTTTCTGGTGAACCTGAATGAAAATATCGACAACTGAAAGCATCATTTTTATACATATTTCTCTGGATATTGTGGATCAAAATTTATGGTGTATCTTTTTTCTGTTCTTCCTAATAAAGCTAAATATGTCGCCGATATTTTTACCAATTCAATAGTATAGGGAAATTCAGCCTATTTGTAAAATAAGAAAAGTCTTCCAAACACTTGGCCAGAAGATAGCTAAGTTGGCTACACTGTGTTGTTTCCACTATCGAAATATAACAGCTATCGATATACGAATAATTAATTGTTGCAGCTCTGCGCCTATTGAACAGAACACATTGCATGTGAAATTTGACAAAAAAAGGAAATAGTTTTGATTTGTAAAGAGTATATAAAACTAACTAGAATTTTACATTGCATTGCTGCTATTCCCAACGCTTAAAGTGGAAACTGTATGCTAGCAAGTCCTTTCTTTTGTAAATACTTGAAATCGCGTGGAAGGAGGGGACACACATGCTTCAGGTAAAATTTGGATCTAAAGAGAGGCAGAAAAACGAGCCAACAAATATTACATGATAACATTTTGTTCATTAAAAGTTATAGAAAAATATTAATATTTAGTACATATTTGTGTTCTTTATCTATATATAATAACTAACATACACTGCTATTATTGCTTGTGTGTCGTGAGACTTTCATCCAGTATTGCCACAATAGCTACGTCGGCAAAAATAATGTAAAGGCCTACATATGTACATATATATAGGTTGTGATTGGTTTTGAACATCAAAATTTTACGTTTATGTAAGTTTCTCAGACTAATAAAAGTTTTTAAACTACATAATTCAGCTAATAATTTAGTATCTCTCGTTTTTTCTAAAAACCAAAATTTATGTAAGTTTTTAAGAACCATACAACAATTAAAATATTAAGTTTTCGTTGTAGGAGTTGTTTATGTTTAAGTCGGCGGATAAGTAGCTCTTTAGTCTTAAAATACGTGGTTTTAAAATGTACAAGTTAATGGGGATCATACACTTGAGTTTCTATACCTAGTAACATTTTTGACAACAAAATATATACATGCTCATTTTGATATATTAAAAATATATTTATCGGTATACATTTCAGATATATTTCTGCCAGTGGTAAACCCAATCTATTTACAGTTAGTCTTACAACTAACAAAATAAAAGTTAATTATATGAAAACTATCTGCAGAATTCAATGATTGTATGACGACGCCTCATTTTGTGGGTCAAAAAATTGCCCTTCGAAATCAATGAAACGGTTAAGTTAACCGTTTCCTGTGATTTCTCTGAAAAAGGCTAATAATTCTTAGGATTATACGTAATGCAACACGTTGTAACAACTTTATCGACACAATCAGATATAAATAAAGTCATGCAGCCTCATTCAGCACAAAATTTGGTAAGCATCGATATAATATTAAAAAAGGAAAATAAGTACAAGGTTATAACAAGTACTAAAAATTATTATTATAACTTTCAGTACGTTTCAACGGGAAACAACAGTTCTGCTAACAACCGTTCAAATCCACAGACAGGCGGCGGAGGAATATTTCGCGGTCCACAACAACAGCCATCATCTTCTGGGAATGCTCCTCGTGGAGTTGGCGTCAGCGGAGGTGCTACGCGTCACGTCCACGTCCAACCGATGTATTCGCAGGCTGCTCTTCACCAAAATATGGTGCTCCAGCCATACACACAATATAATCCTCGCCAGCAAACGTTTTCCACGTCGCATCTTCAATATGCACCGCCACCAATGCCCTACTATCAATACCAATATGTGCCACCTCTCCAACAGCAACCGCCACCGCCGCCGCAACACACTCATCCGCGCAGTGCCGCCGTCTCCGTAAATTCAAATAACAATACATTGCAGGCAGTGCAGGTTCAGCAGCAACAACAATCTGGTGGTAACCCAGGTGGTGGTCCAGGAGGCACCCAATCATCCCAAATTCAATTACTAGCAAGTACAGTACAAGGTCCTGTAGGGAACATGGGTCAAGTTGGTGTGGGAGTAGCTCCCATGGTTGGAGTTGGCGTCATGCCGCAGAGTGTCGTCCCGCCACAATCGGTCCAAGTCCAAGTGCAGGTGCAGCAATCGAGCCGAAGACGACATCAGCATCGTTTACCCATTATCGATCCAACCACTAAGAAAAATATATTGGAAGATCTTGACAAGGTGCAGAGTCAAACCAATAAATTTAACATCGCATCTAACATTGTACTTAAAACAATATCTTGTTTTTTTTTACAGTCAAATTCAAATACAGAAAATGACTTCTCGAATGAGCAGCAAACATCGACGACGACGGTGGCGGCAGTTCTTACTGAAACTCCTGCAATTAGGATTCCTCAGCAAGATGGTAGTGTTGGAATAATACATCAGCATAATTTAAGCAATTTGCCAGGACTGGGAACTAACGATATAAGAACAAGTGCGGCGCCTTACAATGTCCCATCGGGTAAGTTTATACATATTTACAATCTTGCAGGATATACTTTGTAGTCTGAAGCGTGCAACGCTTCATTTTTAACACAATCAAGTATATATATTCCCACTTTTGTATTTCAGAACCAATAACAACACAACGCCCAGATGCTGTAAGTCAAACTCCAATCGTATCCGCTATGTCAGATGCCCCTTCGGTGGAAATATTGCCAACGCCTCAAAAAATCAGAAACAAAAAGTAAGTTACTATATTACTTTTTTAATTTTTAGTTTCTAAGCGAATTGTATTCTACAGTTATTCAAGCTTATGTAATCCTATAAAAGCGTTTTACAAAAAATTTGTTCTCAACACCGAATATATAACAATATTTATTTTTCAGAATACCCATAGTGCCTCCTAAAAATGTCTCTGCCTCTACTTCTACAGATCTAACATCTACAAGTAAGTAAACGCATATTAATAAATATATTTATTAAGGGGAATATACACATATACCAACTTTTACTTTCTATACCCTTGGAGAATATTATAATTTCAGTCAGAAGTTTGTAACGCGGAGTCATCTCCAACCATATAAAGTATATATACTCTAGCCATGTCGGTCTATCCGTTTCTATGCAAACTAGTCTGAATGAAACTTTGCAGTTAGTTTTTTATATAATAGAGTATTATTTTTAAAATGTATTCTTAATTTTATATTATAGAATCGAACTATAAGGGCCATAAGTCAAGCTTTTATGAGAGGTATACAATTGTAATCGTGTAATCATTACCTATGTTATGGACACGATCGAAGAAAATTAACAAACATTTTTGAGTGATTGAAATAGTATTATTATCAGAATTACATTATCTTATTAAACCAAAACATTATTATAAAATTAGTTATTATTATTTTATACCCTTGCAATGTATTATAATTTTAGTTTGAAGTTTGCAACACAGTGAATCAGACATTCCTGACTTTATAAAGTATGTACATATATTCTTAATCAGCATCAACAGACTAGTCGATCCAGCCTTGCCCGTCTTCCCGTCTGAATGAAACTGCAGTAAGTCTTCTATACATTTCCACTGCTGTATAAGACGGAAGGGCCGGTTCGGACAATATTCGACAATATCATATAGCTGCCATTAAAATAATCGAGAAATTATTACAAAAAGAAGAAAAGAAGCTAACTAAAAATAAAATATTAAAAACCCGAAATTGGTAATCAATGCACTCTACTCGCTGGCAGCTTCCATTCAATCCCCATTATGCCAAAGAGTGGCATGCTCTTTCGAGAGAGCACACCTCATTGTGTGACCAGATCATAGTAATATTTATTGGCCCCTTACAACTCTACCGTCCTGACATTGAGAGATTTCCCTTTATCGCTGTATTGGTATTACATAATTACAATATTTACAGTTTTTTACCATATTTACATTTTCAAAATTTGTTTACTTTTGCTTCAATTTGTATATTCTTTTCATGTTTTTATCCAATGTCTAATATTATTTACACTCCAAACAACTTGGTAAGGATTGCGAGACAACTGAACCCCGTCAATATATTTAAGCAAATATGTAATTTTTTTAAACTTTCAATTACATACGGACGTTTATTTTTCGGAATGAATTTTCTCGAAGCACCCATAGTATTACCAAAGTTTTCTTAACCATAACATAATCCCTTTTATATTTTGTCGCAATTTCTTCATGGCATTGGAGTATTTTTCATTCTTTATTTGTGATATTCTTTGTAACATTTTTTTCTAACATCTAAACATATAAAGTTTTCCTAAGATTTCCTTTTCTTTATCTTCCAGTCTTTACTTAAACTCATCACACACGTTTCCTCTTTGCGAGTTTGGCACTACTATAAATTGTATTATTCATTGAAATCTTAAAACTTGGCCCTTTTGTCTGTGGCGATCCCTTCGCTATTTTGATGTATTTAAGATTACTTATTTCCATAAACTCTGCAAACTCAGCAAAAGTAAAACAACTCCCCCGATCTGATATTAGACACTTGGGTCAAAGACAATAGAATTATTATGATAAGTAACGCCATTCGATATTTTTGAACACGATTTTTTCGTGGTGGCTTTTGAACTGGCTTCAGGCCCTTTTACATTTCGTTCGAAAGGCGGTAAGCGAGAGAGTAAGAGCCAGCCGATCTCTTATACGCATTCTTATTCTTATGGATCAAACGATACCCTTCACTTTATAAGCACATTTTTCCTCCCATATTAAAACAATAATATTTTATATAATAATTATTCGAATATAGTACATTTGAAAGTAATGATGGATATACCTCTAGTACACAATATATTTTAAACATGACATCGCACTAGGGTATTAAGTGTGCGACGTGCGAAAAATATGCAAAGACAACGAGTTCAATTTTCGGTGCTGGCGCTTGCGAACAGAAGCACACACATATTCACGCACACATACGCTTGCTTGTTCTTATGTTTACTCATACACAAGAGCGATTGTCGTTGCCATCAAAAAAATAACTCATTTTGCAAAACGAATGTATGGTCGTTATTCATTTTAGTAATTCTATTGTCTTTGCTTGGGTCTACTACTGTAGTATGCACATATATTGAATACCCACTGTACCGAAAATACTTACAGTGCGTAACACTTTGTTGCAGTGTTTACATATTTCAAGTACCGGTCATAACCCCTAAGTGGCCGAAAATGTTAATTTAAACTACCCCAAACCAACGACGAGGAACAACGAGGGATATACTTCACTACACTTCACATCACTTCTTTTGTATTCGTCGTTTTCGTTGTGTACAGCCTAACAAACTTTGTGAAAGCATCTACAACAGCATATATGTATATGTTTGTTTCAATCTGCTACTATCCAACGGCCTATGTTAATAATCTTAAAAGGCTTATTGCCTCTTAGTATACTGAGTAAATGTCCATCTCCCTAACCTACCTTGTTTTTTGTTCCAAATGTATTTTCTCCACTATCACTCCGTTGTTGCACCTGCTTAACCCGTCTACATGCTGCATTTACCTGCCTGATCTATGCTTTAATTCATAGTTGAACTCCTGCAACTCTAGAGCCCCTTTTGCTATTCTTTGATTCCATTGTCGATCTTTTTGAAAAATAAACAAGAAAGGAAGCTAACTTCGGTACGCCGAAGTTTGTATACCCTTGCAGATTTCTATTTAATTACTATTACATAATTACATAATTTATAGGGTCCGAAATGTCTCCTTCACTGCGTTGCAAACTTTTGACTGAAATTATAATATCCTGCAAGGGTATAAAAATAGGATGCATCATGTTCTCTTCTTTTTTCTGAAGAAGCAAAGCCCCCTACTCTAATGCACTATACTGATTTTTCCATTAAACAATCTAAAAGGTCATTAATTAATAGTTTCGGATAATTATTATTAGCCGTGGTTCTTCACAAAGTCTAAATTCCCCCGACTTCTAATTCCGTCTCTAATGTATTCTTCTAATATTTTTAATAACCTCCTTGTTGTGCAGGGTAATAGCTTAGACTTTCCTAATAGTATATTCATTCCACATTTTATTTTCGGGACTTTTAGTCGTGTGTTTTAAAATTTTTAATCAACTTTTCTCGATCTTTATAACTTATATACCTATATTATACAGTTTATCTCCCTCAAAATCTTCTTATATTTTTATATCCATCATTTTCTTATGAACATTTTATTTCTCTTTAATATCGGTTTCCTCATCTAAAGTCTTTGCATTAAGGCTTCCTATATTTGGATCTAGAATATTTTCATTGCTAATTGATCCTAAAGTTTGTTCGCCAATGCTTTTGCCTGAAATATTTTCTCTTGATTTTGTACCTAAATTGTTAGCAAATGAGATTACACATAAATTATTCCCCCCCTCTCATAATATTGCACCTAACTTGCTTTCACTTAAGACTGTACCTAAATTATATACTCCCAAACAGTACATCAATTCTTTTCACCTCAGATTGTATCTTATCCTTAACTTTATTTGTACTTGTAACTTGTACTTGTAAACTTGTACACAATATAGATTCGCTATATTATTATATAATTTTATTTTATAACAACAATATTTTTCCATATCTTTTAATAAGAATAATGATAAGCTCTGTAATCTAATGTTTATGGGTACATAGGAATATTAAATAAGTGATACTGGGGTTCTAGAATCTATCAAGCATTATGTAATTATTGGCTGGCTAGAGTTACATTTTCTACAATCTTACATAGTTATTGGAAACTTCCTTCTTAATTTGGGTACATCCGTTGATGAAATAAGCCATTCGACCCATAAATTCATCCAAATCCAAAAACTCGTAATTTTCCATATTGACATATCGAACCAGCCTGCTCAAAGTATATAGCAAGTTTCTCTGTTGGCTACCATAACCGCGCCTTGAACTTGAGCCTCAAATCGGCTATCGACTCTTTGCCGCCAGAACCAACTGTTCCACCAACTCACCTGTCGCTTTTCCGAAACGTCTTGCATTCGCGTGCAGCCACTGGCGTACTTGGTCGTGCGTCGCAAATTCTCGAACCTACTCTGTTGATCGGCTGTTGAAGGTTTTCGAGAACCTTTTTGGCCTTCTCGTTTTCCTGATGCAAGTCCATGGATTCAATGCCACTCTCCAGCTTCCTGCGGTTCTGCTGCATACGTCTCTGCAACTAAGTGTCCAGCAGTTCCAGTTCTTGCTCCTCTTCCATATGATAGGTAATTGGTGCACTCCATCGATTTTCAGGTGGAATTGAATTTAATGCGCAAAAAAAATTTCTTGATCCCACTGCTGAGAATGTTGTAGGATATTATTTTCAATTCTTTGCGTGGGTAATTTCCGTCAGAAATTGCAACGCAGTGAAGGCGTCTTCTCCGACCACATAAAGTATATATATTATTGATTAGCATCAACATCCGAGTCGATCTAGCCATGTCCGTCTTTCCGTTTCTACGCAAAGTCTCTTAGTTTTAAAGCTATCTGGATAACATTTTGCAGTTAGTCTTTTATATACTCTCACTCGAATATATGCCAGATCGGACTATATCATATAGCTGTTTTTTACAAAAAAATTATAATTTTTTGAGTTTTCAACACATATTCATCAAAATTAATATATAGTCATTTTGTATTATTAAACAATTTCGGATTTAATTTTTTGGAAAGTTTGATTTCATATATGTAGCTGCCATAGGAATCCAGAATAATACAATTAAAAATGATAACTTTTCCAGTTTCCACAGACTTTAATCCAATTTGAGATTTTTCATTATTATAGAATTTCGGTTTAAATTTTAGAAACTATCATTAAATATAGATGAAACTTTAACTGTACAACTGTAAATATAATAAGTAGGAATTAGTTCCTTGGTTTAAAACAGAAATGTATGTAATTTATATTGTATTAATTATTAATGATCGAATTCCAATCTGCAAGGGAATACAAACTTCGGTGTGCCTAAGTTAGGTTCCTTTCTTGTTGACTTTCAATTTAAAAAAACAATCTTGGAAAAGTAATGTTTTAGTTATATGGTATTTTTGGTTTTTGAAAAATGGCCTGTTTTTCATTGAATTAACATTACCACTTCTTTTGCAGTTTCTCTAATACCCTTAACGAATGTTTGTTTGATTGTATATTGTTTTATGTTTTAGTTGAAACCGAAGATTGCGCTGAATTGAAGGTCAAGGAGCAGCCAACAGAGCAAAATCTGATTAATCCTAAGTTTATCGCAGCCGAGGTGAAACAATCGGCATCGACATTTGCAGTGAATACTAAGGCAACAACGGAGAACGTTGTAACACCTGTTGGTTCTCTAGAGCCAGATGTTGTAGCTCCGGAAACGACAACTAGCGAGTTTTCCATAGAAGAAAAAATTATTTCAACAGAAGAAGAATTGTTAGCTAAAAATATTCAAGAGTCTGAAATCAAGAAGAGTGCTGAAGAAGAAAAACCGCCTGAAGATTTACAAGATGACACTCCGCAAATTGAACCAAAAGTTTTCGTTGATAATGCAGAAGAAGAAAAAAGTAAAAAGGAGCAATCTGATGAATGTGATCAGTCTTCACCATCATCGATGGCGTTAAAGGAAGTAGTTCTTCCCTTAGAGGAGAAAGAGCTAGCAGTAGAATCATCAGAAAACACAGTAAATGAAATAGAAACACTAGTAGATACTCCTTCGGCAAAAACGTATCCCCCCGAGAACGATTCAGCAGAACTCGATATTAAGCCTTGTTCTCTCGAAAAAGAAAAGATTTCATCGTCCTATATTAACTATAATGAAGGTCAATGGTCGCCGAGTAATCCCGATGGTAAAAAACAATACAATCGTGAACAATTAATGCAATTACGAGAAGCAAAAGCCTCGCGCATACAGCCAGAGGTAAAAAATGTGTCTATACTTCCACAACCCAATCTTATGCCATCCTTTATCCGGAATAATAATAATAACAAGCGAGTACAATCAATGGTCGGCATGATCGGCAATCGAGATTCATCGGCAGGAAGTTATATGGGAAAACAGCTATCGATGTCTGGTGTTCAAGGCCAAAGTCAAGGTTCTGGTGGCCGCAACAGTAGCATGAAAGGCATGATGATTCATGTTAACCTCTCATTGAATCAAGATGTTAAATTAAATGAGAACGAAAATGCCTGGCGACCGAGACTCTTAAATAAATTATCGGTAACAGAAAATGATAGTAACCTGAAGGCCACCCAAGAAAAGGATGATTTGGTTAGACGAGTTCGTGGTATTTTGAATAAATTAACACCCGAGAGATTTGATACGTTAGTAGAGGAAATAATTAAATTAAAAATCGATACACCCGATAAAATGGACGAAGTTATAGTGCTGGTTTTTGAAAAAGCCATCGATGAACCAAATTTTTCGGTTTCCTACGCACGACTCTGTCAACGTCTTGTAGCTGAAGTCAAGGCTCGCGATGAACGGATGGAAAGTGGAACTAAGTCCAATTTGGTACACTTTCGTAATGCCTTATTGGATAAAACAGAACGTGAATTCACACAAAACGTCTCACAGAGTTCGGCCAAGGAGAAAAAATTACAGCCAATTGTAGATAAAATACGGAAATGCAGCGATCCAAATGAGAAGGCGGAACTCGAGGCCTTTTTAGAGGAGGAAGAACGAAAAATACGTCGGAGATCTGGTGGAACTGTTCGTTTCATAGGTGAACTCTTCAAAATCTCTATGTTGACTGGGAAAATTATTTATTCCTGTATAGATACATTACTTAATCCCCATTCAGAGGATATGCTAGAGTGTCTTTGCAAATTGTTAACCACAGTCGGCGCCAAGTTCGAGCAAACTGCTGTCAGCTACAAAGATCCAGGACGTTGTTATTCCTTAGAGAAATCCATAGCCAGAATGCAAGCCATTGCCACCAAAACTGATAAGGATGGTGCTAAAGTCAGCTCTCGTGTTCGTTTTATGCTTCAAGATGTCATTGATTTACGCAAAAATAAATGGCAAACATCTCGAAATGAAGCTCCGAAGACGATGGGTCAAATTGAGAAAGAGGCAAAGAATGAACAGCTAACAGCACAGTATTTTGGCAATATATCCGGAAATTCTACACCTATTGGTTCATCGCAGAGCGGCGGAGGCTCCAATAAGCGAGATGATCGTAATATGAATTCGCGTTATGGAAACGAGACACGTTCCGGTAGTAATTATGGTGGCAGTCACAGTCAGCGAGGTCATCATCAACAGCAGAATAATGCTGGAGGAGGTGGTGGTGGCAGCGGTGGATCCGGAAGCGCTTCAAATGGAGGAAATAACGATGACAACACTTGGTATGTGCAAACGAGCAAGGGTAGTCGGTCTCAAGCTGTTGACAGCAATAAATTAGAGGGTCTGGTAAGTTATTATTTATTGTAAATTATCTTTTTTATTCCTTATGCTCTTTTTTTACATATAACTATATTTTTTCAGTCAAAACTTTCTGATCAAAATTTGGAAACGAAAAAAATGGGCGGCGTAACGCAATTTATTTGGCAATCATTATCATCGTCGGCCTCTGCGGCACCATCGTCAACACCATCGAATCCCTTTGCTGTTCTGTCCTCTTTAACTGATAAAAACAGTAGCAGCAGCGATCGGGATCATCATCACGATCATCGTGGACCAAGAAATAAAGGTTCCTATAACAAGGGATCAATGGAACGTGATCGTTACGATCGAGGTATTTTTTTTCTTGTTTCTTTAGCAATAAGACGATAATAAAAAATAATAATTTACTAAGGTATCAATTCGCGAACTGGCTCATCGCAAGGATCGCGCGAAAGTTCCTCCTCGCGTCAGCAGGGAGGAGGGCGGAGCCTAATGAATTCTGCAGTTCAAAAGTCTGCTAGTCACTCAAAATATACGCAACAGCAGCCGCCGAACTCGGTTCGTCACAACAATAGCAATAAGGTGAGACCAATTTCTTGCTTTCTTATAAAAAAGCTAACTTCGACATTCCAAAGTTTATATACATAAAATTTGGCGATAACAAAAAATCACATGGGTTTTGCGATGCACATAAAGATCAGAAATGACTCCTTCATTGCGTTGGTATAAGATCGTTTTATCAACTTATCTGTTATCAATTATTTTTAGGTACAATTAAACTCCAGCAGCAACGCAGAACGTGGAATTTACCGTCGCGGTAGCAATGAGCACGGATCAGGCTTAGTAGCAACTCCAGCGACGACGTTCCCTCAGCAAAGCAATAGGAGTGCTGTCTCCGCGCCGCCTGCTGTGTTTCATGAAGCCAGCGAAGCTGATCTGAAGCTCGCCAAGTCGGTTGTCTCTGAAATGATTGAATTGGCGGACGCAGCGAAAACCGTAACGCCTACGGTTGTCACGCGTATAAAGAGAATACCGGAGGATCGTCGTTGCGGTTTCTTATATTATATATTAACCGATTATTTGCATTTAGCGAATGTGGGCAAACAGTCTCGCCAATATCTTGGCATAATTGTGGGCCAATTAATTCAACAAAACTATATTTCGGTGGAGCATTTTACGCTGGCGTACAACGAATTTAGCGAGTATGCAAATGACTTAATTGTTGATATACCAGAACTATGGCTGTATATTCTGCAATTTGCAGGTGAATATTATTCATAACATTTCTCTTTTCATTAACTTTTACTGCTGTTTAAGATTCAATCTTACATATTCTCTTCTTTTATAGGTCCATTAATTGTGAAAAAAATTTTGACCGTATCAGATTTGTGGAACAAGGACCTAAAAGACAACAGCCCATCAAGTGTGGCTAAGAAGTTCCTTAAAACATATTTGATATATTGCACGCAGGAAGTTGGACCAAATTTCACGCGCAACATGTGGACTAAGTTCGCCTTGCATTGGTCTGATTTTATGCCAGAGAATGAAGTCAACGACTTTATCAAATCCAATGTAATTGTTGTCAATTATTTAGGCGAAATATTTTAATTGAATTATTTATATATCAATATTCGTTTTAGAGACTGGAATATGTGGAAAATGAATCGATATCGCCAGTGATTGAAGAACGCAGTGGTGAATCGTACGAAAAGCACGTTAAAAATGTGATAGAGCAAATTGAGCATTTGCTGAGAGAAGGAACAACAGCAGATTGTATCATTGATTATAGTAATGTAAGAAAATCACGTTTTCTTTTATTTCTTTAAAATAATTTAATAATTTTATTTATCATTTTCAAGGGCAATATAATGGTCGTTGATAAGCTGTTTATAAGAAGCTTAACCGAATCGCTGAGCAACTTTTCAATTTTGTACAAGGATAATAGTTATAAACTAGAAACTGAGACCTTCCAGAAGTTTTGCATACCAGTTTTGCAGCACTATATTGATTTAAATGAAGATCATCAATTGGAGTGCTTGTATGCAATGCAGCTATTAGTGCATAGTTTGGAGCACCCGAGGGGTATGAATACAAAATATACAGGTTGCTTTTCATTGGTATAATTATATATTTTATAGGATTACTGAGCGAACTATTTGGCGAGTTGTATGATGGTTTTGTAATACAAAAGGAGTCGTTATGCAAGTGGCGCGATTCAAAGGATCAGTCAGCTGGCAAGGGTAATTGTTTGCATTTAATTAAAATAACGAATTATTTAATATTGTCCTTTTTTATTAAACAGGCGTGGCTGTAAAAAGTCTAAATCCCTTCTTCAACTCTATATTCAACGACGAAGCGAACTAAGAGATGTGCGGATGGCAAACATTTAAATTTGTAATAAAAAATTTAATAATTAAAAGAAAGGAGAGAGTGGTGTGAATGTTCAGGTGTAACTGAGTATACCCCATATTTCGTTATGGACACTTATTCATTTACAGATTTCTGGTTCATAGATGCATTGTGAAGGAATATATGCAAGCAACAATATTAAGTGTATAACATTATGTAAAAAATAAAGCAAATTTAAAGGAAATTCTAATTGTTTTTTTTACCACAAAGTATTATCAAAAACAATAGAATTACTAAGATGAGTAACGACCATACATTTGTTTTCACTATGAGGCTATTATTTTCTTTTTTTTAAACAATTGCGTTTGAACAAGCAAGTACGTGTGTGTGCGTGAATATGTGTGTGCTTCTAATCGCAAGCGCCAGCACTAAAAATTGAATCTGTTGTCTTGCATATTTTTCAAACGTCGCACGCTTAACACCCTAATTTTCCAATGTGACGCCATGTTTAAAATATATTGTGTATTATATAAATATATCCGATCATTACTATCAAATGTACTATATTTGAATAATTATTATATAAAATATTATTGTTTTAATATGGGAGGCAACATGTGCCTTTCAATATGAACTTAGGACTTATAAAGTGAGGGTATCGTTTGATTCATGAGAATACGTGTGCATACAAGCGTACAAGAGATCGGCTGACTCAAGAGAGCTCTCTTTCTGACTTTTGAACGAATTGTAGAGCCTGAAGCCAGTTCAAAAGCCAGCACGAAAATATCGTTGTTTTTAAGAAAAATATATATTATTTATATTATATTAATTATTAATGATATAATTGCAATTTGCAACGGTATATAAACTTCGCCGCGACAGTTTTCTTGTTTTTTTTTTTATTATTTAATGTAAAACCTCCATTACAAAAAGAATTTTTGAAATATGTTTTAAATAGGATTTATTGAGTTGTAGGGAATTGATTTCAAATGTTTGTTTATTTTGTTAAATCAATTTTAATCCATATTTTATCGGTTATGTAAACATTCGCCCAGTTATAAGTTTTTCATTTAGGCGGCCTCCTTTGCCAGTCGATCAGCTTTCTCCACAACCTCCTCAATTGGCCCCACCATGTAGAAGGCCACTTCCGGCAAATGATCATACTCTCCAGCCAGGATCTGCGAGAATCCCTTGATGGTCTGTTCCAGGGGCACCAGCTTTCCGGCATGGCCAGTGAAGACCTCAGCGACCTGGAATGGCTGCGACAAGAAGCGTTGAATCTTCCTTGCACGTGCCACAGTCAGCTTATCCTCCTCCGACAACTCGTCCATACCAAGGATAGCAATGATGTCCTGAAGGGACTTGTAGTCCTGCAAAATCTTCTGAACACCACGAGCCACATTATAGTGCTCCTGTCCAATGATATTGGGGTCCATAATACGAGAAGTGGAATCCAAAGGATCTACAGCCGGGTAAATGCCCAACTCGGCAATGGCACGCGACAGGACAGTGGTGGCGTCCAAATGGGCGAAAGTGGTGGCTGGAGCCGGATCTGTCAAGTCATCAGCTGGTACATAGATAGCCTGCACAGAAGTAATCGAACCCTTCTTGGTGGTAGTAATGCGCTCCTGCATAGAACCCATATCGGTGGCCAATGTTGGCTGGTAACCCACCGCCGAAGGAATGCGTCCAAGCAAGGCGGACACTTCGGAACCAGCCTGCGTGAATCTGAAAATGTTGTCAATGAAGAGAAGCACATCCTGTCCCTCCTGATCGCGGAAGTACTCTGCGACAGTCAGACCAGTGAGAGCAACACGTGCACGAGCGCCTGGGGGCTCATTCATCTGTCCATAGACAAGGGCCACCTTAGAGGTCTTATCCTTCAGAGAAATGACACCGGACTCAATCATTTCATTGTACAAGTCGTTGCCCTCGCGAGTGCGTTCACCAACGCCGGCAAAAACTGAGTAACCACCATGAGCTTTGGCTACATTGTTAATCAGTTCCATGATTAAGACCGTTTTGCCCACTCCGGCACCGCCAAACAAGCCAATTTTACCACCCTTGGCATATGGAGCCAAGAGATCTACAACCTTAATTCCAGTTACCAATATCTCCTGCTCTACGGACATTTCAACGAATTCCGGAGCTTCGGCATGAATGGGAGCCGTTTTGTCCGTGGGAATGGGACCACGTTCATCAATTGGTTCACCTGAAGAAACAATGAATATTTATCTTTTTATAGCAAAAAAAAAAAAAAAAAGACATGCACTTACCAATGACATTAATGATGCGTCCCAAGGTCTCTGCGCCAACGGGAATTCGAATTGGATAACCAGTGTCGAGAACCTTCTGTCCGCGAACCAAACCCTCAGTACCGTCCATGGCGATTGTGCGCACCGTATTCTCACCCAAATGCTGAGCCACCTCAAGGACCAAACGTGGCGAACGGTTGTCCACCTCCAAGGCGTTCAGGATTGGCGGTAAATTCTCATCAAATTGGACATCAACGACGGCGCCAATCACTGCCACAATCTTACCATTGGCCCCGGCGGCAGCCTTAGCAGCGGCCTTGGCAGCATGACCACGAGCTAGAAATTAGAAAATTACAGAAATTTAAAGAATGGTCAACTCTGAAGTAGCATTTTATTGCGTCTCCGGAATATATACAACATTGTTTTTGTTTTAATCTTACGTATCTCATTAGGTATTATTTTAAAACTATTGTATTACATTGACAAAACTATTGCATTACAATATTAAAATCATAATATTACCTACGCATTTAAATATTATCTTAATAATTTATGATTACGTCATACAGAAATCAGGAATAAAAACTGTGGTTGTTTTTGTTAAAAAATAGCGAATAATTAGCGGCACTTTTAAGTATCTTTCAGATATAAATATATATATCTACATACATAAATATATTTAATGGTAATTTCTGAAAAATTAGCCTCATGATTAAAATTGTTTAAAAATCAATTTAACGAAAATTTTAATTTAATTACATTTCCTGTAATATAACGTATGCATTTTTTATAAGCTAAAACTAATAAAGAAATTTAAATAACTAGTTAAAGTTAAAATAAAATGTTATGCAATCATTTCTCTTCTGCTCGTCGTAACAGCAGCACCTCGTATTAAGGTTATGTTCGATTAACCTTCTTTATTTCGAAACTATAAATTGTTTTAGAATTTCAATTAAGCGATCGTTTAACATAGTCCTAAATATGTAATATTAAATTATTAATCGTTACTTACACAGTTGTCCCAAAATGGGAAGCAAACTCTTATCGGCTTTGGCGGCAGCACGTAACGCGAACATTTTTCGGTCTAATTCAATGCGTTAGTAGTACGAACACGAATACGACACATTCAATGAAAAGAAAAACTCACTAAAAAATACCAAAAAAAAAACCTTGGACGTTAATATTACCGTAATGTCAGGTTCACATCTACAGCATTTTCGGTAAAATGATAAACAGTATTATTTGTCCTAATGTATTAAGATTTGTTACTTTTTAGTTTTAACAAATAATTGGAAAACACCAGAAAAAATTTCAAACTGTAAGCCCATTTTGACTTTAGACCTCTAATGAGCTGGTTAATATACTTTTTAATTACAATTTTACTTCATTAGAGCAGTATATTGATATCGGTATTATTGTATTTTAGCAAATGCATTAAAAGTGCCGCATAGTCATCTTGCTCGCACTTATGTAAGACCCTATACAAATTTTAAATCTCAAATTAAATCTATAAGGAATGCGGCAGTATCTTACTAGTATTAGCTTATGTTAGTATTAGGCATAGAATCGGGGTAACTTTTTCGCTGCTGCTAATGTTCACACAAAGACAAAAGAGAGAGCTCCACAGTTTGTCTTGCCAATCTGAGAGATTTCAAATGCATCTAGCACAGATTATTAAACGCCAGGCATTTGCCAGGTCGATATCGTGGACCATGTAGTATGCCATTGGACTTCGGCTTTCATCTAATTCTTTTTAATATAGTGCCAATATAATCTGCCTTCATCCGTTGAACGGATGGTTTATAAGGTTTTCCCTTTTCGAAATTCTCATTTTGTCCTCCATCTGTGAGGCATCCGAATTTGATGGACTTGTTTTAACGATATTTAAGCGATAGTTCTTCGGTGCAACTCTGATTACTTCTTCTTATCAGTGAAAATTTGACCATTCACTACAGAAATGAAAAAAAAAGCATGGAACGGTGAAATATTGTAGGCGCCAAAGTTCAAAGTATGCCAGAGAAACTGTGTCGGTCTTTTCGCGCGTATTGTAACCCGAAATTTACTCGAATTGATACTATTTTATATAAAACTCCTATTTATACATTATTTTGCAGCTTCTAGCATCTTTGTGAGACTCTACTGCACATTTTTCTCTTTGTTACAGTAAAACAATTTAAAAATTTCCAATTCCTTGTCATGTAATTCATTTTAATATAGTGCCAAGATAATATGACGCAATCTGGATTTTTTCTGTTGTTGAACATCCAAAAATAGTTCTTAACTTATTCCGCAGTAGCCATTTTAACAAGCTTTGTTTATGTTTTGAATTAACCACAGCTACTCGTTCAGCAGTTATCGGATGGAGATGTAAACGAAAATCTAGTTCGTCCATCTGTTTGCTCTTTTTCTAATTTGTAGTTTTTAATCTAGATGGGATTGTTCGCTCTAATTGCTGCAATTATTTAATGATTGTAGGTTGAGGTCGAAAATAAAATTTTGCGACAGCAGGCCCAAATATCCAATTACTCCGTCTCATATAAATTTTGATTTAAATAAAGATTTACACAGTTTATAATTGTATATTTTCGTTTAAATATGTTACACGCACGTATACACACATATAAAATGTAATTATTATGGTTTACTTAAAGAATATGTTGAATTCATACTGGCGCAACTCTGATTGTTGTTCCCAGAGTTAGTTAGGCCATTCGTAATAATATATGTACATTTACACACATACATTTCGCTGCATACACCCTTGTAAAAAATATATACATAGCAATTAAAGTTAAAGTTAGCTAGTCTTGAATAACACAAAAGAAATTATAGACTAGTGTGTCTGGAAAATATTTGATACATATTAAAAAAAACGAAAATAAAAATTTGTTTAAATTAACTTTTAATAAAACCTTAAGTGATGGAAAATGTATTTTAAATGTACTATGTGTGTATTTTATTTTTATACAAGGGTCTTATAAGGTATGTAAATGCATGTCTTACTTGGCTCTTCAGGGCCATTGGCTTTAAAGATTTATAATTTATAGAAAATTTGGTGGGCATTTTTTATTTAGTGGATATTGAAATTAATCGCGCATCCTCATTATTGGTTTCTTTTTATTAATAGTTACTATTAATTTAATAATTTTTTATATTATATTGATAAATTAAAATTCGATTAGGTTCTATGGTCACCCTCGTTTTTTTACTTGTATTGATTGATTTTTACCTATTACCAATTTAATTCTTCATAAAAATAATTCAATTTTTATGAATATTATTCGAATAGTTTTCTGCCATATAACCTGCTAATCGTACAAAATTGTTTATGCGACTCTTTTTGTTAAAAACAAACCGTCATAGCGTTTCAGCAATCCATTAAATATGTACACTGTATACACCATTGGGATTATTATTCATACAATTATTTAATTGCAATGATTCGTTTATACATATACATAGATACATACAAAGATACATTGAAACATTTAGTATAAAATATTTACTTACTAGCTTTATATTAATAGCGTTAAATTGACAAGAATGAATGTTGGAATAAAAAAATATACCTAACCGACTTTTCAAGGGGAAAAGTACAGTAAATATGCAGTTGTTTTGAAATGAAATTTTAAATTTAAACTTAATATAAAATGATTCTTAATCAAAAGTAATGTCTTATATAATAAGGTATATATCTAAACCTAAAACCATGAATGTTGTATGCAAGTATACAACAAAGAGAACATAATATATAAAAATTTTGATATGTTCAAAGCCATTTTATAGTTCTTTTCACAACTTCATTCTTCTTCTGACGGAAATTAATTTTATAAAGACAAGATTTTTCAGTTGTATCTTAGCTTTCGCTAATCAGTTTTCTTAAAAAGATATATTCCAAATTAAAAAAATTACACAAACACATTATATATATTACATAAATTTCATAATATGCTAAGAACCATATATCTTGCAGGACCAATTAAGTATTAAAAATAAATTAAAATAACTATTTGACCAAAATATGTTTGAAAACAAATTATCAATAAAATAATATATCGGTTGATGCATTAAAAAGTTAAGATTAAATATTAAATTTGCACAACATTCATTGCAATTTTATTTTTTATTCCGCAACAGTTCATAGAATCACAGAACTTTTGTTTTTAATTTTTTTTGCTTTATATATAAATATATAGAGTGTCATTAGGAATGTGACTTAGTACCAATTATGAACTGCATAGGAGGATAAGCTATACATACATAAATTTATAATTATTTTTGAACATATGTTCGAAACTATTAATATAATTTTCTTTGTGTTAATAGTTTATATAAAATAAAGTCAGTCATTTTTTTAGTTGGATTAATTTTTATCTTGACAAATTTGATTTTACGTTATTTTACTTAATATCAAATACATATACGTACAATAAAGTTATTATATTTATAAGTAAATTTTAAATGAGCAAATATACGACACATTTACTTCCTATCAATTTTTTGTTTTCATTTGTGAAACAAAGACTGTCAAATAATATATAAAATTGCGGTGCTATTGAAAACGTTCTCTTTATACAAGTTGTCATCGAAAATTTTGTTCTATCAATTGTAATCAATTGTTATTATAGCTAAGTACATATTTGTCATTGATATGCGAGAATTTGAAATAAATTGTAATTATAAATTTAGCAAGCTGAGTATGTACTTGTATGATCACGTTGAATGAAGTATTTACAAATTATTAGTGTTCAAGAATAAGAGGGATTCCAAAGGTTAGCGACATATTTGGAATTAAACATTCTTTAAAACAGAAATCAAATTATATAAAATAAATTGCGTTTTAGTTAGAGTTCCCAAGACATAAATGTGAACACAACAAAGATATAGTGGGAAAAGCGAAATGTTAATTTCACGATAGATGTATTGATACATTATAAATAACTTTTTAATTGGATAGAAAGTAAATTTAAGTCTTCATTTACTTCAGCTATACAAAATATGGAATTTTATATGTATATATATAGTTGTTTAGATTTAAATGTTTGCAAAACATAAAGACTAAAAACTTTGAATTTTTTAAAAAAAAAAAGAGTTAAGCAAATAAAAGCTTAAAGCAATTATGTGTAATGTGTGGTTTATTGACAGCTACTTTGAAACATGATGATTTTATCAACTATATGCTTAATACAAAAGCTCACGTTATTTTGCTTATTTTATTATTAGTTAGAATATTTGTTTTTGCTTTAGTTTTTTGGGCAATTTTTATTT
The DNA here is from genome assembly GCA_035046265.1 of Drosophila bunnanda. Classification (NCBI taxonomy): domain Eukaryota; kingdom Metazoa; phylum Arthropoda; class Insecta; order Diptera; family Drosophilidae; genus Drosophila; species Drosophila bunnanda. The sequence goes on along the minus strand of JAWNOB010000033.1, from coordinate 726,736 downwards.
TTATTCGGCTGACATTATGTTGTGAACTTGCTCTAATTTAAATGCCAAACGCTGCTTTTGCGAAAACTCGTCCTCTTCGAGTGTCACTGTCAGCTGTTCATTGTATTTAACAGCGTATGTGTAGAGCTCATGCAGAGCACAATTTGTATTAAATTCTGTGGTGTGCAGCTGAAATAACATAGAAGTGTCATTAAAATTTTTGAATTCTTTTCGGATATATTCATCAGCAAAGAGGAGAACCAACTATAGCAAGCTCTAGCCATGACAAAAAAAGGAAGGTAACATTGGCACGCCGAAATTCACAGTTTTCACTTTTCCTTTACATTTGGAACGATTCCAATGGCGCTCATAAAAAAAAATTAAACGCGAAAATCTAAAATAATACGAAAGGGCTAAAATGCAAATATGTTAAAAATTTGAAGTTATATTTTTTTGTCCTAAAAATTCCGATCGTTCTTATAGCAACTATATGATAAAGTCGTCTGCTCCATCCTATTTTGACTTATTTATATATAAAAAAATTAAGTGCAAAGTTTTATCCAGATGGCTTAAAAACTAAGAGACAAGGTTCCGTAGAAACAGACGGACGGACATGGTTAGATGGACTTGGCTGTTGATGCAGGTCAAGAATGTATATACTTTATTCGTCGGAAATGACTCCTCCACTGCGTTGCAAACTTTTGACTAAAATTAAAATATCATGCAAGATTATAATAATCCTCTCACCCTTGATTCTTCAGCAAGCATTGCGTTCATGTCCTGATCTGATATTGGCGACATATCTCGAATGTCGCGATAATAGCGATCAACCCATTTTCGATACTCGGGTATATCTTTAGCATATAAAAGCTTCGAGCTGGGCGAGTCTTTGCCTATTAAGAAAATGTATTAATTTTATGTATATGAATTAATTATTATTTTTTTTTTACCCAATCGATGATCAGAAGTTGAACAAGAGTCCATAAATGTTTGAGCCACAACTGAGAGGCAGGAGTCCACGATATTCGATTTATGTATGTCGAAGACAAAATTTGGATTCTTTATTAAGTTTACCCAAAATCTAAAAATAAAAAAAAAGACGAAAATAGTTTATGCATTGACCAATTCTAATTAATATTCCCTTATTAATAATATTTACCTTAATGGCAAACTATTACTTTTCCAGGTATGAACGACCTCAGGATCTGTGATACCATGCAACTGGGCTTGATCATCAAGAAAATCAAACATGTACTTTATGGCCAATGGCAAAGCCGATCCACGATGCGCGGTGCTAAATATAGTCTCAAAAAGATCATCCACGAATTTCTGCAATGTGCCCTTGGTTGCCAATAGCCGGGTAAGATATATTTCAGATACCAATTTATTAACACGTTCCCCTTCCTTTTGCATATCACTATCATGGTGCTTAACCAAATGCCAGTATCTCATACCATTATCATGCATATCATTGTTTAGGGGGCTGCCGGCGCGGCTAAAGGTCGGAGAGGAGGAGGTGTATTTCGATATATTAAGTGTTTCATACCTATAGACATATTTAAAATAGTTTTATTATTAACAAAAATTGCATATTGATATTGATATGTACTTGTATCTTACTTGTGCGATTTCTCATTTTTATCCGATAAAATACTAAAGTTGTAAATGGAACTTTGCTTTGGAACTAAACTTAGGCCAGCGCCATCGGGAACGTTGTAATGCTGCAACGTGTTAAGCTTCTTCCATTCATTCTCTGTTTTTGAGGTGACATCTTCGTCGTATAAAATAACACGGCCTGTTGCACCCGTACGCCATTCTATATAGAAAAGGATGTGTTTAATTTACTAACAAATATAGTGTTAAGTTATACAAAAATGAAATGTAGACGTGAACTTACCCAAATCTAAATCATCTTTTCTCGGTCTTTGGCTAGATGGTATATTTTTATAGATTGTTTCCAAACATTTCTCTTTCACCTGTCCAATTGTATCGCAGTCCAAAACCTTAACAGATATGTTTTCCGTATGAGGTGGCAACATGTCCAAATTATTGCAAAATATTGGCTGTTGAATGATGCTGGCATAGACGTTCATTGGTCGAAAATCAATGCTTTGCCTTATTAGTTTCTCCTCACTAAGAGAGTATCTGGCTTCATGGGTGCAGGCGTCAACGGGGCCCTTGTCCACTTGTCCCTTGACAGCACGAAATAGCATATACAGAGGCTCTCCTGCACACTCTTTTAAGAACTTATAGAGAAGAAAAGTAAACCAAGCACTTAACATTTTTTCAGCTACACTTTCTGTACGCCGCAGCAATAATTTTGGATGACTCTTTCCCTCGATGCACTTTTCAATTAAATCTCCAAGCAAGGTCTTTAGGATGTCCGTGCAATATTCCAGTTTCGATTGTAATGTAACCATAATTAGGGAGGCAACATTTACGCGCTCGCGCATGGAAAAGTAGCGATTCGATTCTAGGGTTCGAATAAAGAGCAAGAGAAACGTTTTATTCATAATCAGCTGCCCGAAAATACGCAAGCCCTTCTCTTTTCGCAGAAGTTCTGGGCGTTCCCATTGCAAGACTATGTGATCTTCATGATTGGGAAAAAGTATTTTCATGGCATACGAACGATAATCGAGGAAGGGAATACCGCCTGAAGTTAAATCTCCAGTAAGGTCTGTCATTTCAGTCTGAAGTTCAGCAAAGGCTTCTTTACACTCTGCCGCCACTCTTAACTCCAGTATATCCATTTGTTCCTGCATGTTTCGCAGAACCCGGTTCGATTCGGAGCTCTTCTTTTTGTATGCCACAAGCGTTGCAACAAAAAAGAGCAATATTATCACTATTGTAGCAATTACAGCGAATACAACGTTGTCTCCCCAGTCCAAAATTATGTTTGAAGACTCGTAACTCAGTATTCCAAGGCGATATTCCAGGGAACTTCCGATGCGGACGATGACCTCGGGTCCGTTAATACTCTTTGTTGCCGTGGCTTCGGGAGGCGGTCTGCATGTAAGCTGTTGTCTAGAAAGCGACGTAATGTTGCAGAAGCCATTTCCAATTCTCACTTCAACGTCGCTCTCTTTGCATGCGCGATCCAAATTTCTCCCATTTATAGTCAGGTATTCGCTTTTAAAGTACTTGACTCTTTCTTCGAAGACGAAATATTCGGGATTCGGATAGAGTTCAAAGTGGTTGTTATGCATTTTTGATAGATTTTGAACGCGCAAGACATTGTCCATTAGAAAACCATACTCCAGAAGCAATGGCTTTTCCGCATCAATAATTACTTTATTGTCTACATCAATTATGGGTGAAGCACACTCCATTTCTGTGTCCGATTGAACGCGACACTGATTGGCGTACATCACATCGTTGTAAACCACATAAATATTTGGTGTTTGAATGCTTGTAAATTGAGTGCCAATAACCGAAATTCGGATTCCTCCAGCCGGTATACCCTTAGGCACTTTAATCTGACCACTGGGACCCGAGCTCACATGCTCTACAGTAGGATCAAGGACATATTTAAAGTTGTAGTCGTTGAATTCCCTTGGTCCGTTATCAAACGACATCTTCAATCTTCCCTCAATTATTCCAGGGGAAGGTGATGTACGGCATATGGCTTGTGATGAATCGGTGCTTAAAATTTTGCAAGGCAAATGATCATTTATCGATGCCTGTATACGAGATCCTGCATTTAAGTGCTTGCCTGTAATATGTATCTCTGTGCCACCGGAAGTTGGTCCGAATTTCGGATAAAAATCGAGAATTTTGGGATCGACAAACTCGTAATCATCATTTGATTCGCCACGATAGTCGCCAATTTGTACGACAATTCGACCATTTCTATACATTTGCTCACCAGGACTATCCACTGTACATACAATTTGTTTAGTGTCAATGTAAAACTGTGGAAATGGCATACAATTAATGCCGGCAATACGAACTCCAGAGTATATATCATTATAGTTCTTTCCCAAATTAATTCCACGTATCGTTATGTTGGTTCCGCCTTCCCAAGGTCCAGTTTTGGGCTCAAATGTATGTATCTCTGGATTTGGACAGATCTCACTACGATTCAACCAATCCGTTTTTCCCTCCTTGTTCTTATTGTTACATTGCTCTTCAACCTCACAGGTGTTTGTCGAGGAACACCATCCACAATTGTACTTTTCGGATAGTGCCAAGCAAATTCCACAGCTATCTGCCATTTCGCGACAACGATATATAACAACTAAAATTTTTGAAATAAATTATGTATTATTAAACAAAGTTTAAGTTAAAGGGAACACCAAATTCTTATATTGAGTTCTTGTAAACTTACCATGTATGTTGTGTGGATTATCCAGAGGTTTTGATCCGCCCCATATAACAGCAAATGTAGCAGTCAAGTTAGGCGATCGTGAAGTATACTGGAACTCCATGCTGTCACAATAAATGGTATCGCCCAGCAATTGGGCATTCAAGCTTGTTACGCGTCCTTCAATATTAAACTGACAAACAAAACGAGTCTGAACGATAAATTGTCCTATTATGTGAACCTTAACTTTTATCGATTTACTGGTACCTCCAGCTACCAGAACCTCACTTCCATCCCCCGTGGCATTAATTGTGGGACAAAATCCAGGACCTGAGCGGTAACTTGGCCCGATACGGCTGACACCTGTGACCAAAATATCATTGCGGCAATTCTCTGCAGTGTCATGAGTGCACCGATGAGCCTCAACACACCAATCGCAGGGAAATTCTGAGGAAACACACCTTGTACACGACGAGTGTGTGCTGCAATCGAAGAATGTAAAATCCGTCGATACCAAGTCTGGGCCGTTCCTAGTTCGTACGGATAATTTTGCTGTGAAATGATGTTTACCCTGTTCGATTTGAGGCAGCATATCGGTTCGCGGTGTTGTGCAATTAACGCCATTTCTTTTTTTCGTGGCATTCGTGAACAAGGCCTTATCATCGGTGGTGAATGCACAAATTAAATTCTCCTTTAATTGGGGCAAATGATCGATGATTAACTCCAAAGTGCGAGCTGTGGTTCGCTGCAACTGATGTGGCACAACGCTAGTAATGGTCGTACATTTTCCTGTTTTATAGCTGACCCAATATAAGGGATCGTTTGCATCATCCTGGCAATTAGATCGTGGACTACACTTGTTCTCCAACGAACACCACCCACAATAGGGATCTCGGGCTCCCAAACAATCGCCGCATGTTTTGTAGTCGGAGCAATCAAAAACCTTCACCTTCGATACCGTTGTTTCAGACATCACGTACATGTAAAGATTTTGGTTATCGAACTGCATATCCTGGTTGATGGCCGAGCCTTCATGTACCGGAAAATTGGCATATTCATTCGCAACGGAAGATGTTTCAACCACAACTTTCTTGAGGTAACCCGTGGCTGTGCCCACGAAGACCACAGTATAGCCACTGGTGCTCGTGGCTGCCACTGAGGTCAGTCTTGTGTTAAACATTGCTACCGGTACGGCAGTTATCGGATTTTCGCCGCCCAAAGGTGAATTTACATCAAGTCCACAAAAATCCTCGCCAATTGTTTGTAGTTTCGTTAAAACGCATGGCATACTTGGTGATATAAAGTCCAGTCCCCTCATTCCACTACCATTAAAACAGGATTTAATATTTTGCATAAATTTCCGACGTATGGATTTGAGTGAGTAAATACACAAAGCTGAATTATTCGAGGGTATATTGCCATCACCCTTAGAGAAGACCGCAAACAAAACATCATCTTGTATAGAAATTCCTAAACTTTGAGCTAAGTCCGCGCTTGGTTTGCCGAGGAATCCAGCTTGGACAAGATTAAATTTTGTGCCACCTTGCGCCTCGCTAATACACTCCACTGGAATTTCAGTGTACGAATAGTAATTTGAATCCTCCTGACATATTCGTACCAATTTGGTTATATATTCCTTGGGTGAAGAGTGATGACTGTGTTTTAGCTGTGTCGTGAGAAAGTAGGAAAATCTTTCCGAACTAAAGCCATAGACATAATTTACAAAATATGTTTCTCGAGCATACGAATTTATAAACGTTCTTGTCCCAGTAGTAACCGCTGAAGAAGCTATTTGGAACATCTTTGTTTTTTCCAAAGATCTTGATGCGACGGCTGGAATCTCACTTCGATATGGAGAATTATTCGTATAGGTAACACCAACGTACATTACATTTGTCACGGGGTGTTGCGGCGGTCCCGGGGCTATAAAAGCCACAGTCGAGGAGTTGGCATCATTAGCCACTACCGCATCGGGCACTTCATGCTCCACAATGCTTACATTTTGCAGGTTACGAACGGTGCAGGTACCTTGGAATAAAGAACCACAGGCGATGAGTCGCGATGTCGCCCGATCAATTAGCAAAACCTTATTATAATTGTCCGTTGGGCTCCGCACGGCATTTAAGGGACAGTCAAGGATACTGCACTCTACTGAATCATTTTGTGGCCCCGTCTTTACTGTCTCCGAGAGCTCCAGATCTGGCGATAATTGATACAGTCTGTTTACTCCACCAACAAAGACGCGTCCAGTGATAGTATCAACCAATAGATGATTTAATTTCGAATCGAATTTGGCCACATTTGTAATGGTTGTAGTACTTAGATTTTTTGCATTTGATATTGTCACATTATTGGCATCAGTCAAATTATTATTATTAAATGGTTCATTTTGCATAGTTCCCCAAACATTTGCTGCCTCGATTTGAGAAAATCTCGATCGTGATCCATATTTATCGCACAAAGTTGCTACTAGCAGACAACTAAGAAAAAAATTCATCTCCACTTAAATCGTTCTTTAAGTAAGAACGATTCAATATCCGCACTTCGAGATGTATTTGCAAACTGATTCGCAGATAGTTAGATTATGTACTCGAATAATAGCAATCTGGAGGTTGGTTTTACTTTTATATTTGATTTAAACCGCACGCATGTTATTAGGATTGGTTGCCTTTTTAATTATATTCATTTGAGCATTTTCTAAGTTGTATGTTAAAGGAACTTAATCATATCAGCAACATAATTTGTCATCTAGAAATGAAAAAAAGGCAGATAAATCTGTTAAATATTATATTCACAGTACAGGACTGTAGGGTAGTGGACCGGCCAGCACCCTCCATTTGTTGGTATACAAACAAAAAAAAATCAAATAAAGTAAGTCGAATGTGTAACCATAATTATAATAATACTAGGGGCTGGGAACAGAGGTAATACCTAAAACATTTAAAACCTTTTATTTTCTATACGTATGATGCATACATACATTTGCATCGCTGCTACAGAACACATTCTGTTCATACATACAAATGTATGTATGCATATACATATTTACGTAGGTGTATTTATATATCATGTATTGTTGGTATCTACCACGCCCTCTCAACTGACAATAACAATTGTTTTCTGTGGTTAATATCCATTTCATTAATTTTATGCATAGTTTTGTTCGTTATATTTCTATATCTACACATTTGAAACAAACAAAATCACTTATCTAGAAACACTTAACTTTAAACTTTTTCTTTAGATCGTATACTTTGTTCAAAATACTAACTTTATTTAGTGCACGGAATTAACTTTTAAATTGTGCAAAAAGTAATCGGAGAAGCAACTTCTTTTTCTATAACTGGGCTCGGTTTTTGAGATTTTGTATGTATATCTTAAGCTTTAACACGAAGGAACTCTTCCGTTTATAGTTGCTTTTTATTAAAGTTTGATTTACGAATTGAATAAAATAAATTACCTATATATATTACATTTTTCTATATTCAATTGTATTTTTCTTATTATTTTCGTAATACACACATTGCACACACATTATTGTATGAAATTTAACAACCAGAGATGACCGGATTCTCTTTTTATGATACAATAGAGCTCACAGCCACACACGATAGTATCGATATAATTAAGATTCGTGTATGCAACTTACGATAAATATTCCTCAACCGTCAAAATTCCATTAGCACGGTATGGGGAGGAAAAACACCGTTTTAAAGCAGAGAGAGAGAGCGAGAGGAAAATATTTTAAAACGGCTGTTCGTCAGTCTCCTGTACGGAGACACGAAATCATAAATACCAGAAAGCTGGAGGTTTCTGACTGCACACATTTAGTATTTCTCGAGCGGGTTGCGAAACGAAAACAATTTTAATATTTTAGACCATTTGCTTCTCGATCTCACTTGCAGGTCATTCATATATTTCAAATTAAAGATCCTGCTATGAAAAAAATTTGGAAGGTATATGAAGTCAGAAGTCCAGAAGAGCTGATGCAGTTAATAAAATAAGATTAGTAAAGGGAAATGCAATTTTTCGGGTTTTTGCCAATTATATTAATTTGCAAAGATGAGGGGAACCTAGAAAAGAAATATAAATTAGAAAGACGTAGGCCAGCAAAGACAAAATAGGAGAGCTCCACAGCTCGCTTTGCCGATCTGGATGATCCTGTCACGGATTGTTAAATTTGTGAGGTCGATATCGTGGACCATGTTAAATACCATTGGATTTCGGTTGCCAGATGGGTATTCCAAGGCAGTAGATAGGTATAGCCTGGTGCCACCATGTTCTTTCATGAACTGGATACCGATCCACCTCTATTAATTCCTCCGAGTTCCTTGAACAGGTATTCCAGATTGCTGTCATATTAAGACATCTGAGACCTGTCCTACGGTTGCGTCACCGCTAGAATACATGACAATCGCTTTGGGACAAATATTAATAAGCATTAAATGCTGAATGTGCGTTAAGTTCACTGCTGCCAACTTTTGACCAACTAAAAAGCTGTTTTTAACGGGAAGAATGAAGAAATCCAATAAAAAGCTAAAAACAAATGTTTAAAAAAGGAAAAAAAAGTTTCAACAAATATGATAATTTATTAGTTTATTCTTTTTCAAAAGATGTATATAATTTTATCAATATCTTTTTGGTCTTCCTGATTTGCGTATGAACTATTGGTGCCTAATACGTTTTTTAAAATGTTTGTGCATTTGGTCCGGTGCAAATTTATATTCGCCACGCTCAACCGTTTTTTGCACAGGCTCCCCAAGGCATTTTTGTTTATATTCTTTCGGCACTTCACAAATTGCAAAGAATTTACGCGCACTTTTTTATAGATGGAAACACTGAGCGAGTTATGACATTAGCGTTTGTCGAGAAAAATAATCGATACACCACCACATAATATGGCTTGTTTATTAGTGACTGTCGTAAAGCTGCCACTCCTTTACTTTTATTTTACTTAACTGCTAAAAAAAAACACAATAAAAAGTCAGGAAAAAACAAAATCAATTTTTAAAAAAGCCATGATACCCCCTTTGTGAAATTGTGAAAATTCCCACAAATCACAAATTTTTTTCCAATGTTAGCTTTAAAAAAAATCCCGGTTTGACGGGAAAAATCCAAATTGACAGCACTGGTTAAGTTTCAAAAGAGCCGGCTCAACAATGTATGACTTCAACATTCGCCCTCCAAAAAAACTGTCACACTTCAAAAGAATAAACACTTTCCCGCTGAGGAACAGTATCATACCGTACTATATAAAAAAGGAAGCGAAAAAAAGAAGAAGAGCTTTCTGAGTTTTCGATCGGGCGGGTACTATGATAAGATAAATGCTTCGAGCGAAAACTATAAAACGTTGCGGGATCAAAAAACAAATAGGTGTGATTTTGCAACGAAATAATTAAATCATATATATTTTCTACAGTCAAGATGTAGGGAAACTAAAAAAATAATTGCTCCGGTTATTTGTCTTCAATTCCATTCATAAATAAATATTATTCCAATATTACAATCCTTTTAAATTCATTTTAATTTCAGTTTATAAAGTTTGTTTACGAAAAACAGATGGCCTTCAGTTGTCAATGTAACCCTTTTCGAGCCTGTTATTTCTTTGATCACACTGGTTACCGAGTAAAATATATAGCCATTTCGCTGACAACATTTTTAAAGCTGACTTGTCGTATATTATTACTAGGCTTACGTTACGTGAGTTAAGTAACGTAGCTCTAGAGTAAAGGAGTGTTAGAGAGCGACAGGCAAATAGTTTAAAGCAGCTGTTCGTGAGCTCCGTCAAACAGGGTGGTAAAGAGATGTGAAATTAAATTACTGGAAAGTGGCGTTAGGAGATTCTTACCGGCAAACTTCTAGTATATTCACAGCGTGCGAAAAATATATAATCTGCGAAACTTAATAAAAAATGTGCAGAAAAGACAACTTAAAAAGTTCAGAAGGCAGATACAGTGAATTTAATTAAATTGGAAGAGGCATATACAATATTAAAACCAAGCATCAATCAATATATCTAAAATTTTAATAAAAGCCGGTTCTTTACAAAGTATGACCGAATCATTTGTCCTCCAAAAAAGACAAAGAACTAATGAAAAAAGCGGACACACTTTAAAAACATAAACTTTTTACCGCTACAACACAGTTATATTCGCACCGTACCGCGCTATAAAGTAATAAATAAAATAACTGCTACGTATTAAAAAACTTAACTTTTCATTTCGACGCTAACTTATCGACTCTTATTTGTCCGACATTCTGTGAGAGTCGCAATAGTTTATTTAAAGTTATACTGTCTTCCCACACGACCAGTTGGGATTTTTCGGAACTACATCTTTATCCTCCATCGGATAACAGCTGTGATTCATCCAAAACATAAACAAAGCTGGTAAAAGTGTCCTCTGCCGCAGAAGTTAACATATTTTGGGCTGTTCAACAAAAAACATCCAGATTGCGGCACAATTTATTGGCACTATATTAATATGAATTAGATGACGAGGAATTGCAAATTGGAAGAAGTCAGAGTTGCATGGAAGAACTATCGCCTAACTATCGTTAAAACAAGTCTATCAAATTCGTATGCACAACGGATGGACCATCCGTTTAACGGGTGGAGGAAGGCAGATGGATCTCTGTGGAAGGGTTTCATAAAACACCGTTTTAAAGCAGTGAGAGAGAGGGCAATAGGCAAATAGTTAAAATGCAATACAGTACTTCAAGTACTGTTTCGCACCGCACTTAAGTACGGTATGGAGAGGGTGAAACTCTTTCGCAGAGGGAAAAAGTTTATTCTTTTAAGTGTGACCGTTATTTCAAAAATATGCGTTCGTACTTTCTTTTTTCTTTCTTTGTTTTTGAATAATATTTTACCCTAAGCTATTGGCATTTTTGGGCCGGCGGCTTCCTTGGACAGCTCTCAGATGTCTTAATATGACAGCAATTTGGATAGGCTTGGGTTAATCGGTGCCCGTGGTCGGTACCACTGGTCTTTTCTAAGCACTTCTTTGGCGAATTCATTGGTCTAACCCAGGTTAAAACTGGCAACCGAAATCGGTTGGCGTTTAACATGGTCTACGGCAGTGTCCAGGCATATACCTGGAAGTTGAATAGCCTCTCGCAGTTGCACCAAGATTTCTGAGATCGGGAAGGCGAGGTGTGGAGCTGTCCCATTTTGTCCTTAACGGCCTATTGCATTTTTATTTATAATTCTCTTAGGTCTTCCCCTCTTCCTGGCAAGATAATATGATTGCCAAAATTTCAAAACATTGGTTGCGTTCAGCAGAACAACATGATCACTGATTGTTCTGCTGAACTATTATGATTAGCCATGTCTGCAGCTGCTTGGTCATTACCGGCTAGTTTTTGAAGGAGAAGTATGAATTCCTCCTTATCTCATCGGAACCAGGCACCAGTTCCCCGCGTAGGGATGGGCTAAAGCGAAAGAAAGAAGCCAGAGCCGTCTCCAGACAAAAGCTGCCCTACCAGAAGAGGATAAGGTAAAGCATACCTAAACCAAGCAAAGGATCGAAGAGAGCAGATTCCACTTTGCCAAACTACCCAGCATGACCTCAACGGGTGGTTTCGCCAACAAGGTGGAGGAGATGCTAGCCCCAAACGGTGGATGATAGGAGCAATGAAAATTATAAGATTACCGAGGCGCGGCTCGTTGAATAATTTTTTACGCGGATGGAGAAAGACTCTAAAGTGTATGTATGACCCGACGAAAAAGTAGCTGACGGAAACGGTCTGCCAGCTGGAAGCTCTGTGGGATGGGGCCAAGGTGGAGGTGGCGGACAGGAAACTAATCCCATCCATCAGATGATGGAAGTACTCTTCTCTATCGCTATCCAAGGGCACCGAGCGCTGAAGCTACTGCAGCGTCAGAGCCAATGTGTAGCCCTCCAGATAAACAAAGAGGCAGAAGATATCCTGTATCTGTATAAGTAGCGTATACCTGTGCCTCAAAAAGCGCCACCCCGGGGATAAGGATGCTCACACCCTGAAAGCAGGCGAGGTGGAGAAGGACCTAGCTCTGGAAATCATCGTTGACGCCGCCCATGAACTAACGTTGGACGTGTCCGATAAGGAGGAGGACGGTGACCTGACGTTGGTAGTCAACCCGTCGAGTAGAGTTAAACTCGACTCCCATGTCCCTCAGGGTGCTGCTGATCAATTTCCATAAGAGCAATATCGCGTCAGCTGATCTTTTCATTTCCATGGAGCAAGGGTCCACAGATGGAGTTTAAGTCCAAGAACTATTGATTGCCTCGGGCAATGCCGTTGCCGGACTAAAGTCCGACAATGCATTCTACCCACCATCGGTAAGCAGGAACAGAATAGCCGTATTCGTTCGGAAGTGTCTTCAAGCTAACCTTATGTCTCATTACAGCTCTGATGACCTGACTGGCTATACTAGGTCACACCTCCTCAAACTTGCTAGATAAAACACTCGTAGCGGGACAAAGTACTATGGTATTAGAATGTCCTCGACCATCCTTCTCAGACAACACGCACAAACTGTTCCAATACGAATTCTATCACTCTCCAAAACTAAGCGTCTTAAGAAGCCCACGGAATATTAACTGGGGATAGTTCAAAGAGACAAAGACATAGAAAAGTCGCTAGAGACCCTATCCAAGGATTTACTAAGGGCGTACCATATCAAGAACCAAGAAGAGAACCAAGCTTCCGTGGTGGAACAGGGACCTTTCGCTCCAACGCAATAACTTCCGAGAGTTTTTTAGAAACGCCAAGCAGGCGATGGATGATATAATCAACGAGGAATATAAAATCCTACCAAGGGAATACAAGAAGAGTTACGCAGAGCGCAAAGACGCTTCTGGAGAAACTTCTGCTCTAATATTAAGACGGTCCCAGAAACGGCTAGACTCCGGAAGTTGCTTTCGAAGTAACATACAATACAGAGTCAGCTCAAACGTGACGACAGATAGTGGACTGAGGGCAGCGCACGTCGACGACGTAATCAAGAGGTTTGAGATAAAGGCCCCGAAGATAAAAGCCTATGCTGACGACTGAAGCATAATTATCTCGGGAGTCTGTTTATCGACCCTTAGCTCTTAGGACAAGACGGATCTCATTCTCATTACCGAGATACAAGGTACCAAAAATCAATACAACCCCGAAAAAAAAAGTCAAACACCTCGGTAATGTACTAGGCAGCAAGCTGGCATGGCAAAAAGACTACCATTGCATTATATGAATCCAAGAAGATGCTTAGCAGCACATGGCACAGGCAGCACAACGCCTAGTTGCATCAGGAAAGTACAAGGAGTCGGGCATAGCTTAATTGGGCGAGACGTGATCAGTATATCTGACTACATGATACCTAGAAGTTGGCCGGATGACAAAACAACAACATTCATGGGGCCTGAAGATTGCTAAATACCTTAAAAATATACACCGACGACTCCAAGATGGGAGGAGGAGTTGGAGTGGGCAGATAGTGTTCAGACCCTCATGTAGCATATTCTAGACTGAAGTCTTTGAGGCGGTAAACCTGTTCGTAGACATTCAAGTGGCATTAAATCCCTGCATTCGTCCGCGGTCAGTTTAAAAAATATCCTGGCGAGCAGGGACGCTCTAGATATCCAAAGCACGACAACGTCAGTGCGGATATATTTGGTTCCCAGCCACCTGGGCATAGATGGCAATGAGACCGCGGACGAACTTGAAATGAAGGAGTCGGACTGGCGAGTGACAGAACAGAAACGTCCCCGGGTCCCTAAGAACGCTTTAAAGCGAGTTTGAGAGGCGGGCAGGCGCACAAGCAAAAATCAGATGGAGTAGAAACTCCGCAACCTGAAAAATATAAAAAATCATGTGCATACAACACAATGATAAACTCAGCCACTACGCTCTGCATCTACCTCGGAATTCTCACAGGGGACTGCCTGGTCAAGCTGGGCATACCGACTACGGCAACTGCAGGAAATGTGATTAATCCGAGGCAACTGAAACCTTGGAGCACCTGATATGTAAGCGCCCGACCCTAACGCAGGCGAGATTAAGATTCCTAGGCGCCTCAGAACTGACATCACTATTAACAATCTCCAGGATATGGATACTAATCCAGGATATATGGATAAATAAGGGCCATTCGGTTTAACCTAACCTAACCTATTACTTCATTTTTTATCAATTAATTATAGATTCAGGAGGCTTTTAACAGTATGGCGCCCTTCAAGGAAGTCGATCAGAAATTTTCTTTTACTTCAGCAAAGCTTGGCAAATTTGTATTTGACCGCAGGTCGCAATCATGTTTAAGACCTTAAAACCTTAAAAAATGATATAAATTTTTTAAGTTTATTTTATGAGACCAAGTGAAAACATTTTTTGTTTACTTACTTTTAAATAATTTAAAGCATCGATGTTTTTTCACATTTAGTAGTCTCAGGGAGAGAGGGAGAGCAAGCTAGTTTATAATGTCTGTTTGTGAGTGCCTTTTAAAAGATCTGTACATTGACGCAAAAATCAAAATACTAAAAATTTTCACGGCGTTAGGAGATTCCTGACAGCGCACTTTTAGTATTTTAAGAGCGGGGTGCAAGAAAGAATAAGAAATGTATTAAAAAAGGCTGTTCTCGATTATTTGCTCCTCGTTCTGTAAGGAATTTGCAATTGATTCCTCACATATTGAATATAAACAATAATGTGCGGAGAAGGCAACTTTAGAAATTCAGAAGGGCTGATACAGTGCATATTATTAAGTTGTTCAAAAACGTTGAATTCTGTAGCTGCATTGACTTTTTAGTCATACAGCGAATGGTGTCGCTTTATCACTTAGTATACCGATAGAACTTTTTTACGGGACAGCTGTTTTAAACTGCTGATATACACCCCAAAATTTAAGAACCTTACCATTTTATCATAATTAAGAATATAGAGGAACCAACATAAGATAGATGTATTTATTTCTCTTAAATATTTATGTACGATTTTTATAATACTTGTCTTAAGAACATCATCGGACACTTCATGTGTATATACGAATTCTGAAATATTACATCTATTTGTTTCTCTAAATATAAATTTGAACCATATATATATATATATATAAATATATATATAATAAAATAAAATATAAATATATATATATATATATATATATATATATATATATATATATATATATATATATATATATATATATATATTGTATCTATATATATATACATATATATTTTTTGTTAAATTTATTATATATATAAGTGTGATTAATTTAAATCCAAAGGCTTATTCTTAGGGAGGTGTCTTTTCAATTGGATGAGATGTTGGCGTTCTTTTTCCATCAAATTCGTTGCAATTTTCTATAATTTTATTTCGTATAATTTGTTGAATAATAATAGTGTCAGGTCTTTTTAAATTAAAGTTATAGTTAACAAAACAAAACAGATCTTAAAAAATACATGCTGTTTTCTGCGAAGCACAACTGCACAACTATAGTATAAATAGACGTTAATACTCCACCAGCCACAATAAAATTATGTAAATTATAATTTAATACAAAGTGTGAAATATTAGTACAAAAATTATTATTTTCAAGCTTTATACCCTTGCAAGATAAATATGTATTTGTGTATATAATTTTAGTTTGAAGTCTACAACGCAGTGAGTCAGTCCGGCCCCTTTTAAGTATGTACATACATATGTATATATATGTATGTATATATATATATATATATATATATATATATATATACATATGTATATACATACAGATGTATATTGTTTATCAGCACCAAAAACTCGTGTTTACTATCTGTTCCTTTGTCCGCTTTTTTCCAATCTATTAGATTCAATTGCAAACTGCAAGGGTACAGCTTTGTTCTATTTCTTATATCTTTGCTTTATTTATATTATTTTAAAATTTGGATAAAAGCTTGCAGCAAATGATTTCGCAGCTGATGACAAGTACGATGATGATGATGATATGGGTACTATAAGACTTTGGCCAATTACAACATCTACATCCTTACTTAGTCCCACACCTTTTCCCCTATTCAAACTCAGATATTTCAATGAACAGGGCATAATAGTTGGACTATTAACTGGTGGGATATCGTTGCTATTATTTGCAGCATATTCTTCTTTTGCTACTGAATGTGCTTTTGACAATATATTTGGAGACAAATTAATGATTGACGATCACTGAAGACGCGGCCAGTAATTACTTCCCGTTAAATCAGATACATTCTGCGTTGAAATTTGTACGGGGACTGAAACGCCGGCAGAAATGACACCTGTAAAAATACGTACATATTTAATTGTAACTCTAAAATTTAATTATATTATATTGATACCTGTATTTGATGATGGCATTGCAGAACTATTGCCATAAACACCATGCTGCGGTGGCTGTTGATGCGCCGCGGCAGGATTACAACTGGTATTTCGGTGGTGGGCAGGTGCGTACGGGGATCCGAGGGATAAGGGATCGTGAAACATATAGGGATAGGCATCTCGTTGTTGCAAACAGGTAGGAGTCATCGAGCTTAATGATGAACTGTAAATTACAAAATTTGTTTAAAGTCAGAAATAGAGAATGAAATCAAAGTACAACTAGAATATTATTTCATTTCATAGAAAAGAAGGCCAATTTCCGGATCCAAAGCTAGTGTACCCTTGCAGTTTGCAAGTGAATCAAGGAAAAAACTACCCATTTCGTTAAATGAAAAAAAACCGTATAGGAGATACATATATAAATCATTTATTTAAAAAAACGACGAACTTTTTCTGAGTTTTATAAACTCTCGTATTAGATATTCCATCTCTTAGCAATCCGATTTTGATAAAAATGATTATTTGTATTTTATATCATAACTATGGAAATCTCAGCTTGTTTGTGAAATACATATGTTATACACGGAATCTAACTTCGGCGCGCAAATGTTGTATACCCTTACAGATTAAAAGTCATTAATAATTAATACAATATAAATTATATATATAAATTTTAAACAACAAACGAAGTAATGCCTAATTTTATTGCATTCATCAACACATATTATATTTACAGTTTTACAGTTTTGCACTATAAAACATTCAGTGAAGTTATAAGTTTTATAGTATTAATTTTTCGAACGTTTTCATGGCAGCTACACATGATGTAGTCGTCAGATGTTCAGTAAATTAAAACCGAAAAAACTACAACAACTTTTTGAGAACTAGACAAGTTATATTATTTTTTCTACTGCGATATAAAATTATCGTTAGTATGGGAGTTCTTGACATAGTCGTCCGATCCGGCCCATTCCGACATATTCTAGAAGACGAACTGCAATTATTCAGTTAGCTTCAAAACTGAGACTAGTTGGGTAGGAACGGACAGATGGCTAGATCGACTTGGCTGTTGATGCTGATCAAGAATATATATACTTTATAGGGTCGAAAATGTTTCCTTCACTGCGTTGCAAACTTCTGACAAAAATTATAATACCCTGGATGGGTATTAAAATAACGAAGTTGTGCCAATTTGGATATTATTTTTCTTTTAGTGCTTCGATCGTTTTCAGGATGATCTATGCTGTAGTCGTCTGATTGTTCCAAGTTCCGAGGCATTCCGATAAAAATACATTTTGTTCTATTAGTTTTCCGATATTTCCTGTGATAACTTTTTGATCTGTTGTTTTCTTCAGATAGACTAGTTCAAAGACAAGTTTCCGTAAAACGGAGCACATTCTAATGCTGATAAAGAGTATTTATATCTAATAGGGTGGGAAGTTCGTTGCAAAATTGTGATTAAAACTCACTTGTAATTTTCTGCCATTGTTGCTATTGGTTGTGGAATAGATGAGTACATGGCATTAAATCCCGTATTTAAAGGTATCCGTGGTGCTACTGCCTGAAGTGGTGGACTTTCAGATGTCGTATGCGTATTGGCGTCACCCCCTAGAACCTATTGAACATTGTTATGTATACATTAGCATAAATATAACTAGAAAGTAAGCTAACTCCGGCACGCCGAAGTTTATATATCCTTACAGGTTGCAGTTCGATCACTAGGGATTAATTCAATATATATTATATATATTTAAGATAAAGAATAAAGAAGTAGTGCCTTCTTTCATTAAATTCAGCCATACATTTATATTTAGTTTTATAGTTAAAGTTTTACATTCTCGGTGATGGATTTTAGGATCGTTTGTATGGCAGCTATAAAATGTAGTCGTCCGATTTAAAATTTTAGAATAATGCAAGAAGCTATATCTAAAATTATATGCAATGCAGTTGAAAACTAAAAATATTATAATTTTTTTCTACGAATTTTCCGATCGTTCCTATGGCAGCTATATAATGTAGTCGTCCAATTCGGCCCTTTGCGGCTTATATACGATTGAGAGTTTACCATATAGAAGACTTACTGCAGTTTTATTCTGATAGCTTCAAAACTGAGACCCTAGTATGTTTAGAATCGTACAGATGGACAGACGGACAGACGGACTGCTTCACTGCGTTACAAACTTCTGACTGACATTATAATAACCTGCAAGGGTATAAATACCCTATATGTATATTCTTACGGTTGATGCACTTGTTGTTGTCTCGGGAAGGTTATTGCTAATTATTGCAGACGATGATGCGCGCTCCGAACTGTTGACAGCTAAGCTAACAATACCGGATGGAGAATTATTAGACGTTGCTGCGGTGGTCGATACCGATGTTCCCGTTCCTGAAGGATTATTATTTTGTCCTGTACTGGCTCTACCACTTCCAGGATTATCCGTCGACCTTCTTTGCGTTCTCATTTTTTCCTCACGCCGCCATTTAGCCCGTCGGTTGGAGAACCAAACCTGAAGTTATGAAATGATCGAAATTATGTGAATTGATTAAAAATAAAAATATTTTTACAGTTCCCGAA
Source organism: Drosophila bunnanda (assembly GCA_035046265.1). Classification (NCBI taxonomy): domain Eukaryota; kingdom Metazoa; phylum Arthropoda; class Insecta; order Diptera; family Drosophilidae; genus Drosophila; species Drosophila bunnanda. The sequence goes on along the minus strand of JAWNOB010000033.1, from coordinate 707,576 downwards.
CAACCCAGTGAAAATTAAATAATACAAAACTAAAATGTTCTATTTTTTTACTTACAAAACATAGCAATTAATATTCAGCTTTATATAATAACGACAAAATCATAATATATTTTTGTTCTTTATTACAGTTTAACCATATTTCATAATAAAATAAGATATTTTACTTTTGCTGTTTTCCTAAAATCCCTATCCGTTATTATTCATGGGCAAAAACTTCACAAAAAATATACATGGGTAATACGGATGTACAAATTCACATAGCTCTAAGTGTGGCTTATTATTTACGAAAGAAAACTGCTCCCTTCCTTTACGAGTAACTTTAGTCATGCTGTCAAAAAAGCTTTTCAATTAGAGGACACCCTTTATAACGCGGTTTTATACATTAAGTAAACTTATTGAACTTCTGCATAGGTTACACAAAGGGGTGAAAAAACGGATTACAATATTTTTCACAATGACATTTATAGCTGAGCATTATTGTTGCCGTTCCCACTTCAGTTTGACAAGTTACCCCTCGAGCTTATAATTTCGTTTCGCGCCCCCGTCGTCAAGAATTCAAGGAGTATTTCAAGTATTTTTACAGTCAAATTGTTTTTATTCACTTTGTACAAATAATCAAGAGCCGTAACGTCGATAAAAACATTTTTGTAATGAACTTGCACAAACAGTTACGTTATGGGGGTGAAGTGAATAATGATAAGTTTTTGAGGGATGACTTTTAAAGTGTTACGCTCTCTCCTGCGTTTCGGCACAAATTTTCACTTGAAGTTAAGTTAAATGACGCTAAGTCGCAAAATAAATCACACATATCTGAATTTACTATTTTTTCGTTTCTTTGTTTTATGAATTACTTAAAAAATACCTCTGAAGTGGTTTGCAAATCCAAATACTTTTGCAAATCAAAATACTTTTGCGAGTGATGAACCTAGTTTACTTATTTTTTTTAGATCTACATACATACATATATTGACGGTAATTTCTCTTCGACCCCCACAATATCACCAATCGGAACTGTGTACAAATATAAAAATCTCTAATAAAGTCTTGCAAAATACAACTTGTAACTTTGTCGTTTGGTCTAAAACTTTTTGTTTTTATTTTTCTAGATTTAAGAAAAATCGCCATGCCAAATAATCACCCTATAACTAAGAAAATTTTTCTAGAATTAAGAATAAGATTCAATAAATTGAAGGACAGACAGCATATGATCAAGACATCTAATTTAAAGTTAAATATTTTCCTAGTAGTAGCACGTAGCAAGTGTCTACTGGCTAATTCAATGAAAATCACCCTTAAATTTGGAGAAAAATACCAATAAATTCAAAAATTTGTTAATCCACAATTATATTTTTAAGATTATGCTATGGTCATATATTCCCAAAAGGATGACAAACTTTCCCTTATATTAATGGTTACTTGCCCTAGTACTAGGATAAATCTTTCCAAATGTAAGGTAAAACTCACCTTTAATTTTAGAAAAGTTTTTTTTTCCCACATTTACCCTAAGTCGCCCTAAAAACCAGAAAGTTTTTCTACATTCAAGAAAAATTGCCCTAGATTTGAGCAAGTTTATTTCCTGATTTTAAACCAAACTTTTCTTAAATATAGGGCGAATCGCCTTTGGATCCATTTTAAAGGCAAATTTCTAAATCTACGGGCTTTTTATGGCAATTTTAGGTAAAAATATCGTGTAATGTAAGAGCCAACAGTGACAGCGACCCAGATTCTCTGGCAAATCTGTCTGTTTCGAAGAGACAAGCAGACGGGCATGGCTAGATCGAATTGGCTGTTGATGCTGATCAATTACTTATATATTTTTAAGGTGACTAAAATTATAACACCATGAAAGCTATTTTAAGTTATAGTACTATTCAACAAAACTTAATTCTGAACACATTGCCATAGCCCAAAGTAGATCAAAATATGATTATAAATGGCTAAATGACCCTTCACTTCGTTGAAAACTTCTGATTCAAATAATTATAACCTAGAAGGTATAATAATAGTATACAAATGACTTCTTATTACAAAATAAGAACGATACATATATATTTAAGAATATAAAAATAGAGTTACTCTAAAAATCGGAGCTAAAAACAGAATATAATTGAACAAAACTGAAAGACAAACCTGAATACGTGCCTCTGGCAAACCAATTTTATCTGCAAGCCTTTCTCTGGCAAAAACATCCGGATAGTGAGTTCGTTCAAACTCTGTTGGATCATTTAAATAAAGTTTTTTAAAAAATATAAAAAATAGATGAAACATTTTATTACTGATCTTTAGTTCTTTTTAGTTAATCGACAAGTATATTAATGTATTTATTGTAGTTTGAAGTTACCTTTTTCCAGACTATCGATTTGTTCATTCGAAAACGATGTTCGATTTCGTTGCAATTTCCTTTTTAGCCTGAGTCGCATTTGTGAGTCTTCGTCACCCGATGAATTGTGATCAGAATTGCCGTCGGACGTACTATCATGCGAGTTAGGATGAGATATGTCCGCAGAGTATTGTAAATCTTAAATAATCAAACATGTTAAAATTTAAGAAACTATCATTTCCAGAGTACGAAAAGCCTGTCATTTTTGTGTTCGAGTATTTAGTTATCAGGGCACAAGGGTATGCGTGGTTGAATTGGACAGTATTTATGACGCAGAGAAACAATCAAGATTAAAGTAAATAATATGAATGGGAACAAAAGCGGTGGATGTTTTTATTGTCATTTGCAATTGCACATATGCTAGACCAATTCATTGATTGAACAGAGAAACGAAAACCGAGAGGAAAGGAAACATAGAAAGGCAAATAGCTTCATTCAATAAGATTTAATGGCAAATAACATAAATGACCAACAAATTAACTATTTCATTTGTCCTCCTGTTTGATCATCTGTGATAAAATGGATAGATTTAAGATGCTAGGGAAGAGAATCCCAGAGTTCTGTACATTTAACTTACTCGGATTTATGCAATGTCTCTTCTCAATTGAACTGATATTTGTTGACTTCATTTAATTAATTTAAAATACATTCTTCAAGTGTATCGTGATAATATGATATGTTATGATAGTTATATTGTTGACTAGCATCAGTAATACTGTTGATTTAGCCATGTCCGTCTGTCTGTTCGTGTGACATAACCCAATAATGAATTTAATAACTTGCCTCTTTTTTGCACATCATCTGGATTAATTTGTCCAGATAAATTTGTGGACGTTGATACTGAAACTGATGGTGTCGCTGGTGGTAAAGCCAAATGGGCCGTCGTTGTATTACTTGGATACCAGGCCCATCCACCGGTCTGGCCATTAAACATTCGTAGCTTCTCATAAACTGATTCATTTTGTTGCTGCGCCTGCTGTTCCTTTTGAGAGGCTAAATTCCGCAAGACTCGATTTATAGATGAAACCTGCCGATTAATATTGCATGAAAAAAATATTAAACAAATATATACACCACGCCATATTCTGTTTTACATAACTTTGTAATGGGCATTATAATATAATACTCAGCTTTTCATTTTCAAAGAGCCTTAAATCGAACTCAAGCAACTACGGAACAGCAATCTTCCGAATCATGCATGTATGTATGTATATGATGCCACAACTGCTTAACCAACCCTCTCTTTATTTATTGCCACGCAATTGGCTGGCGGCTATTTCAACCAATCAGAGAATCCGAAAGCGAGAGAGCTATACATGCGGATGTTTCATAAACTTCTCTCGCCCGCGTATTCTCACATGTATGTATATTAAATACGCAACTGCAGTTGTGGTGAAGCTAAAATATTACCTATAGGTACAACGAAATAGTACCAGCCGAAATGGCGTATAACTAGAAAGTAAGGCAAAGTTTTACACCGTTGCAGATTGCAATGGGATCAGAGCGATCTAATTGGTAATCAATCGATTTCAACCTTATAAAAAGGCTTGTTTATAAAATGGTTTCTCCCGATGTAAAAATAATATATTTGCATACCTCCAGACCAGTATTATACATATGTATGTACATTTAGTGTACATCCATGCGTTCACACTGCATTGAAAAATATATTAAACCAGTGACATTACGAAAACCTTAAAATATTTTAACATTCTTACAGTATGCTATCAATTTTTCATTTTCTTCATCAGCATTAGTCGATAAAGTCTGTCAGCTACACGGATTCAAAATACTTCAAGCCTTAAACTGCCATAAAAAAGCTACATTTCGGAGATTTAGAAATTAGCCTTAAAGATTTTAGAAAACTTTTCCCTAAACTCAGGAATGGAACTTTCTCAAATTGTTCTGCTTCCGCCCGGTTTTCAGGGCGATTTGACCTAAATATGGAATTTTTCATAGTATTTATTTGATTGTAAAACGAGCTAACAGCTTTGCAACTTCGGCACGCAGAAGTTTGTTTATCCTTGCAGATTGCAATTCGATCACTAGGAATTAATACAATTTAAATTATATATATTTATGTTTAAAAAAACAACGAGTACATACATCATTCATTACATTCACTGGGCAAAACTGCAACAGGATAATGCTCCTTGCCATAAAGCATAAATGCTTAGACAGTTTTTAAGGCATTTGGACGTACAATTATTAGATTATCTCAATAACACAGAGAAAACTTGCTGAAAACTGAAAAAATTATAATTATTTAAAAAATTGGCCGATCGTTCCTAGGGTAGCTATATAATGTAGTCGTCCGATCCGAACAGTTACGACTTGTATACGAGTGAGAATATGTAGGAAGACTAGCTGCAAAGTTTCATTCAGATAGCTTCAAAACTGAGAGACTAGTTTGCGTAGAAACGGACAGACGGGCATGGCTAGATCGACCTGGATGTTGATGCTGATCAAGAATACTCACAGGTTATTTCGTGCAGAGGTACACTTAAAATTCAGATAACGCTTAAAGCTTTAAAAAATAAAAATACAGATTTTTTCCACGTCACAGCTTATTTCGAGCAAGAACTTTAAGTACACTAAACTTATAATTTGTTATTCTTAAATAACTTATTCTTCTTGGAACCCATCGGAGAAGATATCAGCTTGTATACTTAACATTCTGTGGCGTTTGATTACACTGAAAAAAAAGTTTTCTTTGATTTACCAAAATGACCCCGCGTACACCCACAGGACAGAGAAAATTGGTCCGAAATCACTTTAAAAATTGAAAATCGAATCTAAATATTGCTGAAATGGTCAACCTGAGCACAAGTACTGCCCAATATATCATCCACTGCTTCGTTGGAGAAAATCGGTTCGCAGATAGAGGCCAAAATGCTCAGAATGAAAAGTTTACAGAGGCGGAGGAAATTTAATTAATTATTTAATCCAAAAAATTGGGCACCAAAACTTTAAGCATGAAATGGGAAAATGTGTACCATAGAAAACGTCCGCCGCGTGTTGCAGAAAAACAACCTTAAAAGCCTAGTAGCCCGCAAAACCCCTTTTATTAGACAGAAGAATCAGAACCGCAGGCTTAAATTTGCCAAGGACCATGTGAGGACAATATGAATCTATAACAAGGTAGAATTATGGCTTGGGCATGCATGGCGTTGGAATCCTGGCGTTAATCAAAGGAACTATGGACAGACATAAGTACCTTCATTTATTGAAGGATAATTTTGACCAAAGCGCCAAGAAATCGGCCACAGAGAAGACCTACCGATTTAGCCAGGATAATGACCCAAAGCAAAAATATGATCGTCTGCAGACCTGGATGCAATGAAACTGCCCTCACGTTATGGATACACCTGCCTAGTCTCCTGACCTTAACGTCATTGCGAATGTGTGGGCGATTTTGGATCTGGCTATCCGCAAGAGGTTGATATCCAACAAAAATGAGCTCAAAACAAAAGAATGGTCAATTCAAATTCAACAGAAAAATTGTTTTCTTCGATGGAAACTCTTTTGAACGATGTAATTAAGCAAAGTGGAGGCAGCATAAAGTTGTAAGTTTGCTGTTTTTATTATTATTTAAGATCAAGATATTTGCACGAAATAAGCTTTGACATGGAAAAAGTCACCATTTTTAATTTTTTTAGTTTTAAGCGTTATCTAATCGTATTATAGTTTTAGTCAGAAGCTTAAAACGCAGTGAACGAATCATTTTATACCCTATAAATCAAATATATTCTTGATCAGCATCAAGAGCGGAGTGGAACCATGCCAGGCAGAAAAATCCAAATTTTTCCCAATTACAAATTATATTTCTTTTGGCGTAGTTATGAGTGTTTTTTAATTGAAACTACGGCACGCTAAAGTTGGTATACACTTTCAGATTTCAATTTGATCAATCAAAATTCAATAAAAATTATATATATATACTATATATAATTAAAAAATTACATTTATTATATTCCGTTCCGACATACACAGCTGTGTTCACCGAAATATAAGTGCTTAAAACCTGTACGTTCAAGATAGGAAAATACTAGTACAAACACTACTTTGATAGAAAGTTTTTAAATAAAGTCCAAGTGTAGCAATACAACAATTATTTCAGTTGGGTATCTTAAACATTTAAGAATATATATCTAATTACAAACAAAAAGTATATATTACGATTTCTATTGAAGTAGCAGAAGTAAAGCAATTAAAAATAAATGTTATAAATATCAAAGTATCTTATAAATAAACTTATTCTACTATAACACTATTTGGTTATGATTTAATATTTTGTTGGGTGGCCTATATTAGCTCCTACGTGGCATGGAGTCCACCAAATCTTGAAAACGCTTGAGAGGAATCTGACCCCTTGCCTCCTACACAAGTTGCCAAAGCCGCGTCTTAAAAATCGGGGACTTCTGTGACCCGTAGCTCTTGATGTCCCCCATAAGTTTTCAATGGGATTTGAGTCCGGGGACTGTGCTGGCCATGGCATTACAGTTTTTAATATTTTTACATATCTATGTACGCCGTTTGGATTGGGGCCAGTTCCAGTCACTTTTGGCGAACTCTAACTTGGTTTTGACATGCCTTTTCCCGAGTAATGGCACCCTCTGTGGACTTCGTGCCTTCAAATTTTGTTCAAGAAGTCGCCGGCGAATGGTCACCTTACTGATTTCCAAGCTAATCTCCCGTTGTATGCCCCTGAAGGATGCAAAAAGATTAGCTTTGCTGATTTTGCGTACTATGCATCGATCGTCTGCGGCGTTTTTCGTCTTCGAGTTTCGGTTCATATCTTATGGCATTCGAAACCATCTTGTCAGAACATTTTAAAAGATTTGCATTTCTTTATCTGTTTTTCCCTCCTTTCTGAGCCGAATAATGTCAGCCCTTTCTGTCTTGGTGCCGTCGTCTAGCCACTGAAATGCATTTTTTTCATGGTAAATGTGTATTGCGCATAGACTATAATAAGGAACTTAATTAAATTCACTTTTAAAAAAGTTGCGAAAAATTTCAGCACTTATCGCGGAACAATCAAAAACTGCTATTTCGGTGAATAGCCACAACGATTTGCACGTGTGAAAAAATATCAAAATAACACAAAAATTATGCAAATCTAATGAAAATGTTGCTTCTTTCTTATTTCTATGTTCCATTTTACAAAAAAGAACAATAAAGAAAAAGGAATATGCAAAAAAAAAACCTTTTAAAGTTGTTCTTCTGTCGCACTGCTATTTCGGTGAACAGATCTGTATACGAGTGAGAGTACATAGAAGACTAACTGAAAAGTTGCACTTAGATAGCTTAAAAACTGAAAAACTGAGAGATGGACAGACGGACATGACTAGATCGACTCGGCTGTTAATGCTGCTCAAGAATATATACACTTTATATGGTCGGAAATATCTCCTTACTGCATTGGAAATTTTTGACCAAAATTATAATACCCTGCAAGGGAATAAAAACTATAAAAAGCTGTGATTTGTGAAAAAATTTTGTTAAAAAAGTTTTGAAAATCGATTCAGATTCAATCCTATAAATTCTATTGTAAACTACAAGTGTATATAATACTCGGCGACACGGCCTTGGATTCTTTTTAGGGCGAATCCTAAAGTTTGAGTTGGGGACGTTATTTATATTTAAAACTATTAGCCGTTTTTCCCGATCGAAAGAGTGACAATTAAATAGTTATCTTTCGCGTTTTCACTAACAATTTCATTAACAAACTTAGTTTTAAAAATTCCAACCATGGACAGTCCTTTTCTAGGCCGATACCTTTTCATTGGCAAGAAAGCGATCAAAAATGCATCTGCATCTTCCTCGCACTGAGGAGTGGTCAGATCAAACAACTATATCGTATGACTTGCATAGAATCGGAATATAAATAGTAAAATTGGCATCAATTCATGGTGTCGTGAAAATGTTTAACACCAATTGAGTTGCATCAAATTAAATTTATGATTTCAGTGGTATGCATTCAATGTAGATACAAACCGTCCTCGCTTGTAATAAAACATTGAAAATGCCACTTTTGGCAGTTGACTTAAGTGCCGCCACGTGCAACGCAACTGCCATGGCCCTAACATTTTTCTATGACGCTTTGTTCATCATTAATGTACTGCACATTGCTCGCCCTCATTAATTGTGTAGCCAACATCAAAGAACATCAAACAAATCTGAAACCACAGTCGACATGATTAAAGTTTGGATTTTTTGCCAAGAAAAAGAGCTTGAGTTATCCTGCGAGCTTGTTTTAATAAAAATGTTGTATCAAAACATTTTTAAAAACCTTAAAATGAAACCTTTTAAATATTTTTTATAGATCTGTAAGACAACCTATTCAGATACACCTTTTTAAATATATTATCTATATTATCTATTCTATCTTTGTTTTTTTTTTTTTATGATCCTCTGCCGCCTCTACTGAAAACTTTCTACAACCCTCCTTAATTCATAATTTCCCATTAGAAGGGAACACCCACTCGCTCTTCATCGTGCTGGATTAAATGAAAAGTCTGTTTGCTTACCTGGTCAACATATAATGAAAATGTTTTCACTTATCAAGACCATCGGAAATGAAACAAGGGTACAAAAAGAAACGAGACGAGAAGATTTCACGTATCTTATTCTATAATCCATTTTAAGTACGATGGATTGGTTTTTGTGTCGGAATTATTTAATCCCTTGTGTGCCTCTTTATCCATTGGGAAAACTGTAAGTATTTTTAACCACTTCCGAGAATACTTCGATCTATTAAATGTTTCGAATTTGGTCTTTTTAATTTTAAATGTGCCATTGTAATAGGTAGAAGTATTTGACAATAGAGAAATGCAAACCAAATGAGCTATAAACAAGAAAGGCAGCTAACTTCGGCACCACGATGTTGGTATACCCTTGCAGATTGCAATTCGATTATTAATAATTCAAATAATAGAAAATCGTTATGTGCGAGTTTTATTTGTAGTCCCCTGCAGGGTATACAAATTTCAGTTAGAAGCTTGCAACGCAGTGAAGGAAATATTTCCGACCCTATAAAGTGTATATATTCTTGATCAGGTTCCACAGCCGAGTCGATCTAGCCATGTCTGTCTGACCGTCCGTTTCTACGCAAACTACTCACAGTTTTTAAGCTATCCGAATGAAACTTTGCGGTTAGATCTTCTATATACTCTCACTCGTATATATGTTGGAACAGCACGGATCGGACGACTTTATCATATAGCTGTCATATAAACTTTAGAACATTTTTAGGAAAAATAAATTATAATTTATTCAGTTTTCAACATATTTTCATCAAATATGAGATATAGCAATTTTGTATTTGTCTAGAATTTAGGTTTTAATTTTTTAAGACAATCGGGAGATTATATCATATACATAGATGCCATAGAAACTATCGTTAAATGTAGAGGAAAATGAGGAACTGTGAATGCAAAACTGTAACTTAAAACAGGAAATATAATAAGTATAGCTGACTGCAGTGAAAATAAGAATTATTTCGTTTTTTTTAACACATATATATATAATTTATATTGTATTAATTATTAATGATCAAATTGATACCTTCAAGGGTATACAAACAAAGCTTTCTTTCTTGCTTGTCTTTAACTCCCTACTTAATAGAGGATTTTCGATGTTGGTTAAATGTTTTAATGTTGCGGAAAAATATCCAAGATAATTTAAAAATCTATGTTAAAATCGATACTTTATGCTCGAGATCGATAATAATTTCTATAACATTTGTTATACTGATGGAGAAAATTTGAAATCTATTGTGAAGAGGCATATGTGCGTTTCAGCAACTTCATGCGTCTCGGAACGTATTAATTTATTATATTGTTTTAAGAGGGTTAAATATAAAATCAACAGCCATGTCGATATAGACATGTCCGTCTGTCCGTTTCTACGCAAACTAGTCTCTTTTAAAGATATCTGAATGAAACTTTACAGTCAGTCTTCTATATGCTCTTCATCGAATATAATTCGGATCTGGCGGATCGGACGGGTATATGATAAAGCTGCCATAAGAACTATTAAGAAATTAATTCAAAACAAGAATTTAAGCTATCTTCGGCACGCCGAAGTTTGTATACCCTCGCAGATTTCGGTTCGATTACTAGAAATTAATGCAATATAATGGATTAAGTAATGCTTACTTACAGTTTTACAGTCAGGGTGTTGCATATATCCCTATGTATACCCATCGTTCCCTTGGCAGCTACATATATGAAATTCTAGACTAATGCAGAAAGCCTACATATATCTAAAATTATATGCTAATCTGTTGAAAACTGGAAAAGTTGAAATTTTTTTATACAAATTTTCCGATCGACCCTTTTGGCAGCTATAATATATAGTCTTCCGATCCGTCCCGTTGCTACTTATATTCGAGTGAGAGTATATAGGAACTGAGACTAGTTTGCGTAGAAACGGACGGACAGACGGACATGCCTAGATCGACTAGGCTGTTGATGCTGATCAAGAATATATTTGTGTACTTTATATGGTCGGAGATGACTCCTTTATTGCGTTGCAAACTTCTGACCGAAATTATAATACCCTTCAAGGCTCTATATACATATATATATATATATATATATATATTTACAAAACGACATATTTTCACGTCAAACTTATGTTTGTTGTTATTTTTAGTGTTGTTGACCAATTTTCATGAAATTTTCTGAATCGCGTAAATTGATTTTTCCAGAATCAAGTCGAAAAGGAAAGCAAAATATAACGGTTAATAAGACAATGCTAGAAGTAAAAGAATAGATGTATGCACAGTGTTATATTTGCACAAAAATTGTTTTCATCTTAAATTTAATTCTTTAGTTTGAAAATTCTTTGTAGGGAAAATACCGCAAATTATTTTATTTATAATTTGAAAAATTAGCTTTGGCATCGATAAGGGCTTTCAATTGTCTGAAATTGAGTTTATTAAATAATATCCAAAATAAAGAGACATATGTTCGTTTGCTTTTAGCATCGTCCTATAAACCGTTATCTTTCGCATTCCTTTTCGCATCGCTTCTGCACACGATAACGAAAATTTCAGGGAAATTGGTTAACAACAACATGAATAATAATTATGAGAAGTTGAGATGTGCAAATAATTGTACATTTGTGTAAATACTTTTGACCACCTCTGTATATATATATATATATATAATATATAATATATTTAATATATATAATAATATATATAATATAATCGGTTTTAATTTTATGAAGATTGGACGACCATATCATATAGCTGCCATAGAAACAATCATTGGTTGCGTTCAGCAGAACAACATGATCACTGATCAGTGATGGATTTCAGTCGATGAACGCGCTGAACGCGTATCATCACTGATCTTGATGCAAGAATTTATCCATGATCAAAAAAAAGGGAGTACTGTTGGATAATATCGATGGTTGAAATATCGATAATAATAACAGAAAACAAGGAATGCAAGCCAAGGGAAATATAAATTATTACTCATTAAATCAGTCGCATCCTTAGTTATTTTATGATAATACGCTATTACTTATTAAATATAATTTATTTCCTAATTTTGGAATTTTGTTTTCTGTACCAACGAAGGCGAAGCGCGGTGTTTTAATTGCGGCATTGGACGAAATAAACTTAAAAACCTGTCCTTTCAAAATAAGGAGTGGCCACATTAAATAAAAAATTTTTTTTATGAGGTGTCTGGTCAAAAACTATTGTCTGACAGTTCATGAAATTATATTATAGAATGTCCCGAGCTGTTTTCTTATACTCAAAATCAAATAATTGTTGGCGGAAATCCGGACGATTATGATAATTTCCAAGCCGATTCTTTTGAGACGGCGTAATGTATCATACGCGTTCAGCAGCAGAACTTGATCACTGATCAGTGATCATGTTGTTCTGCTGAACGCAACCATTAATTACTTCGTTGATTTTTAACATAAGTATATATAATTTTTACTGTATAAATTATTAGTGATCAAATTGTAATTCGGCTTGCCGAAGTTTGCTTCCTTTCTTGGTGTTTTATATTTATGTCTGATAGGCCAAACTGCCAGAATCGTGGAGGAAGTTCGAGACAATTTTTTTGCTGCGGGGGTTCAGAATGTTGTAAGTCAAAACATTCACAATATTTGTTGCTTAAAATGTATATATTTATTTTCTCAAAATATATGCTAATAAGTTATTATAAATTTAAAGTTTAAAAATTTACTGGTTGTCCAATAAAAATTTAAAATCATCCTACAGGCCGGCATACGAGATGACCTTAGATTTGTACGATGTAGCGAAGTTTCACTTCAGAGCATTAGAATCATCAATGTCTACTTAAGCATGAAAACCCGTTGCTCTTATAAAAGTATGATTTTATTGTTTATGTGCTTAACTTTTGTCAATTTAAAGACTTACACTTGGTATATTATCACTATTGCAAACTTGTTCCGATAGTAGACGATCCCGGATTTCCCATGCAAATATGCTTGGACACTCCCGCTTATAGTCAGCAATTTTTTGTACGACAGGAGTTGTGGCAACGCGTGGCTTTGAGCCACCTATCGCTCGGGGTTTAATTGATCCTGTTTCATAATATCTAAAAATAAATAAGGAAGCATTGTTATGTGTTTGCTGTTAAGAAATTGTTTAATCTAAAACCCGATATCTTTTTTAATACACCAAATTCTGTCTCACTATTTGAAGGGAAGTGACTTATTGCATTTTAAAATATAGCTAACATGCAATTACAAAAACAAGAACATAAATAGGAATCATTATACCACTGCTGGGTAATATACATAATTTTAGTGTGAAGTTTGAAACGCAGTAAAGAACTCATTTTCGACCCTACAGAGTATATATACATTCATCTTTCAACAGTATACAAGTCGAAACGGGCAGGATCGAACGACTACATATGTATATCTTTTAACACTTTTAAAACAAAATATTTTTACTTTTCCGTGTTCGACATATTTTTATTTTATTTTCATTTGAGATACAGCTAAATTGTTATTCTAGAATTTCGGTTTTACTTTAATGAACATCAAACATTTGGACATTTCGACAACATTTGGAAAATAAATCAAAACAAAATGATTACATTGCTGTTTTTTAATATATTTAATTTTCTGTAGGAACTACACATTTTTTATTAGTTTAGAATTTAGGTTTTAATGTTATGCATATACATAGGTACATACGTAGGTGCCATAAAAATATTATTTTTATAGGAAAATGTAATGAAAGATAATATTAATTCGTTGTTTTTAACATATATTTGTATAATATATATTATTTCACCGCCTAGTTATAATTATTTTAAAATGTTTTAAATACCGTGAAAATCGAAAAAATATATATTTGTATAAACGTTTTATTATATATGTATATATACATATGTATTGATATATGTAATATATTTAAAAAGTCGCGTACGGTACATTTGTATGCATTTAAAGTGAAAAACGGACAAATGGAAAATAAACTATTTTTTTCTCATGAAAGACGTAACATATATAATGATTTATGAGCTCTTTCATTGGTGAAAATATAAATTTTGTGTAATTTTTTAATTTTAAGATAACTGCAAAATTCAAGTGATTCGCATAGGAGAACGGAAATGCCTTTCTTGAGGTCAACCAATTCAAACACCAATGTCTGCGGATCTACAGGCAATATTTTAATGCAACTAGTTTTTAACTTTTGTGCACGGATGCCTCTTATAAATTGTTACGAGTTTTTGCAAAAATTACACGTACTTTTTATGTCGTTCAATTTGAAGTACAAAGATTCGTAAGGGACGTTTTAGAACGCGGTAATTTATATCAAAATTGCACCGTTATTGGTAATTGCATAATTCCTTTTGCGTTTTTATTCGACATTCACTTAGTAAATTTAAAAAGCAAAATTAAAGCATAATGACTCTTTTATAAAGATTGTTATTAAAAGAAAACATGCATTCTTCTAAGAAACTTTTATCAAAATAACAAAAATAATTAACTTTTAATTTGTTTGCCGCGGTGGACCTTTCTGTGGAAATACCCATATGACAGTTTATCTTTTTATTTGATCAAAATGAATCGATTCTTAGTTATCCATTTGCAAACTGCAAAGGTAATCAAACTTTGGTAAGTCAAAGTTAATTTTTCTTTTCCTTTAAAGCGGCTTGAGTTTTAATAAAATATGTTTTTTTTTTTATTTTCAGCGCTCATATCTCCTACAAGTATGTTAATCTATTTAAAATAAAAGGAAGGGAGTAACAAATTATAGAGGATAACTGCACAAGTTAACTGCTCTTAAGGCGCGTTCGTTTCATTTACCCACAACTTAATCAATTCAGCGTTAAACTTACAAAGAAACAAGAAAGGAAGCTAACTGCGGGAAGCCGAAGTTTGTATACCCTTGCAGATTTTTAGTTCAATCACAAAAAATTAATTCAATACAAATTATATATGTATGTATATATATGTTAAAAAATGTTAATGCCTACCTAAATAACATTCATCTATACATCTTATTTCTACAATTTTACAGTTACAGTTTTACAGTCACGGTGTTGTATTTTGCCCCTTTTCATAAAATGTATGCCGAAATTCTAGAACAATACAGAAACATATCTAAAATTTTATGCAAATTTGTTGAAAACTAAAAAAGTTAAAATTTTTCTGAAGATTTGCCGATTGTTCCTATGGCAGCTATGTACATGATACAGTCGTCCGATCCGGCCCGGTCCGAAATATATATACGAGTGAGAGTATATAGAAGACTAACTGTACATAGCTAGATCGACACGGCTGTTGATCCTGATCAAGAATATATATACTTTATAGGGTCGAAAATGTCTCCTTCACTGCGTTGTAAGCTTATGACTGAAATTATTATACCCTGCAAGGGTATAGAAATTCGACAACTATATCATATAGCTGCCTTACAAGAGATCGTTGAATGTAGAGGTAAAAGCTAAGCTGTATAGGTGAATATATGGAGACTATGCCACATCTTAGTTTTTTGACATAAGAAAAATTTGTTTAAATTAATTATTAATGATCTAATTAAAATCTGCAAGGGTACACAAACTTCGGAGTGCCAAAGTTCCAAAGTCCTCTCTTGTTCGTATTACCTTTCCGAACATTTCTTTGGAAGCTATATGATATAAAAGTCCGAATTGCAAACAAAGAAGGAATACAAAATGGCCATGCCTTAAATAAGATGCAAATTAAAAACTGACGACGGTATAATTTATTTCTAAAATTTTTTCAGACTAATTTAAGAGTCCACAGTTTTATGCAGATAACTTGAAAAATCAGAAACTAGTACGCATGGAAAGAGATAGACGATCGGACGGACAGAAGGGACAGAAGGGACAGGTGAATCAACTCGGTTGTTGATCCTGATCAAGAATATATGTATATACCTTCTAGGGTCGGAAACGAGTCCTTCACTGCTTTGCAAACTTCTGACCAGAATTATAAATCCTTGCAAGTTTATAAACACCGTCATAACTAAGTTTAGGTAAATTACAAATTTAGTTATTTTAACCAAACACAAATATGAAGACACAATTTTTTATTAACGAATTCTTTTCAATTTAGTCTGCGCTCTCACCTGCCAAGAATTTTACTAACACATCCATTGGAAACTTGTAAAATCCTTGAAATATCACATGGACGGGCACCCGAATGGGCCAATTCCACAATTTTCTGGCGCGTTGAATCGGGCAACGGCCGCCCGTTGACATAAACGCCGCCCAATTGATTAATGCCGCTGTGACCCGCCGTCGAACACCCGAAAAGTGAACTCTGACCGACGGACGAATGCGGGTGGTGGCCATGCATGATGTGTTCCGTCGTTAGCATCATGATTGATTAGCCTTATATATGTATAACGATGTGCTTATGGAGGAAAAGCTTCGATGATATTTAAAGCATATTCAATGCTTGTTTTTTAAGGGCGTTTTTCTAGTCGAATTTATTTTCGTGACCAGATCTTGTGTATTTCAGTCGTCACCACGGTGTGCACATTATTTAAACATTTTGTTGATTTTCTGTTAATATTTCGGCGGGAGGTTAATATTTTTAGTGATGTTATGTCGGGACTAATAGAAAACAATTACATTAACTTTTTAAATACTCTCGAGGTGAAGTATAAATAATAATATTTGTGAGTACATGGTCCCGAATAGTAACGAATTCTACCGCAATTTGCCGTATGTGCGATGGGTCGTTACAGTAAGCCTAACGACCTAGTTTATTTATCAGCAAATAATTTGCATTCGAAATTATCACACCCGTGACGTTTTAGTTTAAACAAAAATGTCGTCTTTTACTAACAGGTTTTCCATCAGTTGACGAGGCGAGGCGCGCACTAAGCCAAGCGAAACGTTAATGAGCTCTCAAGCGAAAAAACACTGGCAAGAGCAGCAGCAATAGCAACATCGAGAAACTTCGCTCCAGTCAGCCATTTTGAGAGAGTCCTTACCTATATGGTTGTCTCTTTTCGTTGGCAGCTTTACAATGGCAGACGATTATGACTTGAAGTGAGATAGCTAGCGTGACACAGTCCGGTATACAGGCAATGACAAATATGCACGACCAATAGAAATAAAGCGAGAGCGGGAAAGCTATATTTTTATTTTGAAGGAAGGAAAAGGCCAACCTATCGTTTTCAAGTGTATTGGTTGGTTAATAATAAAACGTGGGGCAACTTTAACTTTATGAATTTACAGTGATAATAACACGTAATTTCTATAAACATACACAAAAATATACATACATATATAGTTACGTATCTAAATACTTATCCGTCTGCGTATGCATATGCTTGCTTATTTTTTTTGTTTAATGCTGTATCAACTTTTATGCCGCCATTTTTTGGTATTTGCTTATGTAAATCTTAAATTTTGTTTTAAACTTTTTGGCGCAAGAAAAACAAAATCTGGGATAAGAAATTTTACCAACATCAAAATACTTACATATTAATATGTTATCAAATACATACATCATTATGCATACTTTACATTTTTATAAAACAAAAAAAAAAAAAAACAAAAAAAAAATGATAAAAATATATATTTTATTTATTTATTGGGTTTAATGTATACTAAAATATTTTTAGTTTCAGCTTTGATATTTCAACATTGAAGAAAATAACGCCACCAAGTACAATTTCGATTATTTAAAGGCAACCCCTAAAAGGCTGCCAACTAAGCTTACGCGCACTCAACATCCTGTCCGACACGTTTTTGGGATTTTTGAAGTCACACGCACCAACGAATCCATTCGCTCCTGCTCCACCCCAATTTTGTTCCTTCTATTTTAGTGCGCCGGCATTCAATTTTGTTTGTATTCTTCAAAGGGAAACATTCCTGGGACGACTTTTTGTCATTCCAATTGCGTGTGCCAACAAATTTCACGGCGCCTCATGAGAGAGATGGTGACGAATCTGATTTTGAAAGGAATGTGTGAAAAGCGTTAATTTATTTTAGAATATACATGCATAGATTGTGTGCTGTGATCATTGGATATTTTCAGAATATTTCATAACGCCTAGTAGTGCATATCCTTTGCAGGTATTTAAGCCTGAATTATGCAACGCAATGAAGGAGTAACTTTCGTATATATGTATGTATGCATCTTGAAGCGCCATTAACAGCAAACTACTTGATTAATCGTTAAGCTGTCATTGTATATCGAAGCCCAGGAAAATGTTCGATGCCTTTAAATATGTATATATATGCATATATATGCATATATTTCTCCTATTAGATTATATTGAAGTATTTTATCAAAATGACTTGATTTTCAGTGATTCGATTGCGTAGTGGAGGGATATATGCACAAACTTATTGAAAGCCGACACGATCTAGCCCGTCTCTCTGTTTCTGCGACAATTAGTCTCTCAGTTCTATATGTGTTCTATATACTCTCACTGGTACATAAGTCGAAACGGGTCGGATCGGACTACTATATCATATAACAGCCATAGGAACGATTGGAACCAGTTCCCAACAGATTAGCATATAATATTAAATACGGCCTTTCTGTAAATTTCATGAAAATCGGGCGACTATATGATATAGCTGCCATACAAACGATACAGATATAGAGAAAAACGCAACCCCGTGACTGTAAAACTTAAAATATGATATGTATAGCTTAATGTTTTTTAACTAAGCATTACTTCGTTTTTTTAACATAATTTACATTGAATTAATTCTTAGTGATCGAACTGAAATCTGCAAGGGTATACAAACTTCGGCGTGCCGAAGTTAGCTTCCTTTCTTGTTTTATATATTGACTTCACATGTCAAAGAGTAAGGCAAGTGCAAAAACTCCCATGCAAAATTGTGGAGTTTTTGAATATGATAATATTTATAACAATAGTTCCTCTCAGGCGCAGGGTGGTTAAATACAAGAACTGAATCAATACCGAGAAAATTATACACTGGTTAAAATACTCAATTTCAGAACTGTTACATAATATGAAATACTGTGGCACTCTCAAAAAATTAAGCAAAATCCTCCAATTTAAAGAATGGTAAGAACCATCTGTAAAAATTTCGAACTCACCCTATAAATTGAGAGTAAAGTGTTGTATGGCCATTTATTAACTTAATTTACTGTTAAAAATAAAGTTACATTTTTACGTGTAACCCAGCGTCTACAAATTCCAAACAAAGAATGTGGCCCTTTTAGCCACAACTTTCGAAGTCTCTGAAGATTAATCTGATACGTTTTCTTATCACATGTCACAATTTAGTTCCAGTCGACGATTTGAACAAGGTTGTCGTCAGTCGAGCCACAAAATCATAAGGAAAACGGGGGATCAGCTGTTATTTTTCACAATACGGTGATTACGATTCCAAAAATTAATGACACACAAAATGAAACGCTGAAAGTGATGCTGTCAACAACACTTGTTCGATAGGGATTAGAGAAAACAATACCACAAGAGAGCTAAGGCAGTGTCAGAAAAATTTGCCAAAATATACAAAAGACACTTAACTCACCACAAAATAAACAAAACTGTTGGCGATAGTTAAATGAAGTCAGATTGTTTCAGAATTAGGGATATATTTGTTAAATAGATACCCGCTTAAAATCTAAGCATAGAAAGAAAAACCAGTCTAAACAGTTACAGTTTTGCTTTTTCATCTACATTCAACGATCGTTTCTATAATATAGTTGTCGGATTTTAATTCGATAAAATCCGGAATTCTGAAACATTAAAAGATTAAAATTAAAATATTAAAACATTAAAACATTAAGATGAAAATATTTTGAAAAACATAAAAGTTCTAATTTTTTTACTGATGAAGGGTATTATTATTTCTGTCAGATATGGTTGTCCGATTTCTGTACCCTTGCAGGGATTTATAATTATAGTCAGAAGTTTGCAACTAAGTGAAGGAGATATTTTCGATCCTATGAAGTATATATATTCTTGATCAGCAGCCGAGTCGTTCCGAGTCCGATTATATGCAAACGAGTCCCTCGGTTTAAATGCTATCTGAATGAAATTTTGCAGTAAGTCTTTTATAAACTTTCAATATATAGAAAACTAACTGCAAAGTTTCATTCAGATAGCATTTAAACTGAGAGACTAGTTTACGCAGAAACGGACAGTCGGACATGGATCATACCTTGCAAGCGTAAAAATAATACATTTTCAGTTGGCTACTGTTTTGCATATAAATTGAGAATTTAAAATTTTATGAAAATCCAAAGACGATATCACATAGCTGTCATGCAAACGATCGTTAGATCCGCGAATACCGCGAATGTAAAGCTCTAACTGTGAAACTCTGAATATAATACGTAAACATAGGTGAATATAGTGAAAGTAGCCAGTACTCCTTTCTTTTTAAACATTTTTGTATATATATAATTTATTTTGTAATAATTATTAATGATCGAATTGCAATCTGCAAGGGTATATAAACTTCGGCGTGCCGAAGTAAGCTTTCTTTCTTGTTGCACTACCCGCTGTTGAAAAACTTGCCGTCGGATTCTAGTTCAGCGCATTAAATATTTACTCTCGGGAAAGTATATTCTGGTTCTTGGTTTTAAAGATTTGGCCTGTATAATAAAACTAGGTCCTAATTCGAAGCTTTGGTAGAAGCTAGATAAATTATTTTGTTTGTGGATTTGTCGGTGCTCATGGTCATTATGGACGGATGCGAAAGCGATAAGAAGCATACTTTTTTAATCACAGTTTCTGAACTATAACAGCTGGTTGTATAATTTAAAGGTTTATCTATGAGGCCAGCAAATTAAATTATTGTATAACAAATGTCTCGACAATTTTCATGAATGCAAAACCATTGAGATGAAATAATGAAAATCCCAAAAAACAATCAAAGGGATAGCCCAAACCCTCAAGTCATCTAACACAACCCTGGCAGCTCGCAGTTTAGACCTTTTTCCGTTTCTTTCCTTCCACCAAAAATACATCCCTAGCCCTATGAAAACACGTCCAGGTCCTGGTCCTTGCCCCTGTCCCCTTTTGTGTTGTATATTTGACTTAGGGTTTGGGGTGTTCGTCCTCAGCCTCTCGTTTTGTAGACGCGTGCGGTATTGTTGGTGAGCCGCACACATTTGCGTCACTTCAACATCAGCAGCATCAATATATGTACATATATATGGAAAAGTAGGCGTATCGCCATTGATGAAGTTAAATTAGCGCACTCAGTTGATATATCCAGTCAGTCAGTCCGCCTTATTTTATCAGATTTCTGTTGTTGGCAGTTTCAATCGAGATATACATTTTTGTTTTGAGTTATTTTTGTTGAACACTCTCTTTCTATACCATTAAATTTGTACACCCTTGCAGGGTATTAAAATTTCAATCAGAAGTTTGCAGCGCAATGAAGGAGATATTTCCGACCATATAAGGTATACATCAATTTTTGAACAGCGTCAACAGCCGAGTCGATCTAGCCATATCCGTCTGTCCGTCTAACCGTTTCTACGCAAACTAGTATCGCAGTTTTGAAGCTGATGGAAACTTTGCGTGAAAACTAACTTCGATATATTCTCACTCGTATATAAGTCGGAACGGGCCGGATCGGACGACTATATCATTAAGCTCCCATAGTCACGATCTGCAAATCTTCAGAAACAATTTATAACTTTTTCAGTTTTCAACAAATTTGCATATATTTTTAGATATAGCCTTTCTGTATTATTCTCGAATTTTGATTTAAATTTTATGAAAATCGACGTTCTCTATCATATAGCTACCGGAAAATACAACACCGTGACTGTAACACTGTAAAGCTGTATAGATGAATGTTTTTAGATAGGCATTAACTCTTTATAACATGTATACATATATAATTTGTATTGAATTAATTCCTTGTGATCGAACTAAACATCTGCATCGGTATACAAACTTTGGCGTGCTGAAGTAAGCCTCCTTTCTTATTAAAATCTGAATTTTACAATGTTAGGCGAGCTTTACAAATTTGTGTATGACCAACTCTACAAGATTCACTGGAATTCAATGGGTTTTGTCTAAGCGTTCTGAATTATTAATTATATTCTGCAAAACAAAAGCCATAATAAACATTTCAGTAACAATGTGATTCGCCATCCTAAGCTTATCCCGTGGATGCAGACGCAGATGAGAATTACAATGACGGTTTAGCTCCGCGGCTCTGCTGAGAATGGGACGTCGTTGACATCAGGGGCACGGGCACGGGCACGGGCAGGGGCACGGGCACGGGCACAGGCCCAACGGTCGAAAATCCAAGTCACAAATCGCTCGGTTGTAGACGGAGCTACAATGCTACTTCAATGAGCAATTAGTCACTCAACCGGAAAAGGAAAAAGGGGGTGCCTTCTAAAATTGAGCAGAAATGTTAAGCTAAATTTGTTATATTCTGGAACCTGCCTTTACCAATTGGGTCTCGAAACATTTCCAGAGTTTTATTACACAGTTGGTATCGTAAGATTCGACGCTTGCGGCGGGATATAACACACACAAATGTACATATCTTACATAACATTTTACTAATTGTTTCTATGGCAGCTATATGATATAGTAGACCGATCTGGCTGTTCCGACGTACATATATACGAGTTAGAATATAAAGAAGACAACGACAAAGTTTCGCTCAGAACGCTTTAAAACGTGATAAAAATATTAAAATTAAAATTGTGTTCTTCCATTGTGTGCAATGAGCTAGATTTAGACTTATAACATATTCGAATTTTTATTTCAATGTTATGCAAATAGCAAAAAGGTAAAATGACTGGACAGTCTTCATCAATATGACCATTTTCTAATTTAACGCGCCGGACCTTTATGCGGAAATGCCCACATATAGGTGAATGCATATAGGCATTACTTTATTTGTATACCCTTGCAGGGTATCATTTCAGTCAGAAGTTTGCAGTGAAGGAGTCATACATGTATATTCGTGATCAGACGTCTGTCCGTCTGTCCGTCTGTCCGTTTCTACGCAAACTAGTCTATCGGTTTTGAAGTTATCTGAATAAAATTTTGCCTTTAATCTTCTTTATACTCTCACTCTCACTGTCGGAACGGGCCGGATCGGACGACTATGTCATATATGTAGCTACCATAGGAACAATCGGATAATATTTAGAAAAAAATATAACTCAGCTTTCCACAGATTTTTGTTCAAATTTGAAATATAGCCATTGTGTATTATTCAAAAATTTCAATTTAAATTTTACGAAAATCTGACTACCTCATCATATACGCTATAGAAATCCAGAAATATCTCAAATTTGATGAAAATGTGTTGAAAACTGAACAAACTTTTATTTTTATTTGCATTTATTTCCCTATTGTTTCTATGATAGCTATAGTAGTAGTCCGATCTTTATATATTTTAAAACATAATTCTAAAATAATATAAAATGTCTGTATCCTACATTTTATATAAATCTAAAATGGAAAAGTTATTATTATTATTATTATTATTTTTTTTTGCAATTTTCCTATCGTTTCTATGGCAGCTATATGAATAAGTCGTCCGGTCCGGGCTATTCCGATTTCGACTCATAAACGAGTTAGAGAATATAGAAGACTAACTTCAAAGTATCATTTCCAATGCGTTGCAATCTTCTGACTAAAATTATAATACCCTGCAAGGGTATAATTACTGTGTTAGTAGCAGTTGGTTAATTGGCGGCATCTATAGCTATTACAGATCGATAACAATAAAATTTTAGTTCAAAAGCGCAAAATGCCGCAAAGTGTGTAATTTGTCGAAGGAACAAAAGAGAGAAAGGCCACTGATGGTGACTGCCTGGGACCAGGCGATATATGAATTCATCAATGGTGTGTTTAAGCAGTTTGTCAGCGCCACGTGGCGAGCGACTGCTCTTCGTCCTCCAAGCGGTCTTTTGAATTCGTTTGCTGGGCAACAGCAGGCGGTGGCGGGTGGCTCAACGAGTGCCCTCCATCGCACATCGATTAGAAACGAGGATGAGGAAGTCGTGTGCCGGCTATGATGATGATGTAAAGCTAGGCGTCCGTTAGTCCAATTCAAAAACAGCAGCATTTCAGCTATGTAGCTCCGCAACCAATTCCTCACTTCCCCCAAAAATCGCTGCTGGATACGAGGTGCAGTAAATACGGGGATTTAAACGCTCTGTATTCCAATCGTGTGCTGGCTGGCCACTTTGCCGCCTTCACGTTGTCAACGCAACGACCAAAAATGGCCTGATAGAAACGAGGGACTCTATCAATGGCTTAATAAGTAAATATAAAATTAATTATAACGCTGGTTAGTTTTGGGAACACATATAACAAATAAACACAAATACGTTTAGGTAAAACTAATTAAGCAAAATGTTGAACTATTACCGAAAATACATCAGATCTCATTATAATACGTATGTCGAAAAACTCTATCTTGAAGTTGTCGCAAAATAATATTCGGCATGCCGAAGTTTGTATACCCTTGTAGATTGGAATTCGAGCATTAATAATTAATGCAATATAAATTATATATATTTCTGTTAAAAATCAAGGAAGTAATTCCTACTTACATTACTACAGTCACCTACACTTATTATATATAGCTTTTTACATTTATATTAAATAGTATTCAGATTTTCATAAAACTAAACTTCTTGAATAAAAAGTTATAATATTTAATTGTATTAATTTCTGGATCGTTCCTATGTCAGCTATATGATATAGTAGTCCGATTTTCATAAAATGAAATCCGAAAATCTAGATTAATGGCTATATCTTAAATTTTATAAAAACTGTTAAAAACTGCAAAGTTATAATTTTTTTCTAAAAATTTTTCGATTGTTCCTATGGTAGCTATATGATATAGTCGTTCGATCCGGCCCGTTCCGACACATATTCGAGTAAAACTATATATACTGCAAAATTTCACTCAGATAGCCTAAAAACTGAGAGACTAGTTTGCGAAGAAATGGACAATAATAAAATTTATTCTTAAATAATAAAAAAGGCTACATTTATAAATTGAATCATCGAAGTTATTATTTTTTTTTACATTTATTATCGCAGCTATATGATATAGTCATCGGATCCGGCCCGTTCCGACTAATAAAGAGAGTGAATAGAGGACTATCTGCAATGTCTTCAGAAAGCTTTAAAACTTTAAAACTAGGAGAAAAGACAGACGACTCGGCTTTTGATGCTGATCAGGAATATATGTATACACTTTATAGGGCCGGAAATGTATCCTTCACTGCGTTGCAGACGTCGGACAAAAATTAGAATACCCTGCAATCTTATACAAACTAAGTTTGTAAAACTTTGAACCCCTTAAATATTAGAAATATATCATAATTGCTGTTGCAATATGTACAACACATTGATAAACGAATATACCCATTTATATAAGTAAATAATACTACGGTGCGTATTCGGCACGCTCCTTTGTTAATTTCCCGTGCACACGCCACACACTTGCCCATTACCACTTAATAAGCGCAGATTCAAAGTCCCTCGACGAAACATGAGTTGTTTTCCCATTTTTCTTTAGCTCGTGATGATACGCCGTTTATTTAAAGTAATATTTCCGTATCCGGTAAATAATTCGAAACGCGTGTTCCATCTAAAGCACTGATAATTTATTCACGAATTTTACAAGGTAAAGATTTATTAAGAGATCGCAGAGCTTACGACATTAAATTAGAAATGCATATAAGCAATAAACTAAGTTTATGATACGCGTCCCCATAAGCGACGTGTCCATTTACCATAGGCCCAACGGGTCGGAGATCAGGCAATGGCTCCATATTTTTCTTTACGTACTATGGTAGAATATCCCGCCCTTTACAATATAGACACAAAGAAAGAGATCATCATGCACAGTCTTATTCATGCGCAAATCCCACATACAAAGAAAATAATTTTAATTGTTTACTTCAAGGGTAGTCCTAATGCTAGCTGCTTTATGCACGCACCTCGTCGCACCCCTAAGTAGGGTTTTAACTGTGTAAAAACTATTCAGAGCTCCCTACACTTTGTCTTGTAACAATTTTGACCTCTTTTGTTTGGTTTGTAAAACCTTGTCGGCATTTCGCTTTGCGGTTTTTATCTATCCTTTGTTGTTATTTAAGCTATATTAGGGTACCGCTTTCTTCCTTTTTCAATTATTATCAACATCAAAAAAGAAACTCATTTCGATCTGACCTCAAAAGTCTTCATAGTCTGTGGGTGAGGATCGACTTATTTGATAGATCTTCCCTTAAAAATAAGAACTTTATAAAAAAAGTTTTAGTTGGCGTGCCAAAATGTTTTAGCCAATATGATTATATGATTATTATTTTATACCTTTATGATATCCCAAAACCATTTTACGCCCAATAATATCTGAATAAAAATTATAAAATAGCACTTGTATATAGTTCATTTTATTTTCGTTTTAAATTTTAAATGTACAGCGTATTTTACAATCAACTTTTGTTTCCTTGCTTAAATTAATTTATATGTAATAAGTGATAATCGATTTTCGATTTTTGTAAACACCAACCATGCGTAGAGAATTTAAGTGTTTCGGTTATTATTTATATAATGGACATCATACATACATTTATGAATCGTTTGTAAATTACTCCCTAAATGTATATTATTATTCCTACTATATAAAAATGTTACTATTATTGTCGCGGAACTTACAAAGTAGGTTTTATTGTCAATATAATATGAATCGTACTAATGATTATGGTTCTATAGGATATAGAATATAGTGGTAAAATATTATCACTTCCGTGATCCATATACATATACGGATTTACTCAAGAAGAGTTATATTAAATATTCTGGTAATTTTTGGGATCATAAAGGCATGCAGTTTTTAATAGCCAAATGGATAAATGATAGTTTACTTTTAAATGCATATATTTCTACAGTTCTCCACGTTAAGCTTAACAGTGATTCAGAAGATCGATTTTCTGAGTACGGAGGCAAAATAAAACAAAATATACTGATATGTTTATGTTCGAAAAATTCATTGTTTGCAAATGATATATAATATTTGGGAAGTTGCAGATTGATTGAAGGTATTACGTGATCCACGGCTCAGATGTTATTATACTTTTGGTGTACATATTAATCTCAATATATTGTAATATTTTTAATTGTAGTTGGATATGATGCATTCATATTTTTTGATCAAAACTACCAACAGCAGAGAACAAAAAAACCGGGATTTTATAAATATGACAATGATCTTCTACCCTATGAATTTTTATGATGTTTAGAATAAGGTTTTCTTTTCTATTCGCTATCTGTTTGAATATTTTTTTGGATGTTCGAAATTGGGGTTTTATTAAACAGCTATTTTTTCAGAGCAGGCACAAATGCATATATGTACAAGTTATAATTGGTATTCTTGAGATAAATACATTTTTTTAGTGTAGTCATTTTTTTTACATTTTTGCAGTTTTTGAGATTCGATAGTTATTTTATAAGTAATGTTGTAGATGGGATTTTGAATTCTCTGGGTTCAAGCACAAGAAGTTCTCTTAATAACATAACCAGTTAATGTTCTTGTGATTTTGAATGGTTGCACTCTTTCTGAAGTCTGAAAAACAGTCATGAATGCGGATTGTCGTGATATGTATATACTTTTCAGATGACTACAAAAACATTTGTTTGTAATTTTATAATTAGTAGGAATAGGTACATTGCGGATAAAATTAAAGTTGTATTTTCAAAGCTTTTCATGAAAAATATTTTTAAGTTCAGGAAGATATTATATAGTATTGTCTTATTTTGAAATTGATTGTTATTGGTTGGAAGCATTTTGTTTTTTTTTTTTTAATTTTGTAATTTAAATCGTAAGTACATAAGTACATACATATACAGAAGTATATAAGTACATACATGTGTAAATATGGTATCTCATTAAAAAATATGGATAATAATTAATGAAAAAGTCTAATCAATCATTTATTCTACATTATAATTTTTGATACCACGTTTAGAACTTATTTTGTAGACATTTAAATTCGTCTCTAAATTAGTGAGTTTTCATATATCATATATATATGTCATATATTTTCTTTTACTTTTGTTTTCTACAAAATTATCTTTAATTTAAATATGTATATCAACATAAAAATTTGTATTTACAATGCAAATTTTCGCTGAAACTCAAAAATGTGTCTTTTAAATTGGTTTATATTGTTTAAGAGACGCCTTATTATCCTTTACAAATAATATTTGAGCTTTAAGTGATTTTACAGCGTAATCAATAGTTACAGTAATCTGAGAATTCAACTTCTAGATTTTTAGTTTCGGGAATCATTTTCCCCAGCTTAACATTATTATCGTTTTCTACAGATGCAAAATAATTTTCATCATTTGGCGGTTGAGGGTTATAGTTATATCTATCAAACAAATACAATTGTCGACCTACATCATTATTGACATTGTCTGTTCCTTTATTTCCTTCCGAGTTTAATGGTGAAGCCGATAGTCCTCGTAGAACACGTCGAAAGTAATTATTTTCCTGGGGCTTTAAAATATTTAGAGCATATACCAGTTGTTAGGTTTCTATAATATACAAACGGGCCCGGAAAACTTAGTCTCGCTACTAATTTAGTATACAACGCAGATAAATCAAATTTCGATTAATACGATTAATTTCGATTATTTAAATCTCACCATTTTCAACATGGGAACATGCAACGTACAACTGACCATGCGAAAAACAGGGATATTCAAGGTTAACCTCAAAGACTTTCAACGATTGTCCTTGCTTGAATCCGCTAAAATTAAAGTGGAAGATCACTTGGAATTATTGGAACTTGTGGGAACTATACATTGATAATCGTTGCTTAAAGAGTTACACCACCCTGAAATTAAAAAAAATCGTTTTTTTACATAATTTTGATGCCGATATTAAGGGCATTTTAAGGCATCGGGCTTAAAATTATCTCGTTATTTGCGAATTTTGCAGACTTTAAAAGTGAGCGCCTTTTTAATAATTCAAAGTACATCTAAATCCTTTGCCTTTTTCTCAAAACTAAATTTTGTGGAACACTACATGATTTCTCAAAAACTACTCCATTGGTTCTCTTCAAAACTTGTAGCCAGTTTCTCTATAACATCCTCTGGCATGACGTTGGATTTTCTGGACATAATTTTTTTGTAAAGTTATTGATTTTAAAAACAAAAATGTTGTGTCCTTTTTTTTTTGAAAGGCTACGTCATGCTGTAGGTATATTCATATAGTTGAAACAAATTTTGATTTTAGTCTTCAGATTAAAATTGTGCTATACCTCCGCCATTTCTGAATATATTTTCTTCTTCCTATCATTTTATTGAAGTTTAATGTACGTACTTTAATATTTCAACAAATAATCGGTGTTAACTAATAGTTTTGTAAAAATTAATTTTTGAAAAACCCTCAAATTTTAGCCGTTCAGGGTGGTGTTAACCCCTTAAATTATATTGTTTATTAGTTTCCTGGCGGTCAACCGCGCTATTTAAATCGGTTCAGCCGTTCCCAACAGATGAAAGAATTAAAAAATTGTTACCATATAAAGATATATAGAGAGATTTAAATAAGAGCTTCAAAGAGCAAAGGTGCAAATACATTAATGAAAACATCGATGAATCGAGGTTTTTTAATTTTACATATTGTGTAATTTTTAAGTTATTTATTATCTGATTTTTGTAAATTTTTTTTAGGAGTCTTTGAACAGTATAGCGCCCCTTTAAGAAGTCGATCAAAAATTTCTATGTATGAATGCCACTTCGTGCGAGTCGGAAAGAGCCTTCATCAAAGCTGGGCAAATTTGTATCTGACGGCAGGACGCGCCTTAACCCGAACATAGTTGATAAACTAATATTTATTAATAAAAAGAAAATATTTTTAAATAATTGTTTAAGACCTTTATAAGAAATGATCCCCAGTTATCAGGCCAAGTTTGTTTTGTTTTTTTTTTTTTTTGATACAACAATAAGTGTGCATTTCAATAACTTTAAAAACTCTATTTCAATTTTTAATACAAATTTGAGTGAAAATCATCGAAACCGTCGATGTCTTCATGCCACGATGTTTTTGCACCTATAAAGCTAGTGAAATAGTTCGGCACCAATCTCTACCAACAATATACAGTGATATATTCAAGTTATAAAATAATTTGGTTGGTTAATAACGCAAATTACCTCCTTAAAAAGTGATCGATTTCGCTCCCTGAAATGTGATTTCCGTATCGGGTATGTCCTTGGTATACCAATAATAGTAGTATGATCATTTTCGGCCATTAAATTGCTTGAAATGCTACCGGCAGCTGCTGATCCTTGATTTAATTGGCCAATATTTCCATATCTTGCCGAAAATATGCTCTTAGCATTATCTTTATTACTTTGGTATTCTTTGACATTGTAAAATGGAAAAGATGCTGAAGCTCCGATGCGGCGCGTAGTTGCTCGGTTCCCAGTTTTGTGATTATTTTTATTGTTAACTTTATCGCTCTGCAAATTTTGCTCATTTAATATTGTCATGCGATTAGCTTTGTTTTGGCTATATTGATAACTGTCACCGTCGGGACTGCGATTCTGGTCCATCATAATTGATTCGGAGGAGGAGCTGCCAAAAGATGGAGGATTGTTGTTCGCAAATATGCTGTTTAAATTAAAAATAATTTTATTTAATTTGAAAAATTTTATTTCTTTCAATCAATTCATACTTTTTTCCATTGGCTATTTCCTTGAGAGCGGCAGCACGAGCTGCCATTTCCTCATCCCTACGCTGCTGTGTTAATTCCTTAGCCCGCTCTGTCCATATTAACTCTTTCAGCTTTTGAAAACTTCCTTGTATAGCAACGGAATTTTGGTTATCTTTAGTATTAGTTCCAATTCCTCCACTTTCGTTTGGTATTCCCCCCACATAACGATTTTTATTTGATCTTCTTGATGAAGAGGACGTTGAAATTCCATTTTGTGGACGAATCTCAGAGCCGTAAAATCGAGTTTGACTTGTCCCCGGTGGGGGATTAGTCAATCCAAATTCCAGTCGCTCCCTTTGAGGGTGTTCCAAGGGATATATTGGCATCCGTTGTGGCAAACTTGGCTCTCGACTAACAACACGACCAAACACTGGCGATCGCGATCTTTCCCTACCGCCCATCCTAAGTCTGTGTCAAAATAAATTGAAAATGGGATATAATATCGAGGGTCGAAAATAAATTCATTACAGCGTTTCAAACATCGGTAAAAAAAAAAATTATATTCTGCAAGGGTAAGAACTAATAGAAATTAGTATAAATTTATATAAACTTACGATCCCAGCATTCGTGAGTTTAAATAAAGTGGTTCCCAAACATTATACGTAAATGGGTCACGGTACGTTGGTATTTCATTTGTGATCTCTGCCGCTCTGGATTGCCTCTTAGAAAATCTTCAAAATAAATATTAAAATGTAAGTATTATAATACTCTTCCAAAACTGTGAGTTGAGAAACCCTTACATCCACATGGCGCGCAGTTGCTCGCATGTTGGCTCTTGTGAGTTCAGTTGGAATGTTTTTGGCACAAAAACTTCACCAACTGTTCGCACGCCACCGGAAGTGTCTTCCGTTTTGACCGCATTTTCCTTATTCAAATTTCTTTCACGAGTACGAGAAGTGCCAAGATAGTTTGCATTTCCATATCGAAGAGTTGCCAATAATACCAATACATCAATTTGTATGTACTTGATCTGCAGAAAAATATTTTATTAATAATCTAATTTTAATTCTGGCTACCTAATGTAGCAATGTAATACATATTTTTTATATGTTTAATACATACCAAAAGCGAATTGTAATGCATTTTCAAATGTTTATTTGAATCCCAAAGCTCCCGTTTAATAGATACTCGACCCTCTGTGTAGCATTTGAGTGATATGTACGTTCTATCAAAATAAAAAAAAAATAACAAAATATTTATATTTGCACTTAAAATATTTAATTGTCAGGAATCATGCAAGAATAGGAAAAATGAAAAAAAAAAATATATTTATATATATAAATGTATATAATTCCCTATGTCAACAGTTTTAATAATATGTAGTTTGGCTACGAATTTAATGCAATTTTAACAAGTTTTAATTATGTCTATATTTGAAGGCCTTTTTAAATATTGTGTTGCTGCCAAAGAATTAGTTAATATACATACATAGATACATATGTATATATCTAACAATGATACAAGGTTGCAAGGTACAAGGTATTAATTCTTCGTGCCTCCCGAGCGAGCAAAATAAATTTCTTTGGACCCATAAAATATATATTTTTGATCAGCATCAGCTGCCGAATAGACTACACCCACAAAAAAAAAACGATGAAGTCGCTAAGAAATCAAGCTTATACGGGATCGACTTTCCATGTACAAAAATAGGTAGCACTCAAGAAAACAACATGATCACTGATTACCGATGGATTTCTTTCGACAGTTGATTTCTTCCATCACCCAAAAAGAAGCCAAATATAGTACGTTACCTATTAGAAATACTGATTTATTATATCGATAGTTGAAATATCGATAAGAATGGTATAAGAGAAAGAAAACATTAGCCGAAGTTTCTATACCCTTGCGGATTGCAATTCGGTTATAAAATAGAAAAACATAATAAATATATATTATAAAAAAACAACGAAGTAGTGCCTACCTTCATTACATTCGCCTATAGATATTATATTTACAGCTTTACAGCTTCAGTTTTATATTCACAGTTTTGCATTTTCCTATACATTAAAAATAGCTTTTACAGCAACTACATAAAGAGGTAGTCAAAAGTATTTACACAAATTCACAATTATTATCAAAATGTTGCAGAAAAAAATCATAACATTTCCAGTTTGCAGTTAAAGAAACTTGTTATTTATCTAGAATTTTAATAAGTATTATAATTTCAGTCGAAGTTTGCAGCGCAGTGAAGGAGTTTTCTCCGACCATATATATATGTACTCTTGGTCAGAATCAACAGCCGAGTCGATCTAGCCATGTCCGTCTGTCCGTCTGTCTGTTTCTCGCAAACTAGTCTCTTAGTTTTGAAGCTATTTAAATGAAACTTTGCAGTTAGTCTTCTATATACTCTCACTCGTATATATGCCGGAACGGGCCGGATCGGACGACTATATCATATAGCTGCCATAGAAACGATCGGAAAATTGTTAGAAAAAAATTTTAACTTTTCCAGTTTTCAACAGATTTTTATCAAATTTAAGATATAGCCATTATGTATTATTCTCGAATTTCAGATTTAATTGCTTGGGAACGATCCAGAAATGAATACAATTAAAAATTAGTACTTTTCCTGTTTTCAACAGGTTTTCATCAAGTTTCAGATATAGACAGTTTGTATTCTAGAATTTCGATTTAAATTTTATGAGAATCGAACTACTATATCATATATGTAGCTGCCACGCAAACGATCGGTACATATAGAGGGAAGTGTAACACCGTGACTGAAAACTGTAACTGTAAAACTGTAAATTGATATGTGTAGCTGAATGTAATTTAAGTAGGCATTGATTGAATTGAAATCTGCAAGGGTATACAAAATTCGGCGTGCCGTTAGCTTGCATTCGTGTTTTTATTTTGAATTTTAAGAAAATCGGACTGCTATATCATATAGCGGCCATTTGAGTGTTTGGGACACGAATACAACAAAAATGTATCATCACTGTTTTGCAATATATTTTTATATACTCTGAGAAAGAGCTATTTTTTATTTCGCAGAACTTTGACTTAAATTTTATGAAAATTTTTAATTTTTTATTTTTAAATAGCTGCCACAGAAACGATCGTTAAATGTAAAGGAAAATGTAGAACATATACAAAGATGAATGTAAAGAAAGTAGGCGTTATTTCGAAGTTTTTTAACATTCATATGTATTATTTATATTGCATTAATTATAAATGATTCTACAGCAATCTGCAAGGGTATACATACTTCGGCGTGCCGAAGTTAGCTTCCTTTCTTGTTGTCGTTAATATTAAAATTATAGGTGCGTTAGTATATTTATTGTGCATTTATAAAGTACATGTACCGTGCTCAATAAAAAATCATCTAATGGTGCAATTAGCATTGAATAATGGTGCAAGTTAATCGTGAGCTTTCCGCCAAAAATTAGTGTATTTACTTTTCCTGCATTTTGCATATTTTCTTCCAATTATGTAATTATGCGCGTTAAATTGAATACAAGAACATGCTTGCATTTTGGATACTGCCATGGATGCCTATAGAAAATCCACGAATCAGAAAGAGGAGGCTGAAAAATACCGTACACTTTTTAATAACTAATAACTAAATAGAAATAAAATTAGACAAAACAGTTATGTTAATACTTATTATTTGGTGGTAATTTCTTTTCTTTTGTTTTTTTGATCAAATCTTGACTACACATGTTGTTACATTTACTTATCGAATTCCTGCTGACGTATTAAATAAAGTTTTCTCGAATGTATGTATTTACATAATCACATCTTTAATATTTAATGTAAATAATTGAATGGAACTAGTGAGCAAATCATATCCTTTAACAAGCTTGTGTGTATGCATTTCATGAATGAATCATATGTACTCTTATACCTATACCTTATACTACAATTTTTTAAAGAAATGACAAAGGTCTTGAGGACATGCGCAGAAAGGATATCCATCCGCGACAAGTTCTATAGATGCTGAATAAATGTATATACATGTTTATAATGTATATCTTTTTCATAAATGAAAAGAACACAAACGAACATATATTGTTCAAAAAAATTCTTGACTAAATGTATCATGATTTTGTGTAAGCTATCTATGACATTTAATGGTTACCGAATTCCTATTAATTTTATTTCGCTTGTAACCAAGGGAATTATTTGTACTACGACGTTTCCAAACACTCAACGTAAACTGAACTAAATGTTAAATGAAGAACGTGAATCGCAAGTACCTTGCTTTAAAAGTTTAATACTCTCCATGCTTTTGTCTTCAGATGTAGCTTTGCAAGCTTATCCTTGCTGTGGTATGTATATTTATTTATAAAAGCTCCATATGGTAAAGTTTTGAATGCGCCGATACTGCGTGTGCTTTGGACTTGGCGCAGTTACTAGAGTTGAGGCTAGAGTTCCGAACGGGTTCTAGTTGCATCCTGGTGGTAACACCATGATCAAAATGTAGCGTTACGGTTCCCGATGACATTCAAATAATTCCAATAATTCCAACTATATATACATATGTATGTATATTTATTTTAATTACAAAGTAATCCATTACATAGAAGAAATTATTCAGTTTTACACAAACAATAATTAATTTACTATATTTGAAAGGAAATCCTTTGAAATCATCAATAATATATTATGTTTATCCAAGCTAAATAAAATAATAAGTGTTGGACATTTTTTATATGTATTATATATAACTATGGTCGAACTCATGCATTTTTATAAATATACTAATTCAAACCCAAATAAGTAACGTTTAAAAAAGCTCTACGTGGAACCATAGTAAATCAATAATTTCAGTAATTTCTGTTTGTAACCTAACCAAACCTAAGTATGCACATAAATACCTATGTATAAATATATGGTGTATAAACATATATGTATTTGTGAAAATATTGATGAATATCTTTTGAAACTCTGGCTTTATTTCCAATATTGGGAATATTTTTTTGTTTTTTTGCAGCGAACTAAAATGAGTGAAAACATTAAAGCTGTCGTTCGATGTCGTCCAATGAATCGAAATGAAATTGAGAGTAAATGTGAAGTAAGTTTAACGGGATTTACAAAAAAAAAATTGAATTGGTGGTAATAATATTATAAAAACGTATATTTCAGAACATTGTAGATATAAAAGACTATTCCGTTTCTGTACAAAATCCATCAGCACGTCTTGCTCAAAAAAAAGTATTTACATTTGATAGCGCTTATAATATGAATACAACAACAGAAGTCATTTATAATGAAATGTGCTACTCACTAGTAGAGAGTATTATTGAAGGATACAATGGAACGATTTTTGCATACGGCCAGACAGGTTGTGGCAAAACACACACAATGCAGGTAATTTAAGACTTATTATCATTATTTTTAATAGTATATAAAGATTATAAATCTTCTTACTAGTATTTAATATATAATATACACTTTCCTTACTAGGGCACTGGAAACATGGACAATACAATGAGCGATGGAATTATACCAAAATGTTTCGATCACATATTTGAAGCAATATCCATGATAACCAATATTAGATACTTGGCGTTCGTAAGTTACTACGAAATTTACAACGAGAATATTCGTGACTTGCTTGTAACGACAAGCGATGGTAGTTTTGTTAATCATCCGCTTAAAGACATACCGGGTGTTGGAGTTACAGTACCAACATTAAGTTCCCACCCAGTTATTAATGCAGTTCAATGTTATAGCTGGTTAAATGTAGGCAACAAAAATCGGATAACGGCAGCGACATTAATGAATGAAAATAGCTCACGATCGCATACAATGTTTACTATTACCTTGGAGCAATCACAAAACTTTACTAAAAATATTACATCAGATCAGGATCTTGAAAAAGATCTTGATCTTGAGACACTTCGAGCAGGAATACGACGAGGAAAATTAAACCTGGTGGACTTGGCCGGTTCTGAAAGGCAACGTAAGACGGGAGCTCAGGGTGAACGCCTTAGAGAAGCGACTAAAATTAATTTATCACTTTCGGCTTTGGGAAATGTTATATCATCGTTGGTTAATGGTAAAACTAAACATGTACCATTTAGGGATTCGAAGCTTACACGTCTGCTACAGGTAAAATACATACATAATATGAATCAGAGATTACTGCCGATTTTTAAGGTGCTACACACTATTGTGGGATTGATATATTTCTTGGTTTATATGTGTTCTACAACATATTATACAGTTATTCAATTATTTATAAATATTTTGATTTTTGATAAAAGAAGAAAGAAAGCTAACTTCATGACGCAGAAGTTTGTATACCCATAAAAGTGTTTGCCCAAAATTGCCATTAAAATAACACTTTTTGTCTGTAGATATAGAAATTCTTTTTCTTAATTCTAGAAAATTGTTTTCTTAGTTCTAGGGAGATTTAAGTCAGATGTTTGTAACGCAGTGAAGGAGTCTTATCTGACCATATAAAGTATATATGTATATTCTTGGTCAGCATCAACAGCCGAGTCGATCTAGTCATGTCCGTCTGTCCGTTTCTCGCAAACTGGTCTCTCAGTTTTGAAGCTATTTAAATGAAACTTTGCAGTTAGTCTTCTATATACTCTCACTCTTATATATGTCGGAACGGGACGGATCGGCCGACTTTATCATTTAGCTGCCGTAGGAAGGTTCGGAAAATTGTTTAAAAAAATTATAACTTTTCCAGTTTTTATCAAATTTGAGATATATACATTTTGTATTATTCTAAAATTTCGAGTTTAATTTTATGAAATCGGACTCATATATCATATAGCTGCCATAAAAACTTATCATTAAATATAGAGGAAAATGTCAAACTGTAAATGTAAAACTGTAACTGTACAACTGTAAATATTATAAGTTTGGTGACTGTCAAGTGACCAATTGTATATTATTATATTAATTTAATTATTAATGATCGAATTGCAATCTGCATGGGTATACAAACTTTGGAGTGCCGAAGTTAGATTCTTTTCTTGTTTATGGCTATTTTTTTTTAAATATAGAAAAATAGTTCTATTAGTATATTTATGTATATACATACGTGCAAAATTCACCTTTACATAAAAAAAGTTTTTTCTCACATTTAGGTTAAATTGTTCTCAATCCATAAATTTGTTCTACATTCAAGAAAAATCGCCCTAGATGTGAGGAAGTTTGATTTTATGACAAACTTTTCTTAAATATATGGCGACTCGTCTTTGGATCCGTTTTAATGATTTTAGGTACAAATTATTAAGCTTGTGTACCTACACACGGTGCAAACAATTTGCACCAAGTTTATCGCTGCAATCAAATTTGCACATATGAACACGATTGAAACCATTTTGCTGCAAACAAAAAACTTGCAACATTTTTTGCAGCAATATTTTTTGCTTGTCGTCTATATACATTTTTTTTTACCGCTATCTTGGTTGCCTCAGTTGCTTGCTTGTTTGAATGTGCTGTTTGCTTGCAGTCGGAATATTGCAGCAAGCAAAGCTCATGAGATGTCTCGTCACAAGACTTTAAAAATAAGCATTAAAAGCAAATTGCATATCGCGCAATTGGTGACGAATTAGGAAAAAGCTTTTTTGATGCGCCTAAATTTATTAAAAATGACGACAGACATAAAAATTCAAAATTTGGTAAGTTGCCAGACATATTTATCGATATTTTTATATGACAATTTTTTCGACAAGACAAAGTTTAAAAAACTCATAACTAAGCAAAAATAGCTTTTATTACAATTCGGAAAGCTTTACTATGCTACTATGCTTTATTAGTTTTAAAAATCTGCATACTCTAATTATAATTATAACAAATTAAACAATTTTCAAATTTTTAACAATTTTAACGATGTACCTCTTATATAATTTAGAAAAAATTATTTTCTTTGGACTTTTCTTTAGATCGACTCGGCTGTTGATTCTGAATATAAATGCTTTATAGGGTCAGAAAAGAATCCTTTACTCAGTTAAGAGCTTCTGACTAAAATTATAATACCATTCTTTCAGTCGATATTTATCTATATTTTTATATGACAATTTTGTACACAAATCAAAGTTTAAAAAACTCATAAGCATTAATTTCAATTCGGAAAGCTTTCCAATGTTAGTTTTTATTAGGTTAAAAAATCTGCATACTCAATTTAAAATTCAAAATTTGGTAAGTAGTTCAATATATTTTTTAATTAAAGTTGCTAATATAGCAACAGTAGCAACTCCCGATTTCTGAGCCGACATAATATAAACACGTCGTTATTCCTTGACTTTCACAAGACAACAGAACTTGCAAATGAGCGTCTCTTGCAAGCACTGCAAGCAAAAAAAAAATGCAAAGACGAGAAGACATTGACGAAATATATTGCACGAAATAGCCAAGCAAAAGTTTGCGTGCAAAACAAAAATTAATTGAGGCAAGAAATTTTCTTGCAACATTTGCAACTTGCTGCAAATTGTTTGCATCGTGTGTACCTAGCTTTAGTGTGTGCATTGGTTGCAAACTTTGCTCGCAGAAAGCGTTTCTTTTGCCGACAAGAAAAGATGAATTTAATAATTGCAATTTTATTTATTTATGAAGAGCTACCAAGTAATTTAAAATTAATAGGTAGGGGTGATGCTGAGCACTGACAACGGACGCCTTGAGCTCGGTTTTTACATTAATTACATGGGTACTATTTTATATATACATTTTGGCTAAATTAGAATTATCTTAAATGAGGTGATATAAGTTTGTGTTTTGTGGTTGGTCTTGTGGCGTTTTTTGCTAAAAGGTACTCCTACGTTACCGGGGATCCAAAGTAATTTACATTTTTTTTTTTGTAGTTTTGTAGAAGATTACCGGCCTTTGAGATATAGTGTTCGCTGTTGTTAGTGTTTTTTATTGCATCGATGGCAGAGAGTGAGTCTGAGCATATGCAAAATTTGGCTCTTTCAGATTTATGTATTTGCAGTGCTTCCACTATTGCAAGTAGCTCTGCGGAGAATACTGAAGAGTAGTGATTGCCAGGCAAGTAATGCCGCTTGCTTGAGATCCGTCGGTCTAAATGTATGTGTATTTGTGTTTGTATTTTGTCTTGATTTCTGTAAATTGTAAACTGAAAATTTCAGGAGGGTTAATTTTTTTGTCGAATTTATTTAGTGATGTGTCCATTTTTAGAGGGTTTGTGTTCCAGGGCGGTGTGGTTTGTGTAGGTGGTGTTAATTGTTTAAATGGCAGTTGGTGGACTTGTGTGTTTTCTATAATACGATCTGTTGTTGATTTGTGTTGTGGACGTTTTGGCGGGCAAAATGCTTTTAGAATTTTAATTATTGGTAAGGCTTTGGCGTTAACTAGGGACTTGATGATTTTTGACTTAAGGAACTCTCGTCCGTCTTCTAAGGAGTCTGCATTTGCTTCGTAAGGCAGTTCTAAAGGCTGTGTTGATTGTTGACTTTACTTTGCTCAGTATTGTGTGCGGGCAGTAGCCATAGATTGGAAGACCGTAGTCTGCTTTTGAGACGATGGTTGCTTTTGTGACGGTTAGGAGTGTAGATGTATTGCAGTTAAGCTTTGCGCTTTTTGGGACATTTTATTACGTTAATATACTGTTTGAGGTTGTTGTTTAGTAGTTCCGTGTGAGTTTTCCATCTGTATTTGTTATTGAAGTGCGGACTAAGGATTTTTAATGATGTTACTTCTTGCATTTGCGTGTTTCCTGTTGTTATGATGCAGTTACAATTATGTTTTCTGCAAACATGGAGGTGTTTGCATTTTGTGGTAGATAACATGGCTCCCGAGTACTCTGCCCAGTCTGTAATATTCGATATTATCGGATTTAGGTGCATATTTAGGGTTTTTTTTTTTTAGTTTTAGGATGATGTTGAAGGACCACGGAGAGTGGGGAGCCTGGAGGAATGCCGTTTTGCATTGGCTGAAAGGAGGAGATGTCAGAGTCAATGCGCACGAATAGTTTTCTATTTGTCATGTAGTTTCGTAAATAGTTAATAATTTTTGGGCCAGTTTTCCAGGTTACAAGTTGGTCAAGTATAGGGTGGATGCCAATTCTATCGAAGGCCTTTGCGAAGTCTAGGGATATGATTGATGCGTGGTTTCTTCTTGAGAGAGCTCGTGCTAAAAGATGGTCTATGAGTAGTAGGCTGTCTATAGTCGATTTCCCTTTTCTGAAGCCAGTTTGACTGTTATGGATTAGTTTGTCGTTTATTACAAACCACCACAGCCGTTTTGCTATTATTTTGTCAAGTAGTTTTGCTGGGCATGAGTTTAGTGAGATCGGACGGTGTGAGTTAAGCAAGGTTTTGTCTGTGTTAGGTTTTAGGATCGGTATTATTAAGCTATTTTTGTATGTTTGTGGAATGTAGCTGTTTAGTATGGCGTTTTGGAGGTTAATAATTCAGTTTTTTGTTGTTTTATCCAGGTTTATTTTTATCATTGTGTAGTTGATACTGTCAAGTCCTGGTGGGTTTCCTTTTAATGTGGGTAATGCTGCTGAATATTCTATTGCAGTTATAGGTTTTTCTATTTCGGTTGCTCTTTTGCTAGGAATATGTGAGAGAGGAATGGCATTGCTGAGTGACGTTTGTTTGTCATTAGTAAAGGTGCTTGCTGTCTTAGTAGATTTCTGAGAAATGTTGGCAGAAGAACTGAGCAATTTCAAATTTTTTATTAGTGTTTTATTTTGTGGATGGGTTTAAAATACAGTGTATGTGTTTTTGAGGGTTAATGCCGCAAAAGCGTCGGATGTTGATCCCGATCGTTTTGAGTTGGGGGTCCAGTGACATTTGGGATGTGAATTTGTTAATGCTTGCTTTTTTAGTTTGTTTGAGTGGTAGTTTAAATAGGGCATTGGCCCTTTTGCTCGTCCCATTTTTTCATTTTATCGTCTCGTAGTTTTTTGATATTGTTGTTCCACCATGGTACATTATGAGGCTTACCAGTTTGGTGTGTTTGTGGTAATGCCTTGTGAGCGCTCGAAAGGATAATTTTTTGTATTGTTGCAGCTTCTTTGTTTATGTTTGTACTTGGTGGTTGTTGCGCAGAGAAGTTTTCTGTTAGCTTGGCAAATTTATGCCAGTTTGCCTTATCCATAATGAAAGTGGGTTTGGGTGTGGTGGATTGTAAGTTGGCAGTATTTTATGTGAAGAGGTTAGTTATGATGGAGAAGTGATCGGTTCCAAAAAGATTATCTTCTGTGCGCCAGGTACTTTCAATTTTAAGGAGTGGGCTGCCAAAGGTCAGATCGACATTTGTTAGTGAGTTATGTATGAAGAAATGTGTTGGAGAATGTAGATTGTGTTATGCATTTCTCCAGTATTTTCCCTCTAGGATTGTTTTGCTTTGAGCCCCAGTTTTTATGCCAGCCGTTGAAGTCACCAGTGACAATTGTGGGTATGGGAGAGTTGTGTAATACAGCCTGAAGGTTTTATAGTGAGAACGATTTGTTTGGAGCGATGTATACCGAAATAAGTCTGAATTTGATTTTCAAGGTTACTTCAAAGTCATCGTTTTAGGGTTATTTCTTTGGCTTGCAGGTATTTATGAGCCAGGATGGCTACTCCTCCGTGTGACGATGAGGTGTTTTTTTAGGGAGTAATTAACAGGTATTGGTATATCGAGGTATTTTATATGAGTTTCAGGTAATGCTGTTAAAAGAGGTAAGTGTTTGTTAATGATTAATTTGAGTTCGCAGTAGTCCGTTCGTATTCGTTTTTTGAGGTAGGAGGTGGTAGATGGATGTGTGCCTATTTGTTATCTACTGTTGGGTCTGCCTTTCTTATTTTTGCATGGTTAGCTTTCGTGTGTTTTAGGTTTGTAGTTAGTGTTTTGTTTTTGGTGTTAGAGAAAATTCGGAGTTTAAGTTCCTGTGTTTTTACGCTTGTCATATGTTTGGAGGTAGTGTGAGTGTCGAAATCCATGATGAATGTGTGTTTCCATGAGTTTAGGTGAAGATTGGGTTGTTAATCGAGTTAGTGTAGGTCTTGTGTGGGTGTTGGTTAAGATGTCGTCGTAGGACGTAGGTGGTTTGCTTTGGCGGGTTGCTTGCGCGTTGTTATTATGATTGCTGAGTGTTGATGTTGTTGTTTTGCTTGGTGTTATAGTGTTGGTTAGATTTTTTGGTTCAATTGAGGCTTAGCTTATGGGAAGTGGATGGTTATGGCGAGTGTGGTATATTGTAAGTGCTGTTTTGTGATCGATTTCTTCTGTAATTTTAATGTTTGTTAGTTCTTGTTGTTTTTTGAATGTTGGAGAATTGCGGTGTAGTGGGCTGTGTTTGGAGTCGGTATCGGGGATGATTATGCAGCTTTTTTCATAGTGGAATGTCTCATTTATCTCTGTGTGAACTTTATCAGAGCAGTTCCTACATTAGGGTTCATTAGGGTTCTTATAGGTTGGGGTTGGGTGTCGTAAACATCTCATGCACCTTAAGGGCATGGAGATATATGGGCGTACGCGTATTTTTTCGTATTCAATGTTAAGGTATTCTGGAAGGGTTAAGCGAAGCAAATGTAATAATGATTAGACCGGTTTCAGTCGTGGAAGTATCGTTATTTTCAA
The DNA here is from genome assembly GCA_035046265.1 of Drosophila bunnanda. NCBI lineage: Eukaryota > Metazoa > Arthropoda > Insecta > Diptera > Drosophilidae > Drosophila > Drosophila bunnanda. The sequence continues at coordinate 664,498 of JAWNOB010000033.1, read as the reverse complement.
TATTTTTCTTACTTCGGTGACTTTTTGTGGTTTTACTTCGTCTAAGAATTCTGCTTCGCTTGTGTTGCAAAGTATGTTGCAATATATGACTCCTTTAGAGAAATTTAGGGTTTTGCGCTCAGAGACAGTTACTTCAATGTTTGCAATGTTTTTCAATTTAAGTAATTTGTTTGCCTGTAAAGTGTTTTTAGCTTTTATCAAAAGGTATCCGGCACAAGTGTTTTTGCTAGACTGCACCTCACCATCGCATTTAAAGTCAATAGTTTTTTTTAAGTATGAAAGGGTTGAGATTTTCGAGTGATTTGTTGTCTGGTCCGTTAATGATAATGAATTTTGGTTTGCCTGGGTTTTTGTTGTACATTGATGTACCACTTCTTATGTCCGGTGGTTTGCCCATTCTTTTAGTTGTTTTCGGGCTGGCGCCTGGCATTTGGATCTTAAGTTAGTTGTTTTTGTTTTTTCTATTTTGTTTTTCGCACTTGTTTGTTTTTTTCTGATAAGCAGTTGTTAGTTGTTGTTTTTGGTTGTTGGTAAGTAGACTACGAGAGCTGAATAGTAACATGTCTTTTCTTGCGAGGTTTGAGATGAGACTGTTAATAATTGCAATAATAAGGCCCATTATATGAGATTTAACTTAAAAGAAACATTTGAATTACGCAAATAATACAGTCTACCTGTGTGAGACAGTTGGTCACATATATGAAACTCCGATACCCACAGAGCGACATCTACAAGAAAACATGCAGATTGCGGCAGATCATGTTGTGCGCTATATTAAAATAATTTAGTTAAAGAGAAATTTTATATAAATAGTAACTAGCCGAGACAATTTGAGCCTAGAGTATACCGGAAAACACCGACGAGTTTCTCTGGCATACTTTGAACTTTGGCGCTTTCCATTTTTGTTGTGAATGGAAAAATTTTATTTTGCACCGAAAAACTATCGCCTAAGTATCAGGAAGCCCATAAAATTCGGATGAACAATGGATGGAGAACAAAATAAGAAACTTACGGTCCGTTCAATGGATGGAAGAAGGCAGATTGATCTCTGTGGGAAGTCCCTATTAATTATTGAAAAGCCAAGTGTCATAGAAGTCAACTCCGACGTCAGACTTGACCAATTACCTAGTTTTGAGATATTTGAGGTTATCAATAGTAATTTTAACCACACCTTTTGTCCCACCCTATTCATCATATTTGTATACCCTTGCAGAGTCAGTCAGAAGCTTGAAACGCAGTGAAGGAGCTATATCCGACCATGTAAACCAATCTTGATCAGCATTAACAATATAGCTATGAAGGGCAAATTTTTTTTTTTTCAAAATTTTCAAAAATGTATAAAGGCTTAAATTGTTAAAAATCTATTTTCTAAACTTTAAAATCATTATGCAGATTTGTTAACTTAACAAAAACAAGCACTAGCAGAAATGCATATGTCCCTTTGCATGATCAAACTTCAAGGGTAAACAAACTTCGGCCTGACGAAATTAGCTTCCCTTATGGTTTATGGAAGTTTTTGAAAATATGTGCTAATATTTTATATATTTATATATTATAAATTTTGTTTTGTTTGGATGTATGTTAAATTATATTATACGTTAGTTACATCTTATATTATTAAATGTTGAACGCCATAGGTGGAGAACAAAGAATGAATCCAAGATAAATATTACTTCCAACACAACTGCATTTAACCCAATGATCATTAGCCTATCATCAGATGCATATGTTAAATTTCTGATTTATAAAAACGAAAAACTGAGCACTGAGCATCGTTTATATTGTTTTCGCAAATATTGCATTACATACATAGCTGTATACTTGAGTTTGTTGCCTGTTGTTTTCTTCCCATATATTAGGCAACGTTTAATGGTAAACTTAAATGAAACGGCCACAACGAGTTATTTCCAAATGAAGCATAGAGAAGCAAAAGAGCTTGATGTTCAGATAGAATTTGTATTTAAGTTTCAGCTTCTACCTTGCGTTAACTTTCGTAAACTTTTAAGATTTATCCCACGGGACACACATCTACCTCGGTTACTTGGGACCTAAAAAACACAACGTTAACACGACTAAATGACCAAATTACTGAAAATATCAGTAACCGAAAAAATCTGTTCCCAAACAAATGGCTTATACAATATTTTTAGTCGTTCAGCGACTCCGAGGTCGCTGAAAAAATCGACTGAATTGTTGAGCGTTTTTTTTTATTAAGATTGGCACAGCAACACTTTTACCCGTGTAATAAAATTCAAAATAATGATATTTAACGGTAATAAGATTTATTTTTAGAAAAAAAAAAAATATTAGGAAAATAATAGGAAATTGCTGGCCTAAGCCCAAGCCGCAGGAGTAATTTCCAGCCCTATTATTCATATATATTATTGATCAGCATCAACATCAGAGTCGATCTAACTATCTCAGGCAGAAAAAATTCAAATTGTTTCACTAGTTTGTGAAACGTTCGATATATCGGTACACGATTGAGCGGACTGCAGGCATTGGGTCGAACCCCACTCTGGGCGACCTGAGCTAGCCCGGTGCTCATAGAAGCAGTTCCTTAACAATATGGCGCCCAAATCAAAACAAACAAACAAAAGGATTGCGTGATGACGACGTCTTGTTAGGCCACGGTGGCTTGCGAGGCCTATTTGACGGCCTGCAACTGCACCGAGGACCTAGGGGCCAATGGTCAAGGCGTAGGTTTCCCGTATATTTGTTTTTTCCAGCTAGAACTGGAGGCTTCCTCCGCAGCAGGTCGGACAATTGATCCCGGGCACAGTTAGCAAGGATTCTGCTGTGGCTAGGTGGTGGCATCCGGGCGTGAAGTCGACGGATTTGCATCCCTTGGCCACAGACCCATGAAGGGAGCACGAGAGAAGAACACTTGTGATACCAATTGTGATAAAGTAGATAGTAGGGAGGGCGTGGACGAAACAATGAGAAAGCGGCAGTTAGTAAAGGTGATGAAGAAGGGCTTAAGAGAGAATATCGCACACTATATATACGCGATGGAACTCAAGTGCATGGAAGTGGAGCGTAGCTTCGGACACAGGGACCGGAACCAGACGAGGAGGCCTACAACCCTAAAGTGAAGGAACTGCGGAAGAGGTCACGGAATCCATTCCGAGCGGGCTGTTGGAAATGCGGAGCCATGGTCCACGGGTTTCAGGACTGCGGCCAGGAGCTGACTAAGATTTTCTGTTTTCGCTGTGGGAAAGCCAACACCGCTGCTCCCAAATGCCCGGGAAACGGACGGCTGGGCGATCCGAGAGTGGGAGGACCTCTCCCAGGGAGGAACACAGCGAAATAGAAGAGCCTGAAGGGAACCAATATGTAATTAGAATAATAATAAAAATAATGTAAGATTCTTACCCTATGAAGAGCGCATGCGAAGATACTTAGAAGTAAGGAGCCGGACTTTCGGACCGTGAGGAAGGTCCGAGAGCGGTTTAGAAAACGCCAGGAGAGACGTAGAGACGTTATTAAGCGGAGTGGCATCCACCATCCCAGACCTTTCGCCCAGATAAAGGTCTTAGGCCATCTCGGAAAAGGCAACAGGGAACTGGTGGACGCGTTAGGAGTGCCTGTCCAGAAATATTTTTCGGTGGTGCGTGCTGCCGAGGATCGGTCGGTCATCGGACGGTTAGTGCTGGCTGTGGAGTACGAAAGGAGGGTAGAAACCATTATATTCTATCTGTGACCGTACCTGGAGCAGCCGGCGTATCTTGGCGTAGGTTTCTGGCGGACGGAAGAAAAAATGGTTTCAGCCGAAGAAATCTACGCTAGTGAAATGGAGCACTAAGGCGACGAGGAAGACGAAGATGAGAAGAAGGACGCTGAATCCTGGAAACTATCCAAAGCTGAGTCCCAGGAGCTGGAGGAGATTAAGCTGAAGTTTTCACCTTTGAGAAGGACGGATTGTGAACCACTGGCTGGAGATGCAGACCATCGAGCTGGTGGATGTCCGATGTCATCGGCGAAGCAGAAGGTAGTCGAGGACAACAAGATGCTGGCCCTTGGAGTCATCGAGGAGAGCAAGAGCCCTTGGAGCAACCGGACGACTGTGGTTTCGAAGGCTGGAAAGGATAGGTCTTGTTTAGACGCACTTAATTTCCAGCGTGAATTTAAAATTTGCGTCCGGCAGATCGAGCTGGACGAGAAAAGCGAGGAGTTGGCGGTGATTACGGTTCCTGGCCGGCCCCTCTTCCAGTTTAGGGTGATGTTTTTCGGGCTCTGTAATCCGGCGCAGCGGCTGGTGAGACCCTTGGATCGAGTAATCCCAGGCGAAATCAGATCCAATGATTCGTATACTTGGATGATCTCCGAAGGCGTAGCTGGCTGTCGAAGCGCTGAACATGGCGCTAACCACAGCACCACTCCTGGTTCACGCCGACTTTAAAAGCCATTTCTGCATCCAGTTCGACGCATCACATATTGAAGTTGGAGCCGTCCTTTTCCAGAAGGACGAGGACAACCAGGAGCAGCCTTCTTCTCAGCGAAGATGAACAGGCGCCAGGAGAAGTACACCGTCACCGAGAAGAAGTGCCTTGTAGCTCTCTTGACGATCCGGAAGTTCCGCCCATATTTGGAGGGCATACCATTTACGTGCATCACTGATCACGCAAGACTGCAGCTCCAGGGATTCAATTCTACCATTGATCACCGGAAAGGCAGCGCGGACATGGTTGCAGACACGCTTTCACGATGCGTAGAGGAGATCGCCGTGGACCCGACTAAGCTGCTGGAGTGTGCTGTCCATGCTTGTCTGTTTATTTATTTTGTTGCTTCTAGTGATGTAAGTTGTCTTCGCGATCGTTTGTGAGACGTCCGATATATCAGTACACAATTGTGCGTACTGCGGGAATTGAGTCGAACCCCATCCTGGGCATGCAGGTCTAGCCCGGCGTTGCCCATAGAGCAGTTCCGTAACAAATTGAGAAATTAAATACCGTGACACATCACCGATATTTTCTGAAATTCAGTCATTTAGTCGAATACGGAATCCCCTTATTAAAACTTGTATTTTAAAAGTACTGAGCTTACAAATTTATTGATTCCATTTTGGCTTACACTTGTAATGGTAATCAGCTGCAAAGATCAACCAATTATTAACGCTTATTTTTTATTATTTATTATTTTTTATTGCGTTACGGAGAGGGTCGAACACAGTTTCTAAGCAATAAGAGTGAGAAAGAGAGAGGAAAATAGTTCGAAAGCGCAGTTTCAAAGGCCTGTATGGAGACTCAAAATAAAAAAATACTCGAAAATTGGATGGCGTTAGGAGATTCCTCACACATATATAAATAAGAAAGCCGTAGCCCAGCAATAACAAAATGGCAAATGATCTCGGGGTGATGCACCCGCCCCAGGTTGTTTAACCTTCAGACTATTACCAGGTCGCTGTCGTGGACCATATTCGGTTGCCAGCTTCGGCGAACCCTTTGGGTCAGCGCCGGACCAGTACCTGGGTATGACCCCTTGTGCCAACAAGTTCCTTTCTGAAACATTAACCAATCCACCTTCGCCACCTGAAAGCTGTCTAAAGGATGCGCAGCCGCTAGAATGCATGCCAGTTGCTTTGGAACAAATTTTATTTCAAGGGAAAGATAATTAACTGAGACGAATGAGGCAATATTTCGGAGCCCCTTAGAAGCCGGCAAGTGCATTTTCGAGAAAGCCAGACTGTGTACAGTTAGAGATACAACATTTAAACAATTTGGAAAACCTTTACATAGCGAGCTAGCGTCTTGCTGACCTTAAAGCAGAAACTAATCTAATGGAAGGAAGAACATTGAGGAAAATTACGTTAAAGTAGTTCTAAGGATGGGTTGAAGTTCAGTCTAGCTAAGATGTCTTTCTCTCCTGATTTGGTATTTGTGCAAAGAAAAATTGCCAATGACAACGCGTATTGGTGGAAAAATCGCTAGGGAAGTGTTTCTCACGACTCTAGAGCATAGAGCCTTCCCGAGTTGGGATCTTTACGCCTTCGCCAGGTGGGATTAGTTTCCATGGGTTGGCCGTCATTGCCAGTATTCGACTGACAGTATTTTTCTCATTATTATTCATTCGGCAGATTTATCTTTTTGCTTGATTTGATTCAATGAAGCTGAGGTTAGGTCTCACTAAATGGGTTTAAAAGAACAAACAAGTAGTTCTACCCTATTCTAAAAGTGACACGATGCTCGCAAAGATTTAAATATGCACGGCCGCTCTTTGACGGCTCTCGCTCTCCCAAAGGCACATGCACACATGCACCGATGAGGGTGGGCTGCACTCCACCGCTGGTCCTGGGACGGGTACATCCTCTCTTTCTCCCGCTCTGATTTTAAGTTACTCCTCTGTGTCACTCGACCGTTTCCAGGGAATTGTTTTTCAACTCGCTTTGCGAAACTTCTCGAAATCCGGTTTTGATTTCCTTCTATTTTTTTATGTCGACATTTGGACCATGTTGGATGGCATTGATTTTGGTTCCCATATCCGGGCCTCACCCGATGGCAGCGCTGGTCGGCGTCCGTAATCGATTCGAAATAGGAATAGGTGGGAATAGGAATAGGTGGGTAGGTAAAAGTGGAGAGGTTCTAACCTAAAGCCTCCAAATGGAGGTAAGCTCCTTTTTGATCCACTCCCTCTGTTGTCTAATTGTTGTCATGATCACATTCAGTACCACCCTGAGTCGGTAAGGAAGGCTAGGATCGCTGATACTTTCAGCTTCCCTATGCTTCCCATTGACTCCAGTTATTAGGCACCGAAATTACGTAGTATGATGTCGTTTAGCGCTGAGCAGATGTTTCGGCGTCTCTGGCTCAGTAGTTCCCCCAGCAGTCCCCTTTTCATTGCGTGCGATCCAATCGGCCCTATTCATATCCTGTTAGCTGTTCTCAGCTCTCTAGTTTAATTTTTGACGAAGCTCGGCCAACATTTCTTTGACTTCCTATGCTTCCTCTTCTTTAACCATTTCTTGTTAGCTACTTTCTTGAAATGGTCGTGGATCCTTGTCAGGGCCGAGTTTAGGAAGATCGGTATTTCTACTTTGGTGCTTAGCCCTACAGAGCCTGCTCGGCTAGTTCGTCTGCTTTTTCGTTTCCTGAAAAGTCATTGTGCTCCGGTACTCAGGTTACTTATACCTCATTGTTAGCAGCAAGTCTATTATTTTGTGGGATTCCTCATCCTTTACGGGTTCTTATTTCCCGATCCAATCTTCCCTTGTTAGGTATGAGGTCGTAAAATCGTTACCGAACTTCATCTGTGCGGTCGTGTTGTCCATTCTTTCGTTTGCTTGTACTTTGATGCCTTCAATCTTACTGCGCTCTGCGCGGCATTTGCCTTTACGAAAAATTCCTCGTGTGTTCAGGATAGCATTTGGAGCAGCCGCGGGACATGAGTGCAATTCTTCCGCGGCTCCCGCGCACACTGCTCGTTGTATCCTGTAGGAAAAGAATGCAGTGCTTGCATTCTTGACTCTTTAAACAACGATTTTTTTCCATGAGAGCTTTGGCTCCAGTATCCCTGCGAGATACTGTGCCTGCTCTGATTGTCTCTCTCTAACTCTATGCTGCATACACTGGGCATGTTGTATGTTGGTACCTTGGTTCTTGTAGTGAAGAGCATCAGTTTTCTTTTAGTGGAGTTAATACACCATCCGCAGGTTTTTGCCCATTTGCTTAGATGACCCAACACGCCTGTCATTATTTCGCTGATAACGTCATAATAGGGCCCCGATAAGAGCAGTATCACGTCGTCTGCCACTGCTTTGTCACCACCCATATTGAGCTCATCCAATATGTTCTTCAGGTTTATAAGCCAGAGTAGGGCCGATAAAACCTAGTCCTGATGTGTGCCTCTCTTTACTGTCCAAGTGAGGTGAGTGCCAATCAGTTCGGCTGTGATCGTCCTTCTCTGCAGCAAAACTCCCATTTATTCTCTGATGCCTTCCTTAATACCTATTAAGTTGAGGGAGCTCAAGATGGAAACGGCGTTCGCGTTATTGAAAGCGCCTTCAATGTCTAGAAGGCCGATTACAGTGTATTGCTTATATTGTTGTGCCTTCTCGACATGATCTACAACTTCGTGTAGTGCTGTTTCTGTCGACTTGCCTTTGAGTTATGCGTGAGGCTCATCTCTGTTGTCTCTCCCGGATGTGAACATTCAAAAGGCACTCTAATGCTTTCATAGCGAAGGAGGTCAGACTTATCGGCCTGTAATTTTTTCCTAGGAATTGCCCCCTTCCGCCTAGTTGCGGTATGAAAATGACTTTCGCTTCCCTTCACAGGAGTGGGATGTACGTTGGCCTTATTCAAGCTTTGTATATGGCTTTTAGCCGTCTACAGATATTTTTCTTGGTTGTTTGTAGCATTGCCGGCATACCATTCATCCCCGGGCTTTTGTATTTGTCAAACGAATCTATTGCCCACTGGATTCGCTCTAAGGTAATGATGTCTTTTGTTTGTGTATCTAACCGAATATTCCTTTCCTCTTCATGTTCCGAATTCTCCCATAGACTCCCAGGGAAATGAGTGTCAACTAGTACCTCTAGGGACTCCTCTACTATTATTGTAGCAATGCCGTTTGCTCTGATTATAAGTGTATAGCTTTTGCTTAATATCGCTGTGTTCTCTATGCCTTCTAGTTTTTCGCAATAGCTTTGCAAGAAGTTATTTTTGGTCTTGCATACCGCTCTTTTGTACGCTTTTTGCGATTCCTTGCATGGTTCCCATTCCCTGGTTCCATAGCTTGTATTGAAGGAATCCCGCCTCCTCCTACTTAGATCTCTCTTGCTTCTTCAAAAATGAAACCTTGCATGTCTCTTGGAAAGCGTTTTTGAGGATATTCATGAGGTTCTCCACTTCCTTGTCGACTGCCTTTGAGGAAGGTGTACAATTTGGCCGAACCTTTCCCAATCCGTCCTACGGAGGTTTCTTCTCGTTAGCGGTTTACTTAAATGTGCCGATAGATCAAGGAAAATTTACCTATTACCTAAGAAAGATTGTTGTGTCAATACTCTCCAATTTTCAAATTTGTGCGTGCCGTGTTCAATCTGCAAAATTCCACTCCCATCTGCTTTCACGAATCTAGCCACTGCCAGGTAGGAGTGCTAAGATAGGAACACAGAAAAGCCTTAAAGTGTTTCTTCATTACTATGTAATCTCTCGACCTATCATTCGTGTTGGTGCACAGTAGTGTATATCCTGGGATCATTAGTCCTGTGACTTGCGCATCCCTGGGGAGCATTTTATGTCTTAGTATATGTTTTGTTTTATTTCTACTCCCTGTCCTACTCCTGCCATGCACGCACACTTATTAAATAAAATGCCCTGACCTGGCCATAGCCGCTCGTAGCGCGTCCTGGCGGTCGGCTGTGCCTGTGTGTTGAATTGGGGAGTGGAACTAACACTTCCCTCGGATCCCGACTGAGCCGTGATGTCTCAAGTTGACATCGACGGCTCTTTTGCGTCGGTTTCCGCAATTGATAGAAATGCAAGGACTAGTCTCGGCCTCATCATCTCCTTCTCGTTGATCTCTGACAATTTTCGGAGAGGATCCTGGGAGTTCAAAAGCCCCAATTCCCAATGTTGGTTGTTCCTTCATTCATAAAGGCCCGCTTTGTTCGACCAAGCAAGCTCATCGTGCTAGAGGGGGTGTGAGGCATTAAAAAAGTAAGACCCTTTCGGCTGACGGCCATGCGAGTTAAAGTAATATTTAAGTCCTGTCTTCCTATGTAAATTACTTTTGAACTGACAGTCGAAGAATAAAGACACGTCTTTGTAATCGACAAGTCTAGGGTACTACCAAGCTTTCAGTTTGTTCCGGCAATCGTCATCGATCGTGGCCACCACCTAGTCCAGATCCGAGTTAAAGGAAATTAATTTAAAATTCGTATCCTAGGACGGACTGTTATAAGCAGCAGAGAAGGCAACAGAAACACTAATAATTAAGAAATACATTAAGGAAAACTTTCATAGATTCATGTAAGTGAAGCATTTTTTAGATGGAATTATAGTTTAAGAGTTAAACTTTTCTATTTCTTTCTAGGCGTTTATTTTGGAAAACAGTGTTTGCATTCCCATAAAAAAAAATAGCAGTCCCGGTGTTGTTTTCTAACTAATAAAATCTAACACGCAGAGAAGAAAATGGTAAATAGATAAGCTCTTAGCTTACTTCCTAGCATGGTGGGCGTTCGGGATTTTCTTATCAGTGCGGAACTGAGCTATACTTTGACAAAGGTTTTTGTGCGAATCAGACTGAAGACCTAGCTGATCAACTGAGTAAGCTCACTAGAACAGAAGATGCCGATCGTGTAAAACAGAAATAACAGAGTATGGATCCACAACAGCTACAGTCATAAATGGCCGTATTAAATGTGCAGAGCGAAGATTTTATTCCTGGGCCAAAGAGAAACTTATCTAATCTGCTCTATGCCGCTCAGCCTAGGGTCTTGGAGGCATGCCTTTACGACACAGTATGCCAAGTCCATATAAGAGAAATATCTTAGACAGGCGCCCTCAGGGTTCTTCCATGACACAGGCACTAAATTCTCAACTACAGGGTACACAAAATAAAAACAAATCAAAATTTTCAAGGAATGTTTATCTTCAAGCGTCAAAGAGATATCATTTTCTATTTGAAGAATATCAGGATGATCAAACTAAGGATCATTATAATCAGATTGCTAATGATGCCATAAATGACACAGACGGAAAAGAGAAGACGGACTATGAAAGCGATTCCGTGCATTTTTATGGGTTTATCCCTGCTTCCGTTCGTCGAACAAACAGTATAGGGAAAGCTACGAAAGTTTCAAGAAGAAACGGGGGCCTATAAAAGCTACATCACGAAAGAGATTGAATTGTCGACTTACGTTTTCGTCGACTCACCTTTTATTGTCAAATCGGATTTTGTGAATCGGAAGACAAATACAATAACCCTATATAGGTTGTAGGAAAAAAGGCAACGACGCTTCAGGATCGCCTAATAAACACTTAGGAGTCGATTATAGAAAATTAAATTTGAAGAATATAGATACCCAATGCCGAGTATAGATTAGTATGACTCTGTAGAATCTCGGGAGGACCAAGTATTTTACCCACCTCGACCTTAAATCCGTATATCATCAGATTGAGCTTGCAGAATTGGAACGAGAGACCATTTTTTTTCGGTAAATGTTGTATGAGTTATGCCGCTTACTGATCGGGCCGAAGAATGGACCAAGTATTTTTCAAAAGGGCAGGATCTGTTACGTATATGTGGTTGAAGCTATCGTCTTTTCATAGACTGAAAAATAACAAACTGTTCATATTGGACAGGTCTTAAAGAGCCATCAGAATGCCAACATGCGTATGTTTGGGCAAAAGTCACATTTTTGTAAAGAAAGTGTCGAATTTCTTAATTTTGTTGCCACAAAGGAGGTCATTAAAACAAGCCAGGAATCAGAATCATAACATATTGGACTATTTGTTATGTTTGGTACTAAAAAGCGTCATTAAATTGATAATACTGACTTAGTGAAAGACGTAGTAACGACATGCGTAGTGAATGCTATACACTGTAAGCTTCCAGGCTCGGCCCGTATTCAAGATAGTCTGGTTCAATTGTTCCCTGCCACTAAGTTTTGGCATTGCAAGTCTTGGGTGGCGTGCGTTATCAAACCAGATGAATAACAAGAAATTTTATCTAGTTAGTTTAGCATAGTCTCATAGAGCTGCTCAAGAGAGAGTTTAGGAAGTGCTACTTGACACTTATTTGCCGAAAATCGTTAAAATCGCAGGGTTTGTCAAAAGGCAAACAAGAAAGGAAGCTAACTTCGGTATGCCGAAGATTGTATACCCTTGCAGATTGGAATTCGATCATTAATAACTAATACAATATAAATTATATACATTTCTGTTAATCAATCAAGGAAGTAATTCCAACTTTTATGACAGTCACCTATACTTATTATACAGTTGTAAAAATGTGTTGGAAAATATGCCAACGTGTTGAGATCATCTAATAGTGAAGATTTTGTCCCGGATTTTATCATGAATTTAAAGAAGGCACAGCAGTTGTTAGATCAGAATAATCAGGCTCTGCAGAATATAGCATTTGAGGTGAGTGAAAGAGTTTTAGTTAAAACCAACAAGAGGTTCGGCTATAAGCTGACGCCTCTATTGGGATATCGGTCCTAATTCAGGAGAGTGTGGTCCACAAGGAAATATTTAATAACGGTCTCCCAAAATTTTTTTCCAAACCTTACTGCCCAATTTGTGGTAGGTACTCTAAACTCTGGCAACTTGCTAAGGGAGCGTGTTACCATCAATACCAAAATGGATGCTCAGATAAATGCTCACAAAACCATAGTCAATAAAATATTGAACCTCGTTATGATATAAATAGAAAATAATTGGATTGTCCACGCTCTTGTCAAAATAAATATGTTGAATAATTTAAAGCAAAGCCGCTTCTGAAAGCGGTTTTACAGAGATTAGCTTAGAAAGCTGCATAGTGTGGCTAAGATGAAATTACTAGTAAGAAATCACTGAATTACAACACCTAATATTTAGTTAGTTAGTTATAAGAATCGCACATACCGGCCAGATATCTTACCTCGATGAAGACGTATTAGCGGCAGGTGAAACTAAAAGCGTCGGTTTTCCATCATGGAATTAGCTACTATCAACCAGTTGCAGCCCACTGCTCGGCTCATTCCAGCGACCTAGCATATCGAAGATCGGACAACTATCCTGCGTCAACTTTAACGATCCCTCACGCATCCATGGGAACGGAATGCAACTAGACACCACCATTTTTTTTAATCGAAGAAAACCTTCAGCATAAACCAAAGTTGCAAAGGCATTCTGCGTAATGACAAAGATAATGAATTATCAGTTTTATTTAGAGGGCGGCGAAGCGGAGCAAATTCTTGCTAACACGATCATGGTCTAGGACGTCAATTTTTTTGAAAAGAAGGAGAGTAGTTAACAAGTAATGGCTCACGACGGTGTACTTCGGCAGCTAGTCGGCATCCACAATCTATGCGAGACAATACAAAATTTAAGTTCTCTCTTCCTATGTAAATTATTTCTGAACTGAGGTGAGAAACAAAGACAATTCTTCGTAATAGAATGTTATTATTAGCCGCTGTGAATAACAAGTTGAGGCTACGACCCAGCTATAGGCTTATTCTGACTATCACCACCTGGTCCGATTCGCACTCTGTACCACACCACGGCTACCGAGCCGATTACAAGGTGACTGTCTTGCTCCAAGACGTTTTAACATGATAGCAATCTGTTATACCTCTAGAAGTAAATCGGATGATTAGGAGGCGCCACAACTAGAATGGATGCCGATCGCGTTGGGACAAAAATTAATAAAAAGTCAAGCAGTAAATGTTTGTAAAAGTTTCAAAAAAACCGGGCAACATATCCTTTATTCCAAAAAGCAGAAGTGCTAGTGAAAAGAGCGGTCACAATCAAAAGAAAAACGTTTTGCCGCTGCAAAGCAGTTTCAGCCTCTGCTTTTTGAACTATTTGTCTCTCGCTCTCTTTTACTGCTTTAAAACGGTGTTTTACAACACATCACGCAGATACGCAAGACGGCAGGAACAAAATGTACATCGTGCCAATAGAATCCTTAAATGGAGGAGGAGTCGAAGCAGCTTAGATTCAATTGCCTTAGCAATAACCTGTCCAGCAAAGCATACTTGTCGGATCTGCCGCCGGAACATATTTGGCTGATTTTACAATTGGCCACAATTAAGCGCTAGTTCAAGAAGTTGATCATTTGGGCAGTGTCCCTTCCACGGGAAAAAATGTCACACAACATACTAACATTCAGGCGCAAGTTCGCAGACTGTTCCCCACCATGTTTTTTCACCCAAAACATCGATGAAACATCAAAGTTTTAGAATGTATATTATAATTTTAAAATTATTATTATTATTTTTTTTTTTTTTGTTATAAATTTGTATATTTTATTATTTAACAAGCTTTCTGCTACCTTTTTTGGCAGCTTGACTAGTTATACATTACAAAAAATACTAATAGTTACACATAACAAAAAATTCTAATAGGTAATCATATTATGATACATATATATTGGTTAACAATGACTAACAATGACTAACTATATTAGGAACCTCATTGAAAGATCCTGGGGATGGCACCTCTTTAGTCTTCTCTTCCTTGGAGAATTTCTCAGCCTTCTCGCTAGTGGGTTGGGGTGGAGATCCATTCTTTGCAGGTAGTTGGCCGAATGTTTTTGAAAAGTATCGCCAACTTTGGGGACCTTGAGATCTCTTTCAATATCTCTCGTGCGCATATACCAGGGGGCATTACACAATCGTCTTAGAATTTTGGCTTGCGCTACCCTTATTTTGTTTAGATTGGTTTTAGCCGCAATACCATAAATTTGGACAGCATAGCTCCAGATCGGGCAAAGTATGGCTTTGTACATATGTACTTTGCTTCGGAGAGAGAGCTTACTGGCTGGTGCAAGTAGCCACGCCATTTTCCCAGCTTTTGCCATCACCGTTTTCGCGACCATGGTTGTGTGCATTTTAAAGGACAATCTTCTGTCCAGTACAACGCCAAGGTACTTTTGGCTTCGCTTGTGTGTTAATGTGGAGCCTTGCATAGTTATATCTCCACAGGAAAATGGTCTTGTGGCAAATGTAACGTTCGCAGACTTGCTGCTGTTGAAGCCTATATTCCATTTCTGGGCCCAGAGCTCAAATGAGCTTACGTACTGCTGCAGTCCTTCAGTAGCAATGTCGATGCTTACGCTTCTTGTTAGCACGGCAGTATCATCGGCATACGTTGCTATTAAGACGTTGTCCTCGTCTAAGCCCGTGATGCTGCTGTGGCTAGGCTGCTCTCCGCTGTGTAAAGCGTATACAGAGTAGGGCCAAGAACGCTGCCCTGGGGTACACCTGGGTTGATAGGGCGCTTTGTTGATTTTACTCCATCAACGACGACTCTGAAGCTTCTGTCCAGGAGAAAACTTCTGACGAGCTGGAACAACTGTGGAGTGAGGCTGCCTCTTAGTTTGAAAAGCAGACCGTCATGCCACACTCTATCAAACGCCTGTTTGATGTCCATAAAAACCGAAACAGCATACATCTTGCGCTCCATGGCATCCAGGGCGAAGTTGACAACACGGTTGAGTTGTTCCGGAGTGCCGTGGCTTCTTCGGAAACCAAACTGCCACTTTGGAATTCGTCGTGCCACCGACTCAAGTTCCAGGAAGCGGTTCAAGATAGTCCTTTCTGTCATCTTCCCCAGTGCTGGAAGAAGACTGATTGGACGGTATCCATCAACATCAGTAGGCTGTTTCTCTGGTTTCGGTATCATTATTATTAGCGCATTCTTCCAGATGCTAGGGAAATGACCCAGCCTGAGTATGCTGTTTAGAAGTAGCACTATAAATAACAGTGCTTTTTTTGGCAGAAGCTTCAACGTCCTGTTATCTAAAAGATCTGCGCCGGGGAATTTTTTGGCCTTCAGGGCTTTTATATGGAGCTCTACTTCTTGCAGCGTAACCGATCTTACGGGCAATGTCATTTGGAACGGGGTCTCCAATTGCAGCTCAACCGCCCTTTGCGTAGCCTTATTAGGGAAGTTGAATGGCGTAAATCTATTTTCACGACTATCTGCAAATAATTCAGCCTTTTCTTGGCTGGAGAAGCACCATCCACCAGTGGGGCTCTTAATTGGGGCTTTTGTGATTGCCTGTCTCTTCAGGAGACTTGTAAGTCTCCAAAGAGAGTAATTTGAAGATGCGTCCGGACTGGCTTCCTCTAGTATCCCTTCTATATTGTCTTGCTTGGCTCTGGTAAGGGCTTTTTGGACACGATTGGATAGTCTTTTGTAGATTTGGTAGACACGTAAATCTTTCGTTCTTACGTAATCTTTTCGGACTCGACTTTTCATGTTCAGGAGCGCGTCAACATTGGGGGGTAGCGTCGCTGGGCGACTCTGTCTTTTAGAGCATGCAGTTGTTGGTGCCGAAAATGATGCAGCCAGGGCTATATTGCGCATGAAAATAGAGACTGCATCGTCTAAATCTTCTGGGCTGTTTATTTCCATGTTCAGGTTTATTCTGTTCTCTAGGTCTGTTCTAAAGTCTTCAGTTCGACAGCCATGTGGAAGAATATATTGCTTCCTCTGTTTGACTTGTGGTGTTTGATGTAGGTTTGCTATAACTGGAAAATGGCCTGAAGAAAGCTCATGTGACAGTTGGACAGATAACTTGTCGGACGCGATTCCATTATATATAAAGAAATCAAGTGCCGAGGGAGTAAGCTGAGTGTTGTATGAGTAGAAGGTTGGGTCTCCTGTAGCAAGAATTTTGCATGTGCTGCTGGTTATGGCGTCCTGCAATCTCCTCCCTCGAGTGCATGATCTAAGGTTGCCCCACCATTGATGTTTGGCATTGAAATCTCCGCCTAATGAACCTATTACCCAAGGTCGCAAGCAGCTGGTCAAAGTCGGCCTTACTCCAAGGTTCATTGGAAGGAAGGTAAAGGGAGGAATATTTACACTAGCTGCTTGTAACTTCATGCATGAAATGGGTTCAGTCTGGGAGTGTGAAATGTTCGAGCGAATAAGCACAGCAGCGCCACTCTTTGAGGTACCACTGGGATGATTAGCGTAGTATTGCTCGTAACCAGGAAGGTATATTTTTCGTCCAGGACGCATATGCGTTTCAGAATCCGATTTTTAATCGTTTAATGATCATTTTGATGTCAGTTTCTGTACCAGGTCACGAAAGGCTCTGTTTGCTTCCATAGTTTCCTGTATGAGTTTGAACATTTGATCCAATCTGGAGTTTATGTCGTGGACTCCTTTTTCAAGAACGCTGAATCTGTCACTTGTCTAGGATTTTCGTCAGCATTGCGAGATCAAGTAATCCTGGTTTTACTGGTATATATTCCTCACCCTTTGACTTTACCAAATCAACATATGAGAATCCACTTCTAACGGCAGCGTGTGGGATAAATTGTGCTGTTGGACCTTGTCTTTGTTTTTTCCTGTTACGACTGCTCTGCAGTCCATTTACTGGTAGTCTAGCCGCTGGCTTAAGTTTTTTGTTCAAATCAATTCTGACCTGACAGCCCTTGAAGCTTGACATATGATCTTCAGCTCGGAATGAACGGGAGTTTGCGGTATATATCCGCGAGATTCCAAACTTGGATGTGCGGATGTCGTACTCATCAGGCATAGCCACAGTGTTGAGGGCATGCTCCAGTTTTGCCATATTGTTATCATGCGGCACACAGATGGCCTGAGGCTTAGGTGTTGTGTTTTTCTGCAGTTCATGTCTAGATATACCTTGCTGGTTGGCTTCTTCTTGCTCTTGCTGGTATTCATCGTCCAGCTCCATAACGGCATCTACCTCTTCGGCTAAGGCTGCAAAGCGGTTATTTTGAAGTCCTGCCGTGGATGTGGTGGCCGATGAACGCCCTTTAGTAATATTGTTAATTGGCTTCGGCTTTTGTATTGTTTTTGTTGCCTTGTCAGATTTTTTTTGCTTCTTGCGAAGCGACATTATTGGAGCTTGAAAAGAGCAATCTTTAAGCGAAGGTAAATTAGCAGCAGAGCTTGATGCGCATGTAGCACTTTGCGTTGAGCATGTGGCTCCAGACGTCGACATTGCCATTACATATCTTGGTTGATGGTTTGCACTAGTAAATGTTAAAGTACTCGTTGTGCAAGTACTTGTAGTTGTCACTACATGTAGGTGGCTAACATTGTTAGCTAATCCAATTGTATTTTGAAAGTCTTTGATGATACTGGCACGCAGCTCTGCAGGTGTACCATTAAAAACAAAATATTTATTCACTTGGCCTCATAAAATATAATTCGAAAACTGATAACTGCGATCATATCTTATAAAGGTCTTAAACATTGTTAAAAAAATGGTTATTTTTATTGATAAACATTAATTCGTCAACTATGTCCGGGATGAGGCGCGTCTTGGTTTTAGATAGAAATTTTCCCAGCTTTGCTGAAGGCTCTTTCTGACTGGCAGGACTTGGCAGGCACACAGACAAATTTCTGTACGACTTCTTTGAAGTGCTTCATACTGTTCAAAGACTCTTGAAAGTATAAATAATTTGCCACGAAGATGCTGAATAGTGCCATGGAGGGGCGAAAGATGTCGTGAATGGCCTGTAGCACTGAATGGGTGACATATCACCTGATCCTAGGAAGACGTCAACATCCGTAGCCGTTGGATTTCCTGGCAATCTCGGCATTGGTAGGACTGTATACTTGTGGTACGTCGGCCCTCCAGACCGTTCACGGTGCGTGAAAAAATATAGCAGGTAGACGACGTCAGTGTGCAAACTAGATATACGTAGGGACGAGATACTTCGATCGGTATGCACGTGTTGCATCGGTTACCACAGCGGCACTTGCCTTGGGAATCTTCGTGGACCAAACAGTTGGAACAATAGCGGTTGGTTGACACCGCGCTGAGCCTCTTCTTAGCACTGAGCATGAGGAACTGTTGGCATTTTCGAAGCGAATGGATTCTACTCGGCACCAGTAGGAGTGAGTGCCTGTAGGACGCATGCTTTTGATGTCGTTGTTGTAATTGACGGAATCGAGAGAAGTTATAACTCGAGCGGAGAACGACGAAATCCCTTGCATCAGTGTGGATACTGGGCTTGAAGGTTCAGTAGGAATCTAAACACTGAAGAAAGAGTTGCTGGGATGCAATTCCGACACGTTAGGCAGGAGTGGGCACTAGACCAATCCCGCTGCTGGTGAACTCGTGCAAAACAATTTAAGGCATTTTCACTCGTTTTGGACAGCAAGTGGAGTGAGACGCGAATTATGAATATATATCACTGTAAGAAGGTCTCTGAACTTGGGCCACCGAAGATAGTCCCCAGCGAAAACATCGGTGTCCACCGGTGGAAGACGACACCCCGTTGAAGGGGGATTGTCGGAAGTGGACTGGAAGGCACCGTCCTCTGTTGTTTCTTGTAGTTGGCAACACATCTTGAATGTACGGAGTATCAATTATTCTACTTGGATTCAATCACAGTTGAGGTGGGCGTAGTGTCAGCAGACACGGAAAGAACTTATGATCGCGATGGACCTAGCACATGTAGGGAAAGAAATGTATAGATTCGAAAGTGCTAGGAGTGTTAATGTATGCCTCAAGGGATTCACCCGGTCAGTTGTGGTAATGTACTTCCTTTAGGCAATGTCTACGAATCAGTATTCACGGACTGGAATAGTATTCACGGAATTCTCACTAGATTGGATTAAGGTCTGGTAGACAGATCATTTAAAGAGGTTGGCCGTAGTTGAAAAATGATAATAATAACAGAATTCCAAAACAATTGGAACACCGATATAATTAACAAAGAATTGTGGTGGCAGAACCAGGTAAAACTGTTGCCACTGGAGTGGAGGAAAAATTGTCAAAAGAAGAGTTTGATTTATTTTAATATAAGAATTTATAATTTAATTATTTATTTTGTAATATTTTGTTTATATTGCGCTGCTTGGACGTGGAGGTTTGCTTATATATGTTTGAAGCTCAGAACATGGGTCCCAAATTGTGGATTTATCACATAATAAAAAATATATTCAAACAGTGGAACAACAACACCGCCGCAGCAGCGTCTATGTTAAAAAATTTGGAAATCAATCGCGGTTGTACCCGTGTGAGTTTAAATTCAGATTCAGGATTTATTGGCGGTTTTTGATATTTAATTATTTCAAAGACGTAGAGGTGGAAATAAAAAACCCTTTGGTTCTTGTGGTTATGCCGACGGCAAAGTAGTACGTGCTTGAAGGGTCCAAAAGCACTAAACGGCAACAACAACAACAGCGTCTAAGTTGAATAACAGTCGCGGTTGCGTTTGGGTTTTATTGCTAAGGTTAGTTCCAGGAATCGGAGCCAGAAAATATATTGGAAAATATATGGGCATGCATGTAAATATGAAAAATATGTATTTGTAATGGCATATGGAGTGGAGTGGAGCGTCGGAGAGTGGGCTGTATTTGAATTGAGTGAACAGAAAAATTTTTTAAGGAAAAAACAAGAAAAGAAGCTAACTTCGGCACGCCGAAGTTTGTATACCCTTGCAGATTTAAATTAGATCACTAGGAATTAATTCAATTTCTACTTAAATTACATTTAGCAATATATATCATTTTAAAGTTTTACAGTAACAGTTTTACAGTAACGGTGTTGCATTTCCCTCTGTAGGTACCGATCGTTTATATTGCAGCTATAGGATATAGTATGCCCACTTTCATAAAATTTAAAAGTTGTAATTTTTTTTCTAAAAATATTCCGATCGTTCCTATGGCAGTTTGATCCTATCCGGCCCGTTCTGACATATATACGAGTGAGAGTATATAGAAGACTAAATGTCATAGCTAGATCGACACGGCTGTTGATCCTGATCAAGAATATGTGTACTTTATAGGGTTGGAAATGTCTTCTTCACTGCCTTGCAAGCTTATGACTGAAATTATTATACCCTGCAAGGGTATAAATATCGGGTCAGCGGCGGACTGATCGGCGAGCAGGGAAAACTCTCTATGCAAGTTCACACCGGCTGGCCGATATTAATGATGCCCTTTTTCCGACAACACAATTTCACTGTTCACGTCGAATATTTTCTGCACGAAAATATGTGCACAATTTTAGCATGCGTATGTGTATGTATGTGGCTGAACATTAGGCCTCGATTGTGGTCAAGTTGATGGACAATGGGGAACCGAATGAATCGGCGAGCAATCTGGCGGTGCACACAAAACAGACACAGGTGATGATAGAAGACGAAAAGAAATATGAATTTCTCTACTGCCGTTGTGTCAGGAAAACTCGGACTTGAAGTTGAAATGAACAAAAAAGTTAATCTTGCATCAGTTCGACCGAAATTTAATGTTCGGACCACTGTTGAAGACCGGCAGCGAGAAAGGAACGGAATAAGCTTGTACATCTCTTTAGCGGAACAAGTTGCCGGAACCAGCTGGAAATGCGGAAGGATATCCGTATCCGGTTCGAAGAACCAATATGTGTAGGGCGGTGAACCTGCCGCTAAAACCACACGTTACAAAAAAAAGCCGTAGGTGTCAAAAAATAAAAGGGCGGGAGCGTCGGTTGGGTTCGCATACATACATAGAACTGCCTGAAGCTTAAACATAAAGGCTACGCTCCCGACCGAAAAGCTTAGCTTAACAGTGCGAGAGCGGAGCCTGTGAGGTGGAGCGCGGTCTAGCCGTCCCTCAACTCGCTTAGGAGCGGGCGAAGCTCGGGAACTCTGGTACATGCGATCGTGGACACCGAGAAGTGGAGATTGACCGAGAAGCTCTATCGAAGCTCTGTGGTCAGAGGCGGGTCTGCTATCTTCGACGCTAAATATAAAACAGAGGGTCATTACGTCGTCGAGTAACCGTTCGTGATGAAGGTACCGTCTATTGATTTAACTTCACCACAGGCCATCAATAGTTTTTTCTCTTTAAAACGAAAATTACGTCGGTAACACCACGACGGCATCACAATTATATTTTTTGTGCAGGTATCGAAAAAAATGTGTGGAGGGATTTAAGTTTGCAAACATCACACTAATTTTTAGCGCATTGTTTGGTGAAAGAGTTCCCTGATCGTATGTGGAAGGTATCCCAACGGGGTGGAACTCATTCGAAAAAAAATATGTTTCTGAAAAACGGGCAGAAGAAAACAGATGTCTTAAGGTTACGCAGTTCCTCAGAAAATCAGAAATTAAATATCCGCTTGGGCTGGTGGCGCCTGTCACAGTTTTAAAAACGCGTATTTCTTAAAAATGCTGGACAAGTTACTGCAATAGAATGCCAATGGTGAAGGACTTACCATCGCTAACGCAATATCAAGTACCACTATATATAGCTTCACCATTCCGAGTCTTTCAGCTATACGGATTAGTCGACGAATGCCAAAACACGGGTGGCCCCGAGAACTGAATGCTGTGTTACTTCTTTCCCGATTGCTTAATATTGTCAACACAATCAACACCACTAACAATTTCCGTTTTCAGCACGAGCTGTTGGACAGATTCAGAAATTGTGGAGTATATACCTCTACAGCCGAACGGTACCGTTCCTGAATGACTTTACCCATAGCTGCTGGAATCATGTTAGCACAGAGGACAATCCTGCCGGACTTCATTCGACAAAGCTTGCTTGGCCACACCGACTTCTGATTGGACACCTTCAACCAAGAGTATCCCAACCTAGGGTATCCTGATTTCATTATAGTAATTTCTTACATCCGAAAAGTTGCTGTCACAACTACGCCGACTTAACTGACATGTGGAATAGAAATTCTTTGTCAGAGATTATGCGCAGATAAAGAACCAATGCCGTTTTTGGCAGTACTGGATTCTGGGTACCCACATTTTCGTCAGAAAGGATGTAATGCAATGTAAGCGCTACTTTTTCCATCGCAAAGCACCAGTATCCAGATCATAGGTTATCTAACAATTCCTCGGGTTTAAGCTAGCCCTTATTTTCAGCATAAAGGGCTCGACTATACTGGACCGATTGCAATCACGAATCCAAAAGGACGAATACGGATCGGAAAGGCATGGTTCTCTATTTTTGTGTGCCTCACTACAAAAGAAGGCTTTAGTAATCTGACTACAAAGACTTTCATCGCAGCTTTTGAACGATTCATTGCTCGCCGAGCGAAGCCATCTGATCTTTATTTGGACAACGGAACTAAATTTTTTTTAATGGACGTTGATGCTCTCTTGCTACGGGTTAGGTATTAGTAGGCCCTTTCCTATCGGGAAATATAGAAATTACTCTACCGGCGTGCTGACAGATTTTAGTCCTAAGTGTAGTGTACTAAGTGGGTTGGAATTAAAGTTTTTAGTTTCGGAAGACTACGTTAGAGATTAGAGTGTACAAATCATTATAATTTGCACATAATACTCTAAAAGGTGCATGAAATTCAAAAAAGGTCTTTTAGTATTGCAACACTAAGAGTATATAGGCTTTAGTATTTCTACTTGGTAGTTGGAAAATAAGCTGACTCAACAAATCAGCATTTTCCACGTCACCATTAATGAATGTAAAGATAAAGGTTATGCCAAGCATACTTTTAAGGTTGGCTAAGGGTGGTAACTCAATTAGGAGGAGTCTATTAGAGTATGCATGTAATCCTTGCTTTGCATCCCAATTCAACGACACGAAAAAAAGTCATTAGTTTGCATTTAGAGCCGTTTAAAATTAATAATTTACGCGACACCATTTTTTGAAATTATTAAAATTTGTTTGTAAGTCCGACTGGCAGACGATGTCCTTGTTTTGAACTCAAAGTCTATCGTCATCAGCATACATAAGTACTCTGGAATTAGTCAAGACTATGGACAGGTAATTTATAAATAATGTAAAAAATATGGGACCCAAATGGCTCTCTGCGGCTGGGCAGAAGTAGCCCTTAGAACATTAGATAAATTTTTCTTAAAGAGGACCTTTTGCGTTCTGCCATTCAGATAACTTAAGGCCCAATTAAGAAGATCAACTGGGTCAACTGCTGTTGCCGCTCGAGCTGTTAGAAAGGCTTAACGCTGCTGCGGCAGATGAAATTGGTACCGGTAGCGTTTTGTAGGACTCCGCTTGCTCGTCGCTCCTCTTCCCACACCAATATGGCTTGCATCGCAATGCACAAAGAACGGCTTTGAGAAATCCGTACTCCGAAACACCGGAGCTGAGCACAACTTCTGTTTCAAATTCTAGAAGGCTTTCTCTGCTTCGGGTGTCATAAGAAATTTTTGCTTAGACTTTAGTAAATCGGTCAGCGGAGCTGACACCGATGCAAAACTTTTCACGAACTTGTGGTACCAACCAACCTTCCCCAGGAATCTTCTCAGGCTATTCAATGACTTGTGCAAAGGGAATTATTTCATTGCGAAAATCATCTCCGGACCCCGAATACCTCCCTCCCCAACAATATGCCCCAAATATTTTACATGGTTTCTGCAAAACTTTCTTTTTTGCACGTTCCGATTTAAGCCTGCCTCCTTTATGTGGCCAGTGATAATACCTACCATCTTTAAATGCGACTCAAAGCACACAACTAGTAAATCGTCCAGGTACAACCTTATCCATGAGGCATGTCATCGTTTGGGATGCATTTGTAAGGCATCACTCTGTATTAGTATAGGGACCTGCCTGGTATGGTAAACGCCTGTCTCTCGATTCGGTATCGAGTGGGATTTGCCAATAGGCATCCTTGAGGTCTAGACACGATATATACATGGCCTTTGGGAGGCGGCCCAAGATGCCGTATAGTTGTGGGAGTGGTTAGGCATCCTTCCGGATACCGCATTTAGCCTACGGCTGTCTAAGCAATGACGAACCTTTCCCGGCACTATCGGATTGCTCTATAACTCCCAATTTTATTATCCAATCTCCACTGGAAAATGCCTCTGTTTCACCGGTTTGGCGTCTCCTATGTCTTGGAGTGCGATAATTTAGACGTCTTTCCCAACTCAGAATCAGCAAAAGATCTACATTTTCGTATTACTGATTGCATTTTTACGCTTTGTTCGACTGAGACTGTGTGTCTTGAAATTAATTCCTGAAATAATCATTCCTAGATTCAAGTCTTGTTTGAGGAATTAATTATATGAAAATCAATGTCTTTGATTTGTTTTCTGTTGCGGTTGGGAATTTTTATTCATCCTTTGACCTCTTGACTTTTTCGGGTCTCCTTTCTTAAAGGGAATTCTACTTTTTTTAACATCTTGGGCCAAGCTTCCTCCTATTACGCTAATTGCAGCTTCCGTGTCCAACAGACCCATACCCTGCCGGCCATAGACATCTACGTCAGCATAAGGGCGTTAGTCTGTCGGTTTAAATCTTATGGGATTAACAATTTTTTTAGCTCTCATATAATCCCTCAACCGCTTGGCATTACGCGAATTAGACTGTTGTAGCTTGAAATTCTCTGCTCTCTATTCTGGGAAATTTAGTTGTTTAATTTAATGCCAAACTAAATTGTTGCTTGGCCCTTTATTGCTATTTTTAGCTGGATTACTTCAATGATTATCTAAGGCTTTGCATCGGACTTCGTCGGACGAGGACGATGAGGACCCGATTATTGACGAGGCTGCGTGTCCCCCTAGGCGTTTTTTAAACATTTGGCACACACCGGCTTATAAATATTAGGGATTCCGGAGAGAAAGTATTCCGTAAATTCGGCAACCGTTTTTGTAAAAGCCACCACCTTCAGTTAAGAGAAATTTTGCTTTACATCCTCCAGAAAGCTTTCCCGTTTCCTACGAGATTTCCTCAACAGATCGACAATATTCAAACAATCCCACCGTTTTTCTTTCTGACATTGGTGTCTCTAGTCCATCCATTAGCGCTACTACCGCGTCCCAAAACCAGTCAAAACTCTCCTCCTTTTGTTTGCGGTCCCGAACCGCCTCTTGGATGTCAACATCCATCCAAGTGTCTCGAAATTGCTTCCGCAACGCTTGACAAATAAGGTTACAGGTGCATTCTCGGGTCGATTTGTGAAAACGACAGTAAAATTCGCGACCCAGAGGTAAACTGGCATTGTTGCACCGACAGCCTTGTCCGCATCTCGACGCGATAAATGAAATTATCGACTCTAATGTTATCTTATTCCCACTAAAGCCTAAGTTCCAGCTATTTATTATATTTCCCGCTTTATACATCAGGTCTGACCCCAAACTTCCAGGAGCTGATCGCGCTCTCATTGAGAGCCATGTGAGTCGCGCATACCAGCTGTACCTGGTTCCGGGCATGAAAAAATTAAACCCTGCTGTGGTTTGATTGGCTCCAGGGGTATGTCTTAAATTTTAATAGACTGGGGCTTGGGTATTTCTGGATATATATTGTAAGGATGCCGATTACGGGCCGGGGTATATACTCCGTCGGACCAGAGTCCCCTACAGAAACATTTATTTCATTGGACAGGTAGGATTTTGGTCCCGACGGGACCGGGATGGAGGGCCAGGTTAGGCCCGCATGATCGGACCGTCATCCGGGTACCGATGACTGCCCGACCGGCGGCCATGCGCGGAGTGTCCTCGGGTACAGCCCCGTCAACCGTGGGCGTGGGCGTGCTCCCTTGGCCAGGGAAGGGGTTAGGGTTGAGCCGACCCCGTCAACCGTAGGTCGACCGCTCCCCTACCCTAACACGGTGCTGCCCGCGTCTCCGGCCCCGTCAACCGTGGGTCGGATCCGTTGGTCTCACCGAGGAGGATGCCCCAGGCATAAGCGTGGTGACCACATCACCCGTGTGCCACTCGCTATGCCCGGAGGGGAAACCCTGATAGGTCGCGGCCCCGTCCACCGCCGTTCCCGCCTTGGCCGCAGATCCAAGCTGTGGGACCTGAGGAGCGGAGAGGAAAAGGAAAACGCACACTTTAACTACAAATACGGATTATTTTTCCTATCTTCCTTACTGTACTACTCGCCCGGTACCTAAATTCCCTAATTCCCTCTCTCTCACACGGACCGCACCGAGGCCCAGCTCACCAGCTGTGGTCATCATTGGCTCCGCCTATCCACGGTGGCGGGCCCATGGGTAGTGTCGATCGGCAGCCTCCTTCACCTGTTCATCATGGGACCCACCTATGCCCAGTGGTGGGCACATGGGTAGCGTCGGTCAGTAGCTCCTGTTGAGGCACGTCCGACCTCTTCTCGTGATCGTAACCGACTCCCTTCTCGACCGGCAGAGGAGCCCTCGGCTGCCCTCTTCTGGCACGAAGTGTCGGCCAGCATCGGGCTTCAGCGTTCTCGCCCTTGGCCGGCACGCAGCTTCCCGTGCCAGCGTCGGGCTTCGGCTTTCTGGCCCCTTTGGCGTAATCGTTTTTTCCATAGCTGAGGTCCGCTCGGCTGAGTGCACGTGCGGTCCTCGGCTTTCGCCTTCGCTGTCCCACGTCGGCGACGATCTGCCGTCTTGCCGATCGCTTACGTAGGGTGTGTGTGGTTGTTTGCTGTCCAGCTACGTGCTCTGCTGCCAGGCCTTGTGCGTGGCTTCGGGGCCCCGCCGCGAGTGTGGCTCTGCCGAGTGTGTGGCTCCGCCGTAAGTGTGTGTGGCCCTGCCGGGTGTGTGGCTCCGCCGTATGTATGTGTGGCAGTGCTTCTCGAACTACCTACTCATTTCCCTCCGTGGGTAACTTAACCTATCGCTTACTACTATAAATCTTACCCTAACCCTACTACTACTAATCTTAGCCTATACCTACTACTATTCTTACCACTATCTATACAAATGCCCTTCGTGGGTCTTTCGCTGCCTCTTAACGCTAGTTTTATATTATATGTATCAGCAAGGCCATCTGCCTTCACAATTCCGTAAGGATCTTGTGGTGCATGCTCTGCAGCGCCTGTGATACCAAATTGCCAATTTCCGCTGACGAGACATTTTCTCGGCTGCTAAAAGGCGAATCCACCCCGCTGGCTTCTTCGCCACTGGAGGAGACCCAGAAATGGCAAAGCAGATGTACATCGCTAAACAGTTCCTGTGAAACTCATGGTTACACTTTTAAATACAGTGCCCGTGGCTGGAACTTTCGGTACAAGTGACACTATGCCTTCTTCCCTGTCGGAATCCGCTATGATTGATTGATTGATCTTGTAATGACCTAATGACCTGCTCTATCGCTCTGACCATGGCGCTGGTCGCAGAGCTTTAAGAAAAAAGGTCCTCAGCTGATAAGGGGTACAAAACATGACACAATTGGCAACTAATTTTACATAAATATGTCTAAGAAGTAAATAAATAAAATTGAGAATAAATAAGTATCTTAATAAAAAATAAATAAATATATACATTTAAGATAAATTCAAAAGTAAATAAATAAATCAACTGAAATATATCAATATTAATTATGCCATCCAACCCAGAACTTATCCAGTAATGTTTTGTTTTCGCGAACGGCATATCTATTCGGCTTTTAGCCGTAGCTAGCCGAGCTGGCTGGAACTGTGTTCCTATGCACCTGATGAGCGGGATATGAATCGCTAATTTTTTAAAAGATACACGATCTCTTTTTCCCGGTATTCCAATGCTTATGGTTAAGTAAAGTGAAACAAGATTATAAAAAAGATTTTCTTTGTTCTTTTAATTTTGATATCATGGTTAAGTAAAGTGAAACAAGATTATAAACAAGATTTTCTTTGTTCTTTTAATTTTGATATCATCCGTGCTCAATGAATAATTGGGAACACCCCTAAACCTGTGATACAAAAATTAAGAGAAACGAAACAAAGAAAATAGAGATATAAGAGAAAGATGTGTGTGACTTTATTTTAAATAATCTATTCTATCTATCTATCTATCTATCTATCTATAATCTATTTTCTTCGCCAACACATTTGAACGCCAAAGGATTATATTGATTTTTAATAATGATTAATGTAACGATTCAGGCTAGGTGTTACCATGAAGAGCCAGGCACACGCGAGTTTGCTCGGCTCTGCTCGTTGGTTAAGGAGGTGATGATCTGGCATGCTCTTCAGTAAGGCCTTTCGCAATCAATATCTTATTAATTTTTGCGTGCTACGACGTGACAGGGGGAAAAAGGAAAACCAAAACTCACATACACGGACAGACGACTCTTTCCATACCAACCAATTGGGCCGAAATCCTCCCTCCCTGCCAATGGCCATCTGCTCCGATATAATATACATTTTTTTTATCGATGGCTCTTATAAATATACTATAGCATTTCCTAGTGGGGTAGTATGCTGGTGGAGGCAATGTAGTATTGTACGGTTTTTATAACATTATGAAATTATTTATTACCAAATAATCTTAATCTATGATTAAAATGCACATGGTTGACTTGAGGCAGCGAGATGTTGAACAAGCCAGCGATAAAGTTATGTTGTGTAGAAGTTAGGAGGGTATTGGTGGTATTGGAATAGGCAAAGTCGTGCAAAGCAAAGCGAAAATGTTCTCCATTTTGCGTTTTTAGTTTCCGTTCACTTTTCGTATGCGAGAGGTTATGGTAATCGCTGATTGCCTTGTGCGTCATTGGGGCAGCCTTAGCTTAGCAAACGCCCGTCTTTCTGTTGGGAGCCAACAGTGTGGCGAAGCCACCTCTGAAGACGGTGCCCCAGGCTAGGTTCGCCGAGCAGCTGGCGACGGTGCTGTCGCAGTCCTGCTACGCCCAGCTTCAGGGCGTGAGCCCCAAGACGTACTATACCAGCGTTGAGAACCCCTCGGAGGCACTGCGGCCTGTGGCCGCCAGGCGCGAGCACAACAGCATCGATGCCAGTGGTAAGCTGTCCAGCCCGGCATCCTGACGGGACTCTTTGTGGTCCTTCTGCTGCTGATCATTATGTTCGTCGGCGTCTGCTGGATGATGGACATCAACACGATGGGCCGCTTTGACGACCCGAAGGGCAAGACCATTATCATCAATGCTGCCGCCTAGTAAAGGGCTTTCATTCGTTAGTTGTCACCTTTGTTTCCTCACTCGATATTCATTCCTTTCTTCCCTCAGTCTGTCTACACGTACATATATATGTAAACGAAACAATACTTACTACCTTAACCGCATAACATAACATAACATGCATATAACCGGAAAATTAGTCCTCACAATTTATATATAGATTCGTGTCTGTAATTTTCGCCGGCAAAGATCAGTATGCATTTCAGCATCAATTTAATGCGTTGCTGGTCCTTGTCGCCGAAAATTGCTTGGAGTTTTGCTTGCAACGACTTGGCATCCCCCAAAAAATGTTGTTAAATATCAAAAGAACTACGCACAGTTACCCGTATCTTTGTGTGTGTACGGACAGACCTGTGTGTGTGTGATGTGTGTGCGCGCCCTGGGCAGTAAATCTAATCTTTTGAATATATCTAAGTGTTTTATAGTTTGTTTTGCGCAAATATGCGAGACTAATTTATGCCTCTGTATGATAGTTTGTCAACTGTGCAACCCTCCTGTTCGCAGGCCCAACGAAAATAAATAAAATAAAAAAAATTGTTTGAGGACCAAATAGCCCCAGTTATATTAAAATCTCATAGGACTACCAAATGGTTCCTATCCGAAAGTTTATTAGAAACCATCTTTTTTATATTTGTATTTAATCGTTCAGAGCCATTTGAACATAACCGGACGTTTAGAAGATGGGGAGATGCATATGGTTCATATAGGATATGGACCTGGACTATGTACAATTATTTACAATTAATTACAATATTATTCTATAAAACGGGAAGACAGATCGCAGGGTTGGAGCCTTCAAAGAGGTTGCGGGTTGGCAAGTCTGCTAGCCAGTGCATTTGTGTGATTCATTAGCCTAAATAACGGAAAGGTGGTTCCAATAAATTGGAAGTTCCGACTATATCTCCTTCACCAGGTAGATAGGCTGATAGCTTGCGCTCTGTAGCGAAACTGTCCACGTACTAGTCGACGATGGCCTTGACTGCTCTCGGATCCGAATCACGAAACTTCATGGCATTTACAGTCTTCACGTACTGCGCAGCGCTTGGCGAACAGGCTGCTCCAAAAGTCATTACGTGCATCACGTATACATCCGGATCCCTTTCGTCGTCACCATATGTCCAAAGGAATCTTTGGGAACATCTATACTCGGGTCGGATCAGCACTTGGTGGAACATCTTAAAGACGTTCCTCCAACTTTGGCTGCCGCATTGAACCCAAGCCGGACTTTACCGGGCTTTTTCGGGTTTTCGACACCAAAATGTTGCAAATACCATTCTCCGCGACCTCATATGGCTCCAACCGCCAACCAACCTTTTGACACAAAATCCTTGAGGATTCGACAGTATTCCAGCGCTAACTGTCCTTTGTGTTTCATCTTCTTCTCGACGTTGACCAGCCGTTTGTACGCCATCTCATAGTTCTGTGGCAGGTTAACGTGGTCGTCCTTCCAGAGTAATCACCGTGGTGTCTTCAAGTATCCTTTGTGCCCGCATGTGGCACGAGCTTCACACCGAAGTTCTCCAAATCGAAGTAGTCCTCTACCATTTGTTCTACCGTATCATCCATCAACACGGCAAGTAGGCAGGACCTCGGTGATGGCATAGTCAACTGCCCACTTACGGGCCCGAACACAACTCAGCCTAGCTCGGTTGCGGCCGCTTACGGTCCCTCTATGTTGGGGAGCTGCCGTAATCTCCGTAGTGGCTGGGCTAGTGATAGTCGCTGCCGTGGTTATGTCTACCACCGGCCAGATTTCTGCTTCACTACTCACTGTCTGCTGATACACTTGTGTGGATCCCCTCCATTCAGCCATTTGCTCTTCCTGGTTGAGCGCTGCATCTTCTCAATTCCAATAGGGCGCTGACTTAGCGCACTTCAAATGGCGTACCTGTGCCTCCTAACCGCTGACTGCGGTCTCCTCAACTGACGCTGTCCGCGGCTCCTTCTCGGTGACAGCGACTTGACTTGTGTTCGGCGCTGTCTGCGCTCCTCTATGTCGCTGCCTGCGACTCCTCAGCACTCCCGGCAACTTTCTGACTCGCCGTCACTCCAGCGCAAGTTTCCCTTGCAGTCTCTCTAGAACTGCGAATAAAAGGAGTTGTCGCGCGCAGTGCCCTTAACGGCAAATCCAAATCGGCCCGAGGCCGATAGTTTAATAATGAAGCACGTTTTATTCTGAGCTAAAACGAATTTAAGCTTAAATTTTCATTCCAGTTAATCTTGCGCTCACCGGAATTTTGCACGACAATGAAAAGCCAAATTTTGGCAGTTAACAATTGCGATGAAAAATAGGCCCGTACACTTGGGCTCAAAATTCATTAGTATTTTTTGTCACTCTTAATATACTACGCTTATCGATTACAATATTCTACCGTCGACACAGTCGGTTATCGACTATTTGATCCCGCCATGAAAAATAATGTGCAGAAAATAAATTTATAAGTTCAAAAGAGCTGTTCACGTTTATATAAGTAAATTGGTTGCGACAAATGCACAATTTCGAGATTTGGGATTCATTTATTTTCAAGGAAGATGTTGGGGCGCAAGTGAAGCAGAAAATGTATAAATAAGAAAGCCATAGGAAATCAAGGATAAAATGGGACAGCTTGATGGGCCAATCTCGGAGATCTCGATGCCTATTTGAGCGCATATGCAATCAGCCGAGTTCCTTGTACAGTTGCTCTGGATCATATTAAGCCGTCTGGGAGCTACCCAAGGTAGCCTCTGTCCTGCATGCCAAATATTATTCAAAAATCAAGCATTAAATATTGAATGTTTCTTAAGTTTCAAAGTATGACCGCATCATTTTGACTCAAATAAATGCTGAAGAACTAGTGAGAACACCGGTCGCATTTTAAAAGAATTAATCTGGTTT
Organism: Drosophila bunnanda; assembly: GCA_035046265.1. Classification (NCBI taxonomy): domain Eukaryota; kingdom Metazoa; phylum Arthropoda; class Insecta; order Diptera; family Drosophilidae; genus Drosophila; species Drosophila bunnanda. Next base: position 632,189 of record JAWNOB010000033.1, on the reverse strand, counting down.
CTCCGGTTTTCACTATTTGTCTTCGATTTCCATTTGGGCGAAATAGTTCAATTTCGTTTTAGCTGCTACGGTTTTCAATTCATTTTTTTTTTATCGATTTGCTATCGGAACGTTTCATTATCCCATCGTTTGCTAATGCTCAAACGCTGACTTGTTATTTTGTCAACAGCAAACAAAGTGAAAAAATACATTTTATATTTTAAAGAATATTTGTGTACTGTAACAGACCAATAAACATAAATATGCTCTGGACACTCGATTTGAAATGTTACGCTCTCTCATGAGAGAGCACAAGAGAGCGACTCTCGGGAAAAGCGCAAGCCAAGGGTTGTTAACCTGGGACAATTCGGAAAATGAAACAACGGATTTTGAACCAAAGTTCTTGCACTTGGTCAGTCTCCGTTGTTTCTAACAAAAACGAAAGGGGAGATTGGAACAGGAAGCGTTCAAATCTGAACCAGTGCCGCGCGAAAACTTCTATTGGAGAGCAATATAAATCCAATTTTAATAAGCCCTCCAGTGCAGTGCAAATAAAATTTAAATTAAAAACAAACCAAGAATTAAAATAAAATAAAAGTGAGCAGGATGACCAGTTGATTTTCAAGTGAGGACCTGAAAAGCTGAATCAGCGAAACCTTTCTGTAAGTGATCAAGGGTAGAGAAGTCATAGCACAAAATAAAAATGTTGTTTGTTGTTGTTTGGTATTTATTTTTTTATTCACTATTTAATTATATTTATTAGTTTTTCTCCGTGTTTTTTAATGTCATATTTATCTATTTATTATTAATCTTTGTGAATGGAATCCTAAAATTTTGTTTTTGTTAAGGCTGGTCGTACAAATTTCTTCATACGCGTAGGAAAAATTATTTCGGTAATTGTTTGGTAAAGGTCATATGTTCTTTTTTTTTTTTTGTTCACAGTTTAATTGCCTTAATTTATTATGCCAGAGAAAGATTGGGGATTTCCAAGAACAGAGAAGCGTGAATGAGGAGAAAGGAGAAACTGTTGTTAATAATAATATTAAAATCGTTAACAGAAGCCTTGAACATGAAGTGAATTTAATTTATGGGAAGGGAGCCTAGGCGTGAAGGTAAATATATCTGAGTGTAAACAAGTAATGTTGGGGCAGCTGCCAAAAAATGTTAACTCTGCAGGCAGAATGCTAAGGCAGACAGGGATAGCAGAGGAGCTCAAACAACAGCAAGGAGTCAAGGTCACTGTTACAAATGAATGTGTATTTGTGTCTAAGTGTAGTCCTCGTAAAGGAGGAAGATATTATACAACAAAATTTAATTTTGTCGGTTACGCGTGTTAGTGGGCCGGGTTGAGAACCTACGACTCCTGAGCTAGCCGAGACAATGCCCAAGCCGATAGCTGCACGCGCAGGACCATAACACAATTAATAAACACTAGCATTCGGTCATAGTATGTTGTGTCCGTCATATGGATAGGCGGATATACGAGGCAGGTAGCGATTGGTGGGTGAGGGGCAGCACTGAAGAGCAGGCTGCCAACTCAAGGCAATTCGAAAAGAGGTAACTCACACGATAAAGAGGAAAGGCGAGAACCGAACGAAATTCGAAACGCGTGTTCTCGTGCCTTCCTTCCGCCAGGACTCGAGAATAGGAGAGTGGAAGGCCGAAACACGAAGCAGAACGAAACAATGACTTCGCGAAAATTTTGTTATGTTCGAAGAAAAAGAGTACGAAATATGGAAATATACCGCCTAATTCAAATATTCCCGAGAATCCCGAGAGAGGACCTGGGGAGCCGGATCGGCAAACCGGGACAAGGTACACGAATAGCGCGGCATAAAAAATATATATTTCTAGTGGCCGACCAGACCTAGTGACCAAAGAGAAGACGCCAGGCCATTTTTACCAGTCTGGCGCAAATTTTTTTTTTTAGATCGGACCAATTGGTAAGAATAGCGGAGGATTCCTAATTTTTTTATTTTCGGCCCAATTTGGGATCCATGGTGGTAGGTTAAGCAAACGGTGTGTGTGTAAGATTATGTAGGGGCAGCAGTAAGAAAAAAGCGAATTAATCCTGCAAACAGGAGAAGACAAAATATATTTTGGCCAATTTGATGTAAATTTCGGTTAAGAGAACTCACTCTCACTACAGGCCACCTTGCAAAACTGGCGATATGCCACTCGTCTATCTCGAATCTGGGAATAATCGGTGACATCCCGGAGCTCGGTCTCCGACATCCCGGCCACCTTGCGATACTTGCCCAGTACCGCGGTGAAAATGGGTTCTGGAGAAGTTTGGTAGGGTCATAAAAGGGTCATAAAAAAGGAAATGTGCAGAAGGGCTTTTTTGTAGTGTACGGTTCGTACTTTTGTTTAGTTTGGAAGGTATCGTTTGTGCAGTTTGTAGTGTTGTCGAAAGTCGTCTTTCTGTAATGGGATTCGATGTTCGAAAATAATGTTGTACTCAAAGAGCTAGCCAAGCCGTTGGCTGCACGCGCAGGACCTAGCTTGGTCATAACAAGTACTAACATTTTCATATATGAATTCTACTTTAAACAGCTGTTGTTTCCCACTGAAAAGGGCTGCCACATTTTTCAGTTTTAATTCCGGTGGTCGAAAATACTTATTTACTGCATTTGTACCATATAAATAATTAAATTATTCAGCATTATTTATAAACAACGTTTTTGACATTCCTTTATAATTATTAATGCACTACTATATATTTTATAAGTATTTTTAAGTGACTGTTTTGTTTCACTAACAGTATGACAGCACTTGCGATAACTTTTGGCGATGGACCTATCGACCTCACCAAAATTTTTTATAAAATAAACAACGTGCCAGAATGATCTACTGATGGTGCGGAATAAACATTAATATACCACTAAAAGTAAACTATTTGATGTAGAAAAAGGCATTTACTTTTCATTTTGGCCAGACAAAGGGCCCGTTTTACAAATCGCAAGAATCATGTGAAAGTGAAAACGTATGCACCGATTTTGGTTTTAAAAATTGAAATAGGCAAATTTTTGGGAATGTGAAAACCGGAGCACACCGGAATATTCTTCCCCTGCAATATAGTTTTACCAAAGACAATTGATTTAGTAATTATATAACGAAATTTACATAACGTAATTTAAATTAAGTTAAAACCATCAACGCATTCGAAGTCTTAAACATTTTACTTTTAGGATTCCTTAGGAGGAAATACAAAAACCCTTATGATATCCTGCATCTCTCCATCAAACATTAATTACGATGAAACAATAACGACTCTGCGCTACGCGAGTAGAGCTAAGAAAATTGCAAATAAACCGACCATTAACGAAGATCCAAAAGATGCCAAGTTACGGCAGTATCATAATGAAATACTTTATTTAAAAAGAATGCTCAAAGAAACCCAACAAAAAATTGATTTCAGAAGCGATGAGAATTTAAATCTAAGGATTTTAAATAATGATAAGAGATACCAAGAATCCTCAAGCACAACCAGTCCTGAAGCGATAAACCCAAAGTCAATCTTACCCGCTCAATCAAAAGAAGAGGAGATACAATTGCAAGCACGAAATCGTATTGATTTTATTAAGCAAACCTTAATTGGAGGTGAACGTGTTGGTGATTTAAAACTTAAGGAACAGCATAAAGCCCGAAGAATTGTTGCTCAACGTCACTTAAATGCGGTAGCAAATGCCCTGAGCCGTGTTAATTATGAGGATCGAGACCTTTTACAAGGTCATTATGCTAGTATAGCCCAAGAGATAAATATCAAAAATGAACACATACGAAATTGCCAACAAAAAATTAAAATGCTGCAAATGGAAGTTTCGGATTTGAATTCAGAGTTTCAGCTTGATCGTGAGGATTATTTGGATGAAATAAGAAATCTTGGACGTTACATCAAGTTTTATCAACAATTACTATATAAATTTGATTCAATATTACGTAAAAATGATAAAAATTGGTAAGATATAGATGCCACAAATAATAATAGGTACTTACCTAAAGGTTTTATAATAGGTCTCCGGATATTGTAATGGAGCATTCAACATGGAATGATGATCTCAAAACTTGGAAAATTCCCGACAACTATTTGTTTAAACTTCCACCGCCTAATCTTAAATCTGATAATCAAGAATTATATAGTTCGACAGAAATTAAGAACATTTCAAAAATATTGACTGATGAAAAGGAGCCTTTCGAACATGTAAGTATGTTTTCTACGTCATTTGTGTAGAACCTTTTTTTTTTAAATAATAATAAATTTTTTATTATAGGACAACCTTAACATATCGAAAGAAAAGTATAATGTGAATGTTTTAAAAAACTACTTTCGGACATCTCGTTCAAACAATAAAAATGAGAAATTCGGCAAAAATTACCAACGGCTTAAAAGCATATATTAACAGTAATTTATTTGAAAATCGTATAGTGCGATAAAAAGGTTTTGTTCTGTGACGTATTATTATTATTATTTTCTTAGTATAATTGCTGTATATAATTATTTATTGTATTATTTAATGATATTTATGAAATATAATGTAAAATTTTAAATATATGTTTAGGTGAATGTATTCATTCATTCGTTGTTTTTGTATCATATATTAAATTTATAAGCCTTTCCACAAAAGTGTCAGCTGCATGTCCCAGAATCAAAGTCAATAAATTCATGTTGTTCCAACTTGTTTTTACAGGTAATGTATCTAATTTAACCAACTTAAGTAAATGTTGCATTTATTCAAAACTGAGCTAGTACAAAAGTTCCCCTTTGGTCATTTCTCTTATACATTTTCTTTTGATTTACGTTTTTAATGAGAGATATTTTTGATAGACTTTGGAACTTTAAAAGCTCGATTTATATCTTTTACTGCTGGAGATTATAATATAACCCTCTCCTATTTCCAAAAATGTATACGAATCAGTATGTTACGTCTCTTATGCTCTTCAATCTTTATCCGAGCTCTTTTATTTGCTATTTCCAATTCATATTTCATTACCGTAATCTTCTATATTATAGAATGCTTCTATGTTATCTATACTATCAATATGCACAGAGGGTGTCATGTTGAAATAATATACAAAGTATCTACACGTCCCAATCATTTTTATTAACCGATGTTCTATGACTTCTATCAAACGTTGCAACGTCTTGTGATTGTGTGCTTTGGATGAAATATATATACCATAGGTCATTTATTATATTACCGGCAGAGACAACACACCAGCACACAACACCTACCGTGCTCAGGCAAGCTGTGTATATTGCGTGGAGCCATGGTATGATGACTTCTTTGATCACCCGCAGCGTGTCTTGTGCTTTTATTCCCGCGAAGGAGTCTATAGCCCACTGGATTGTTCTAGAGGATATTATCTTTGTTACGAGTTGCTCTTCTATAGTTGCTAGGTCCTGATGCTCGTTGGCATCGGTGACCTCTGTGCAACCTGGTAAGTGTGCGTGCATTACTGTTAGGGCTCTTAGCTGCCTTCAGTCCATTGTCACGATTGCGCTAACTTTGCTTCGAAAGCAACTCCGGAGTCTAACCTATTGGAGCAGAAGTTCCTAGGATAGCGTCTTTAAGGGCATTTCTATGTCTTCCTCGGATTTTACTGTGCCCGGAAAAGTCGCAAGTATATTTGTGTGACTTTTACCAGGCCCCAGGAGCTATTCTGGTGGTGCTGGCCTGTCATGTGGCTTGTAGAAGGAAGCTACCAGAAGGTGCTTCTTCTGACTTTCTAGGATCACCACAGTCGGATCATCAGGGCTATAATGAGACATAGCTTGAAGACCCTTCCGTACGAGTACGGCTGTTCTTTTCGTGCCTACCGATGGTGGGTAGAATGAGTTGTAGTTTGAAGACTTTAGTCCGGCAACAGGGTTCCCCGAGACAATCCATGGCTCATTGACTAAAGCTATCGGCGGACCCTTGCTCCATGGCAGTGAAAAGTTCCGTTTTGCTCCTATGGAGATTGAGTTGCGGAACCCTGTGTGACATGGGTCTTAACGTCAGGTTACCGTCTTCCTTCTCTTCGGACTCATCCAGCGTCAGTTCCTGGTTCAGTTTAACGATGGTGTTTAGACCTAGGTCCTTCTCCACCTCGCCTGCCTTCAGGTTGTAAGCATCCTTATTTCCGGGGTGGCGCCTTTTAAGGCGCGTATACCTGCGCTACCCATGCCTCACGCCATCTTCCCGTATCTGGGATACAAGATATCTTCTGCCTCCTTGTTTTTCTGGACGACTACTCATTGGCCAACCTCTTTGGGTAACTGGCTCATAATGTGCAGCATCTTTCGGTCTGCGGTTTGAATGTATGGATTCTGGCGCTTCAACAGCTTCAGCGGCCGGTCCCCTTGGATAGGCATGGAGAAGAGTACCTTCGCCTTTGGAATGGACGGGATTAGTTCCCTATGCACCACCCCTCCAACCGCTCTTTCAGCTGACAGACCCATTGCGTCGGGAATTTTCTCCCCATTCAGCAACCCGGCACTAGCAAATGTGGGCAGCCCAGCCCATGTTGTGTTTTCCGTTTGCTCCATTCTGGTGTGTTTTAAGAGGAACCATCCGCTTGGGTTTTATTCCTCCAGCCATGGCTAATGATTAATTTCCTCCAACGCTTTAGGCGGGAGGTATCGAATCGACGCCTTTGCTAGACACTGCATTACCACGGACAGAGAATGTGGCAATGTATTAACCGTACGGGAAAATACAGTGCCCATTGCCCAGCCCGTTTGGAGTCCTGTCACGGTTGCCTTATGATAAAATGGTTCAACTTTCGTCTTGTGGCAGGATCACCCAGTCGTATCCTCCACTAGTCCTTTTCGTTAAATACGCAGGATTCACTTTTATGGTTTATTTCCGAATGCTAAAGTTCTTTATTAAATGTTTATTAATTATTTTACAGCGAAAGAGGAGGTATTATGTTCAGATGGCCACAGAGAGGTCGCGCATGCCTGATATGCCGACTCAGCACTGTACCGGCCAAATGCTTGGGTCTTAGTTTTATATTTAAAAAAGGTGCGATCACGGGTTTTTGAGGAGCTTCCTGGAAGAAAATTTTTCTAATATTAGAAATACATGGAATGGCCTTAAGATAAGCTAAGTCCACGAAAGGAAGATTTCGAGGGGATACTCTCTGGGGAGATCGGAAACTAATGAAACAGGTGAGTCACTTTTTAATCATACTATATGCCGAAACTTTACATTTTGTAACAAAAGGAATATAACAATATTTCCGAACAAAACGGGTTTTCAGGGCGGGTGTTACATATCACCTTTTATTTAGAATTTTGAAGAATTAGAAAGATCACTCAAAAGTTAACAAGTCAACAAGAGGATAAAGGTAAAATCCTCAGCAAAGGAACTCGACAACCTTACGAGCATAATAAACAACGCGTTTAATGGGACATGCTAAGTGTCAATCTCAAAGAAACAGTATCCAGCATGATGGACCAAGGAGGTACGTGATGCTAGAAATAGAGCACGAAAATCCCTCAACACAAGCTATATCCTCTACACTTAACAATAGTTTCTATGGCAGCTATATGATATAACAAAAATTTATAAAAATGTATTGAAAACTAATATGTTTTAATTTTTAATTGTATTAATTTGTCCTTAATATAGTCCTCCGAACCGGCATATTCTGGCTTATATACGAGTAAGAGTATATAGAAAACTAAGTGGAAATATTAGTTCAGACATCTTTAAAACTTAGGACTAGTTTGCTTATAACGGGTCAAATGAACAATGAATTCCTCAATGCAGAGGTTAAAGAACTTCTTGCAGACGGCGTGAAAAGGTCATCCAAGTCCTCATATGCTAACCCTACCTGGGCTGTAGACAAAAAAGGAAGAGACCAAAATAAGGTCAAGCTGAATCGAGTATTTATCGACTTCAGGAAGCTAAACCAAAGAACCATAATCGATAGATATAATATCCCTACAATTTCGTCAATACTGTTGAACATGGGCGAGTCGCCATTTGTTACGACACTCGACCTCAAATCAGGTTTCTACCAGATAGAACTGGCGGAGAAAGGCTGCAAAAATACGAAATACGATTTTTGTAAATTCAGACTTAAAAACGCATCTTCCAAAGGGCCATCGATGACGTCCTAAGAGAAGAAATTTCAAAGATATGCTACGTATGCGTCGATAACTTCATAATATTCTCCAAAACAAAGGAGGAGCACCTTAAAGACGTAGAATGGATCCTAACCAAACTTTAAGAAGCCGGCATGAGAGTATTCCAGGAAAAATCAAAGTTCTTCAATAAGAGAATTGAGTACTTGGGATTCATAGTGCCCCAAGGCGGGCTCCGAACTTCACCTGAAAAGGTAAAAGCCACCCACCAAAAACGCTTTTCGACCTCAGATCCTTTCTGGGGCTAGCGAGCTACTACAGGTGCTTCATAAAAAAACTTTGCGAAAATCGCAAGACCCTTAACTAATATTTTAAAGGGAGAAACGGGAAACCAGCAAGTACCAGCTTAGAAAAATTGACATCAATATGACCAAAGAACAGAAAGAAACGTTTGACAGGCTGAGAGAAGTCTCGGCATCAGATGTTTCGCTTTTATACTCAGACTTTAGGAGGCCAATCCAATTTAACAATGTATGCGTCGCCCAATCAGAATGATATCACGTGCCTTACGCAACCAACGAGCGAGAAACCTCAACATCGGGTATTGCAAGACGACGGTCGGCGCCACCTCTGCAAGCAGCTCCAAAAAGGGACGTGCGCCCAACAAAAATAGATTCTGAACCTTTTAAGCACTGCTCCACGCTCCGGGTCATATGGATCCAGTTACGACAGTAGACCACGGTACCATCATCGTGACCGATGCCAGCATGACCATAACCGAAAAATATCCGGAACCTACCTAGTAACCTACTCTGACAGACTGGACCTCAACGGAACTTGGTTCGTAAACCAGCTAAGTAGTTTGATGAAAAAAACCGCTGTGTGGCCGCATGACTGTGGTCAACATCACTACTCACTAAGACCGACTAAGTTTCCCTTTTCATCACGAACTGAGTCTGAGCAACCTCCACCATATCGGGACCCTTAGAGAAGAACTTACATTGGGTTCCTTCCTCAGCTACTCCCTTGCACTACTCGCATTCCTCTTGCTGTGCTCTACCGTGTGGCTGGGCTACCACCATCTGATGACCAGAGGACGAGCGGTTCACCGAGACAGCGACCACTTGAAGGGGGAAGAAGTTAACACATCCAGTTCTCACAGACAGACACTCGTGTTGCAGGACATATTCGGTGGCCACTACGTGCAGTACAGAAACTGCCGACTCCGCATGCCGGGGGCAATCGCCCGGACCCCGGCCAGAACACTCGGTCAGTGAATGAACGCTACTGGCCGGATATCAAATGCAGACCCGGCACTTTGGCGACAGCGCTGCGATCATGCTGAGGCCTTGAGCTGCAGCTGGATTAGTCCCTTAAGTTAAACTTAAATTTGTTCTCTGTGCTGTGCTTAAATAAACGTATTAATAATGATTCTTATAATAACCGTGGCATTAACAGGCATAGCGGACATAAATGATTATTTGATAAATAAACGTTTATAAAAATAACTTATCCCCAATTTAATTAATTTACATTGTAGAGGACTACCAAATGGTCACTATCCGATAGTCTATTGGAAACAATCTGATAGCGGAAAGGTGATTCCAATAAATAGGAATTTCCGAAAATTGACGAATGTAGAAACAAGTTATAAAAATGAAACTATCATTGACAGATAGCTTCACACAGAGGAATTATGTTTTATTCATCGAAAGTTAATAATTATGACGTGAGTGTGGGGTCAACTGCTATGAGGACAACGCCACCACCTCTGAAAGGCCGATCTAGCCGATATACCGTGAACACAGCCGGAAACTTTTCGAAACTCAGAATCTCCGGCATTAACCAGGTTTCTGTGAACACAATAACTTGAGAAGCAAACAAAATACAAGTTAGAAAATTTACTACGTAAGAGTCTTGAAGTCTGATAGGAAATGAATAGAGAGTTGGTTAGTTTTAGTTTTAGTTTTAGATCAGGCCTAGGAAAAGTTATTCCTACACGCCGCGTTTTCTTCGCTTCAAACTTCTTGAGAACAACAAACTCTGCCCAGAATTTGGTAAAGCTAATTGTGTCAAAGAATTATTTAGGAATATTTATTTAAAAGATGAAATATCCCTTGCATAAGAGAATTTAAATAACGGGGTTTTGAGGGGTCATTATTTGACACCCCCAAAGGGACAAAATGGATATCAACGGAGACACGGCACTCCCGGGCACATTTTTTTAGCGCGCGATCTCAGCATTCTTTGAATTGTTGCTGAGGTCGATTTTTTCGCTCTACAACAATCTACTAGAAGCCCACCTTCCTAGACATAGAATGTGCGTTCAACAACCCAAGAGAAATGAGACATAAGACCTGAGAATCCAGTCGCTTCATGCGGGGCCCATCAGAACTAGCGGCAACAGCTGATCCCTGTCGCGTTGATATGCGGCCACGAATTTCCGCAGATACTCCAGGAGGGTTCGGGTAAACCTCTTGCCCATTCCGTCCGATTGAGAGTGCAACGGCGTAGTTCGAGTCTTTTTCACGTCAAGGAGGCGCAGGAAAGCTTGGAAGACTTCTGACTCGAAGTTTCGGCCTTGACACCAAATCGACAAAAGACTTCTTGGACGAGCGCTCGGGCTACCGTTGGGCAGTTTGATTGGGCAGAGCTTTGCATTCCGGCCATTTGGTGAAGTAGCACATCACTACAGCGATGTAGCGGTTCCCGAGTGCTGTAGTGGGCAACGGACTCGTTGTCGATCGCAAGTCGCTCGAGTGGAGGGCCCAGAACTTTGGGCTGCAGCTGGCCTACCGTTTGGCGAGTAGGTCCTCTTCTGACATTGCAATCGGTACAGCGGGCACACCAAATGGCTACTTTGGCGATTTGTCCGATCCAAAAATAGCGTTTCTTCAGCTTGGCAACCGTCTTTTTGATGCCGAAGTAGCGCTGAGAATGGCTTCCTGCAGAAAGCAAGGCACGTCCAGAGCTGGGTCTGCCGTTTTGGTTGTAATCATAATGGACGTTGATGCACTACGGTCAGTACACTCAAGTGACCCGTATGAAACGAGGCACGTGCCTGTCGGACTAAGTGTTAGGCGCGATAGGAAATATAGAAAAGAGAACGATAAAATTAACTACTGGCGTGCTGCCAGACTGCTTGCCTGCATGTGTACTAAGTGGGTTAGAATTAAAGTTTTTAGTTTTGGAAGACTATCTACGTTAAAGATTAATGTTTACAAATCATTATAAAATTAAATTATTATCATTATTATTAAAAAACAATGGTGCAACACTAAAGGTATATACGATATAGTATTTCTACTGGGTACATAGGAATTGAGCTGATTCAACAAGTCAGCACTTTCCACGTCACCATGTATAAGATTATAGACAAAGGTAATGCCACGCATAATTCTACGGTTGGCTTAGGTTTGTAAGTTATTTAGGAGGAGTCTATTAGAGTAAGAAGGTAGTCTTTGGTTTGCATCCCAATTTAAACCGCTTTGGGCGACAAGTAAAGAGTTCTTTTGAGCCGATTCGATGCATGCATATTCCAAGATAGGACGAACTAAAGAAATGTATAAGAATTTAGTAACATAGGGAGGTCATTGAATTCTTTCGACCACCGTTTAATAAATCCAAGCCTTTGTTTACGTGAGGGGCTCATTGTGCCGCCTCGGTTCAGGAGCGAGCTTTCGGTCCCCCGCCTTGCGCTCACACTCCGAGCACCACCGATCTCCCGCTCTCGCTTTCTGTCCCCCGCCTTGCGCTCACACTCCGAGCACCACCGATCTCCCGCTCTCGCTTTAACGAGGCAAAGCGAGCGGGAGCTCGGCTTTATGTTAAGTTATGTTAAGCCAGTCTTATGTATGAAGCCGAATAAAGCTGACGCTACCCCACGACGCCCCCGCTATATTTTCTCATTTTCGAACCCCGACGGGTTATTGCACCGTTTTGCGACGTGGGACATATTGGCCAATTCTAAGGATTCACCTGGCAGGATTCGCCCCCCAACATTTTGGTCCTTCGAGCCGGATTCTGGAAGGATATCCTCCACATCACCGGCATATCCGCCAAACTAAGTACGACTTTTCCGTATTATCCAATCTTCACTGTCGATCTGCAACAGTGGACCGAACACACCATTTCGGTCGCATTTTTGCAAAGATCTGTTGCGTGTCAACTCCCAGTCCGAGTTTTCCCGACACCAAGGCAGTGAAGAATTACAATTTCCACTCGCCTCCGTTCCGCGAAAATTCTCATCGGCGACCGCATGTGTGCGCCGCCACATTCCTCGTCGTCTCTTCCATTTTCCGTTGCCCATCAACTTGCAACCATACAACGGCGAACCTTTTTGCACATACATGTGTACACATGCACACCGATCCGTGCATATATATATAGTGAACAGTAAAATAAGTGTAGCGGACAAAGCAATATATATATATATATATATATATATATATATATATATATATTATATCGGGCCGCTGGTGTGCGCTGTTTTCGGGAGTTTTACTTTGTTCGCAGAACAGGCTACCGCTGCCGCCAGATTTGATTTTGTTGTGCCGTCTCCATACACAATTTTCTGTTCTGTTAATACAGTCCACTCCTCGACGCTCCACTGTGCCAACACAAGCTCCTACCCATACTCCAAATTAATAATTCCATATATGTAAGATATTTTCTACCTCCGATTTCAGGAATAACAAAATATAAAAAAAATAAATAACCCAAACCCATATAATATTAAAACCAATTATTAATACCAACTATTAAGTAAATCTAAAGTGAGCCAAACGCCACAAATAAAGTTCCTACGCAACCGCGAGTGTTTAATTCTTTTTCAATTTCGCCGCCGCAGAGGCCGTGTTGTCGTTGCTGTTTTGCTTGCCGTCGGCATAACGCAGCGCAATTTTTATTCGCGACCAAGAACAGAGCTTTTAAGTCCAGCTGCTCGGATTGGAATAATTAAACATTTGCGGCTTGCAGTGTACGACATTAACAACAACAACAACATCCAAATTCAATCCGCACTGGTGCAACTGCGCTTGTTCTGTTTATTTATTATATCTCATCCACTTCGCCGCCGCAGAAGCCGTGCGTGTTGTTGTTGCCCCTTAATTTCCGGCCATCATATCAGCACCGCTCGCCGTCGGCATAACACAGCGAGTTTTTCTCCGCGACCAAGAACCGAGCTTTTAAGTCCAGCTCCTCGGTTGGGAACAATTAAATCCACAGCGCTGGGGTTGTTTATTTATTATTTCTCATCCACTTCGCCGCCGCAGAAGCCGTGCGTGTTGTTGTTGCCGCTTAAACTCTCGCCATCATATAGGCGAGCTTTAGTTTCCCGAGACTAAGAACTGAGTTGTTTATTAATTCCACCCGTCCAATGCTGCACTCATCAAAATCTCACTGATTGATTTAATTCTGATTCCTTTGATTTGTTTGCAGAAACCCGACCCGTACGTGGCGGCCTGGGCTCAGATACATCCCCATCTCAATAATTAACAATAAATACGTATCTACACTTAGTACCTCCATTCGATTGCGTTTAGTGTGACCGTCCTCCCGCTCGACAATTGGCAAGCACTGATCAGCAGCGTTTGCTTCCTAGAATGCCCACGGGAGACGATAAGAAACCGCGTCCGATTCCCTCCATCCGTTTGGATAGGTCCCAATCCGCATCCCCGCGGGCGTCTCAACTGATGCCAAGGGCTACCGCTGCCATTCCAAGAGCAAGGAGCGACGAATCCGTCGACACACTATCTGGGTCCTCGCCTAGATTAACTCGGTCAGTAGTCAAAATGGCACAAAAAGCGATAGACGTCGCTCTCAAACGATTTATTGCCACAACAGACCGTGTCAGTCAATTCGAGGCGAATCTCCACACCCCGGGCACACCGGAGACTGAACAATTTTCCCCCTTCATGTGTAAAGTCCATAGGGACCAAATAAGGGCCCTGTGGGAAAAGGTGGAGAAAGGTTATGAGAGCTGCTCCGAACTGCTCTCCGCATCAGACGACGGCGCGGACACCTCGACAGTGCTGGAGTCAAAGTACAGCTACTGCTATTCCGTGTATTCGAAGTGTGTTGCCAAACTTGAGGAAACAATTTCACAAGCCGCCTCTCAGTCTGATTGGGCGGCTAATAGTATCCACACACCCGCTCCCACCGGGTGTCGTTTGCCACCAGTGGACACAGAGGTTTTCGCGGGCGACTATCTTCGTTGGCCCACTTTCAGAGACCTGTTCACGGCGATTTACATACACAACTCTCGTATCACCCCGGTTGAGAAGTTGTTCCACCTCCTTTCCAAGACCAGTGGCGACGCGAATGCCATCGTGTCCAAGGCCCCCCTCACCAATGAAGGGTTCGCCTCAGCATGGCGAAGCCTCACCGAACGCTTCGAAAATCGACGGTTGCTGGTCAACAGCCAGTTAAAGATCCTCTTCAATATCCAGGCTGTGCCTCAGGAATCCGGAGTCGCGCTGAAGGATCTCCAGGGCACAATTCAAAGCTGCCTGGCAGCCTTAGAGATGTCTTCGATTCAAGTCGAAGCTTGGGATTGTATCCTGGTCTATATGGTGTCCACCAAGCTTCCCAAAATCACACTTTCGCTGTGGGAGCAATCCATCCACAATAAAGCCGAAATTCCAACATGGAAGGAGTTAGATGTCTTTTTGACAGAGCGTCATCGCACCCTGGAGGCCATCGACGACGTTAGGCCTAGCGGTTCCGGGCCAGTTCCGCCGAGATCGGCACCCACGAGCGCGCCAATTCGCAGGCTCAACTCGTACGAGACCCGAGTGGCTTCTGCCCCCAAGGGGTGCGATCTCTGTCCTGGCGAGAATCACCCTGCTCGATTATGTCCACGTTTTCTTGAAATGGATGTGAGTGGTCGCTCCGACTATATCAAGAGGAAGCAGCTCTGCCTAAACTGTTTCGCACGAGGGCATCAGCAACGGGACTGCACGAGTGCCCACAGCTGCTCTATCTGCCATAGCCGGCATCACACTCTTCTACACCGCGGTAACCCCTTCGCAGCCGCTCCAAGTCCGTCGGCGTCAACGAGACACCAACCCGCGTCCACTCCCAGCGGTTCCGGTGGCTCAGACGAACACTCTGACGTACAAGTGTGCTTCGCTTCTGGTTCGGGGGCCGTCCTATTGGGCACCGCCCTCATTAACGTGTGTCATCTCGGGTGCAACTTCCAAGCACGAGCCTTAATAGACTCAGGGTCCGAAGCGACTTTCATCACGGAAAGGCTGTTCAACTTGATTAAGCTCCCTTTCAAGACAATTCAAGCCCAAATCTCCGGCCTTAATCAGTCCATTTCTGCGCAGTCTACCAAATTATGCCACTTTTCAATTCGGTCACCTGCCAGACCCGGGTTACAATTAGAGACTGCAGCATATGTGCTGCCGCAACTGGCTGGCACCCTGCCATCGTACCCGATTCCGCGAGATCTTCTAAAGGGGCAGCCCGACGTCCCCTTGGCAGACCCCAAGTTCTTCGAGAGCTCCCAAATTGACGTACTGATAGGAGCCGATATTCTGCCGTCTATCCTCCTTGGCAACTTCAAAACTAACATCTGCGGGTCGCTTCTCGGACAGGAGACTATTTTTGGATGGGTGCTGACAGGCCCTTTGTCTCCTGCCACCCCCCGCAGTGTGAGTGCCTTCTCCACACGAGTGGCTTGCAGACAAGACGATTCGCTGGACCAGCTTCTCACAAAATTCTGGGAGCTGGAGGAAAGCCCCACACGTATCGTCCCGGAAGCTGATGAGGTCTGCGAGCGCAATTTTGTCCAGACTACTCTGAGGAATGAGGGTGGCAAGTATGTCGTGACGCTCCCCCTGCGTGACCCCGAGCACATGGGTTCCGAACTAGCGTCCTCACGATCGCTCGCCCTGGCCCAGTTCCTGCGTAACGAGCAACGCCTTAAAAAAGACCCCCCCCTAAAGGCCCAGTATGACGCAGTAATTCAAGAATACCTCGACTTGGGTCACATGAAAGAAGTTTCTCCAACAAGCCATTCAGCTTCCTACTATCTTCCGCACCATGCGGTGTTCAAACCCGACAGTACGACCACCAAGGTCCGGGTAGTATTTAATGCGTCTAGCCCTTCCGCAAACGGAACCAGTCTGAATGACATTTATTATGCAGGCCCGGTCCTGCAGTCCGACTTGACCATTCAGATCCTAAAGTGGCGGTACTTTAAGTTTGTATTCAATGCTGACATCGAGAAGATGTATAGACAGATTTGGGTAAACCCTAAACACACTTCTCTCCAACGCATCCTATTTCGCGGCCCCGATGGGAACATCCGCGACTACGAGCTAAAAACCGTCACCTTTGGAGTCAATTGCGCCCCTTTCCTTGCGATTCGTGTCCTGCAACAACTCGCTGACGACGAAGAGTCGAGGTATCCGCAGGCCAGTCAAATTATCCGACAATTTATGTATGTTGACGACGTTCTAGCAGGGGCAGACTCCAAAATTGAGGCGCAGAAGGCAGTCCGCGAGCTGGAGGGGGCCCTGGGTTCGGCAGGGTTCCCACTCAGAAAATGGACTTCCAATTGCAAGGCGATTCTGGCCGACATTCCGAGCGACCATCTCCTCCGGGCCGATTTCCTGGAGATAGACGCTGACAGCACAGCCAAGACTCTTGGAATACGATGGAGAGCGACGACAGACGAGTTCTATTTCATTCCGCCGGAACTGACCACGGGGTCGTCCTTCACGAAACGCCAGGCCCTATCCCAGATTGCCAAGTTGTTCGATCCAGCGGGCTGGCTCGCCCCTTTTATTGTCCGGGCGAAGATGTTCATGCAGGACATTTGGCTCCAGGCATTAGGTTGGGATGACGTCCTCCCTCGCGATCTCTCTCAACGATGGGTGGATTTCCTAGGGAGTTACTCCGCGCTCGACCAAATCCGCATCCCTCGATGGGTCGCGTTCCGACCACATCTGAACATCGAGCACCATGGGTTCTGCGATGCTTCGGAAAAGGCATACGGGGCCGCCATTTATGTCCGCGTAGAGGTTGGGTCCACGGTTATGGCGAACCTGCTAACGGCAAGGACGCGAGTGGCCCCAATCAGAACGGTGTCACTCCCTCGGTTGGAGTTGTGCGGGGCCTTATTGTTATCCGAAATGGCAAGTGCCGTTCTCCCCAAAATGCCAGGGCCGCCAGTCACCCTACACTGATGGACCGACTCGACAATTGTCCTCGCCTGGTTGCAGAAACCAGCGTGTCACTGGACAACGTTCGTGGCCAATCGGGTGACAAGGATTACCCAGCTGACCGAGGTGGAGAGATGGACACATGTTCGCTCCGATCAGAACCCAGCGGATCTCGCCAGCCGGGGGGTAACGCTCCAAGATCTCGCGGTCAGTCAATTGTGGTGGCACGGCCCCGCCTGGATGCAGAGGCCTCGCTCCGAGTGGCCCACTCGAAGCAGTGATTCTCCCGTGACTGAGCTCGAGAAGCGAGCCGTCAAGGTCCACGCCACGAAGGCTCCCCCCGAAGATATTCTTGAGCGGTTCTTCACTCTCGATAAGGCATTACGGGTCTTCGCCTATGTCCATCGCTTCATTCAGCGCACTCGGGGGAACAAAGTTCCCCCCGAGGATTCCCTGACAACCACTGAGATTGCGGCGGCCGAACGCCTCCTGGTGGCCGCCACGCAACGCCACGTTTTTTTCTCCGAGAGTACATGCTTAAGCCAAGGGCGTCCACTACCAGCAGCCAGTCCCATGCTAAATTTGACCCCTTTTCTTGATTCGCAGGGGCTCATGAGAGCCTGCGGGCGGGTCACGGCCTCAGAAACTCTCCAATATGACGAGCGCCACCCTATAATCCTTCCGTACAACTGCCATCTGTCTCGCCTTCTTGTCCACTTTACGCATCGCATAACGCTGCACGGCGGTAATCAGCTGACCATTCGTCTGATCCGTTCCAAATTCTGGATTCCTAGGGTGAGGAATTTGGTCAAGTCAGTTATCCATTCGTGCAAGGTGTGCGTCATCCACAAGAAGAAGGTGCAGACGCAACTCATGGGAGAGCTGCCGAAGGAGAGGACATCGTTCTCTCGTCCCTTCACCTACACCGGCATGGACTACGCCGGCCCCTTCGACATCAAGAATTACACGGGCCGAGCCTGTCTGATTACGAAGGGGTATGTGCTAGTGTTCGTGTGCTTTGCCACGAAGGCCAGACCGAGAAATTTCTCGCTGCTTTCGCACGTTTCGTGTCCCGCAGAGGATGCCCCCGCCAAGTTCAATCGGACAACGGGAAGACCTTTGTAGGGGCGGCTGCCCTACTCTCCCGCGATTTTCTCCAAAGCATGAAAGAAGCGGTGACAAGCGCCTATTGCCATCAACAGCTCCTCTGGCATTTCATTCCTCCGGGGGCCCCCCACATGGGAGGCCTGTGGGAAGCAGGCGTCAAGAGCTTTAAGACCTTGTTCTATAAGTCCACGGCCACACGGAAGTACACCTTTGAAGAACTGGCCACGCTCCTGGCAAGAATCGAGGCATGCCTGAATTCGCGCCCGATCGCTCCCATGTCCGAAGACCCCGCCGACTTGTTGGATCTTACTCCGGGACATTTTCTTGTTGGAGGGCCCCTCCTCGCCACGGCGGAACCCGAAGTGAAGGGGGCCACAACGTCCATGGTCAACCGGTGGCAGCACTTGAAGGCTCTCCAGCAACAGTTCCGACTGCGATGGAAGGAAGAGTACCTCAAGGAACTCCACAAACGGAATAAGTGGCGGGCCCCCTCAAGAGACCTTCGTGTCGGGGACATGGTGGTTGTTAAAGAAGACAACCTTCCGTCCAATGAATGGCGTTTAGGGAGAATGGACGCAGTATTTCCAGGATCCGACGGCCGTGTTCGTGTGGTCGACATCCGCACTGCACGGGGACTCCTTAAGCGCCCTGTGGCAAAGGCTGTCCTCCTTCCGATGGACGCGCCCGCCTGCCCACAATAGTCCCAATGGTCCGACGTCATGTGTTGTCCCGTAGTTACAATCCGTAGTTCTAACAAATTCGCATTTACACTCATTTCCGTTATTTTTTTGTCATTCCGGCAGTCAGACCCAGCACGATGTCTCCGCGTCCACGCACCGCTATCGCACAAGAGGGCAGATGTACTCGAGGTACTTTGTCCTACCGTTGCCGAGTCTGCCGGGGGATCCACCCACTGCGAAAATGCCGCCGTTTTTTGCACCTGAGCGCTGAGAAGCGGCTTCGGGCAGTACTGGCTAACCGCTACTGTCCGAGCTGTCTGGCCGACGAGCATTCGGACGGAGCATGCCGGCGAGGGGATTGCTGCAAAACGTGCGGCCAGGACCATCACACCCTGCTCCACCTATCCGAGCGACCATTGTCGACGCGACGGCCTCGGCAGAATGCGCGCCGGTCTCGGGACGCCGTCGCCCCTTCTCGGCAACCGGCAGCAGCACCCCGGACGCCCTCCGCCACTCCACGGTCGACTCCCGCCCGTCCACCAACGTCCGACACCCGCCAGGGGCGCCTGCAAGGTGCAGCCTCAGCGCCGACGCTGTCATCGCTGCTGCAGCGACACAGCGTCAACGTCCTTCCGACTGCGCTGGTACGGTTGGACACCGGAGCGCGCATTTTCGACACCGCCGCGCTCATCGACCCGTGCACGCCTACGAGCTGCATCGACGCGTCTCTGGCGGCCAGCCTCCGTCTACCCACCACTGACGTTGGCGGCGAGCAAATTTGTTCGGCCACGGTGGGCTCCAAGACGGACCGGAATATCCGTTTCGACGTGGTGTTCCGGGTCGAGCCTCACGTGCGCATCCGCACTCCAATCCGAGAGCTAAGCGAGATGGTGCGAGCCCATTTCCGCGACATCACTCTGGCCGACGACCGCTTCTACCTTCCGGCCACCATCTCCGTGGTCCTGGGCGCGGACATGTACCCACGGGTGATGCAGCCCGGTTTCCTAAAGATCCAGGATGGACTGCCAGTGGCCCAAAGCACCGTCTTCGGCTGGGTCGTGTCGGGGGCCTGCCATCAGCCATAGCTGCAACGACCCTGTTGCAATCCGAGCGATTGCAAGGGGGGCATTGTGCCGCCTCGGTTCAGGAGCGAGCTTTCGGTCCCCCGCCTTGCGCTCACACTCCGAGCACCACCGATCTCCCGCTCTCGCTTTCTGTCCCCCGCCTTGCGCTCACACTCCGAGCACCACCGATCTCCCGCTCTCGCTTTAACGAGGCAAAGCGAGCGGGAGCTCGGCTTTATGTTAAGTTATGTTAAGCCAGTCTTATGTATGAAGCCGAATAAAGCTGACGCTACCCCACGACGCCCCCGCTATATTTTCTCATTTTCGAACTCCGAGGGGTTATTGCACCGTTTTACGACGTGGGACATATTGGCCAATTCTAAGGATTCACCTGGCAGGATTCGCCCCCCAACAGCCTTGGCTCTATTCACCATAGATGTCCAAGCGCACAACCGGACAACCAAATCATCAACTGAATTACTGCTTTTCAGCGTATAAGTTGGAAGCTTGGAACGACACGGGAGAATTTCATTAGCTTGCATTTAGAGCCGTTTATGTTTAAAAAGTTTACGCGGCACAATGTTTGAAAATTATTAAGATCTGTTTGTAATTCCGACTGGCAGGCGACGTCCTTGTACTGCACGGAGTAAGTCAATACTTGGGCAGGTCATCTATCTTCATATCTTATATATATATAAAAGAAAGTCGTGTTAGTTACTCCACTTATAACTCAAGAACGGCTGAACCGATTTAGCTGAAAATTGGCAGGGAGGTAGTTTAGAGCCAGGAGAAGGACATAGGATACTTTTTATCCTGTTCGACAGCATTTCCGTGTGACTTGACATGAAACGTCAGTCATTATAAAACGTGGTATAACAAAAAAGAATCGGACTTGGAATAAGAAAACGCAAATGACAGCTATGTAATTGACGTATAATGACAGATATGTAATGACGTATGGATGACAATTTGATATTTGTAAGAAATCAATAATAAAACTATTTCTATTTCTATTAAATAAATAATTAACAACTATAATGTAATGATAGTGCCATTGCCCATTCGTAAAAAGTGAAGTGAACTATAAAACTCGGTATGGTTGAAAATTTGAGTTTTTAGGTGAAGTGAAGTTTAATTAGTAAAATGCCGCGACCAAGACGATCGAATCTTTCCCGACAAACCCGTGATGCACGAAGAATAAGAAATACTGCAAATGAAAGGACTGAAGAAGAACAAGAAATTGCACGTGAACAGCGCCGCGATAGTATGGCTCGACTTAGTGCTTCTCAATCACGAGAGCAAAGTGAAGCTGCCCGTGAAACAGCTCGTTTGGCAATGCAAAATCGTCGAGCGAACAACAGAGGTCAACAAAAGATAATTTGCGACGCAGAACAAGATATTTATCAAGTGCTGATTTGAATCGAGCAGCGTTTCAATACGATTGCAGCAACCTGAGCCATTGTATTCATTGCTTTGCGGCGAAACACAAGAATCACGCCACTTTCTTGCAAATACACAAAAATACAATGGTTGTTTCCAGATGACGTCATTTGGGGCAGATATTATCGAAGAACGAGGATTTAATCCAACATTTAAGGTATTTATTTTTGTACTTATATAGATGTAATTAAAGAATAACTTACTTTATCTATTGGTACCTATGTAGTATATTTGTTAATTCTGAACTCTACTCTCCGACCAAAAAAGGGTTTATAACACAGTTAATACTGTCTGGTTTTTATTTTGTAGATACAAGGACAGATTCATCATCGAATTGGATCATTACTACCTTTCGAAGATACACAGAATAAATTTTTACAAATATATTTCATGGGCAACATGGAAGAACAACTTGATCGACGTCTAGAGATCAATGTAGGCATGAAGCGAGCAATTCTTCAAGACTTGCAGTGTCTGCTTCATGAACATCATGCGTTGGTCAGGTTGTTTAAGAATGCTTTAGAGCGCATGCCAAGTGATGACTATAAAGTTGTCATCAAAGCAGATAAACGACCATCTGGAACACACGAAAGGATATTTAATGCTCCAACAGTAGACGAAGTTGCCATCCTGATTGTTGGTGAACAATTGGAAAAACGTGATATTGTGCTCACACGTCGCGATAATGGTCAACTGCAAAAAATATCTGAAACTCATCGATCATATGACACATTGCAATACCCGCTGATGTTTTGGCAAGGAGAAGATGGATATTATTTTAATATTAAAATGAAAAATCCATTGAATGGTGAGTATCAGTATCATAATTTATTTCATTTATTTGTGAAAGACACTGATTTAAAATAATACTTATTAAAAAATGGTTAATGTCTTTATTGTTTGCCTTTCAAATTTGCCTTTGAAATGGTTAATTATCAAATTTTTAATTTCAGGTGAAGAAACTACAAAGAAAGTTAGCTCAATGAATTATTACGCATATCGTTTGATGATTCGTCAAAATGCTGACAACTATTTGCTAAGGTTTCGTCGATCGTTTCAGCAGTATTGCGTTGACATGTATGTAAAAATAGAAACGGAACGTTTAACATTCATTAGGTTGAACCAAGCCAAACTGCGTTCTGAGGAGTACATCCATTTACGTGATGTAGTTAGTTCTGAAGGAAATGCAGCTAATATTGGTCGATTAACTATTCTGCCGGCGACATATATTGGTAGTCCACGTCATATGCATGAATATGCACAAGATGCAATGATATATGTTCGTCATTACGGTCGGAACAAAGTTCGCCGGGTTAGCTAGTTTATAAATAATGGGAACAATAAGAGACCCAAATGGCTCCCTTGCGGGACGCCAGAAGTAACCCTTAGAATATTAAATAAATTATTCTTAAATAGGACCTTTTGCGTCCTGCCATTCAGATAACTTGAGATCCCATTAAGAAGATCAACTGGAAAACCCATTAAAACGAGTTTCCTAACGAGGAGAGAATGATTAACAGAGTAAAATGCTTTCCTAAAATCAGTATAGATTACGCCTGTCAGAAAATTATAGTGGAAGTCCTTTATAATAGAAGAAGAAAGCTGCAAAAGGTTTGTTGTTGTTGATCGTATAATAAAACCTTGTTGACATGGAGAAATTACTGATCGACAATGATCCTGCAAATGGGGAGTAATTATATTTTCGAAAAGTTTTGGGATAGCCGAAAACTTAGGAATATTCGGGCACCGAATCTTTCCAAAACGCTCGATCTCAGCACTCTTGGAATTAATGCTGGGGTCGAAGGCTGTGCCAAGGGAGGCTGCTGCTGAGTACCCGTCGCGAGTTTTTGGGATCCGCCTACTTGCTGCCCACCAGTTGCTGTTTTTTACGCCTCATTTAATAGCGCAAAGCTATTAAATTGGCTATCCAGCGCCATGAACACATCATGAGTTTTGCGAAAACTCGATATGTCCTCAAAACCGCCCTTGGTTTGCCGCACGAAGAACAAAATCTCCTTCAACAGTGGCAAAGCAGACAATTTCGAATTCATAATTGGGACTTACCACTGTACTTAAACGTTTGGAGATAAGCGAGAGAGCGATAGATAAGATAAGCGGCACAAAAAGAGCGGGGGTGCTGGAGAGCGTGGGTGCTAGCAGGCAACGCTTAGCTGTTGCAGACAACGACTAAACAGGGAAGGCATTGAGAGGAATGCAAAAGAGTGCAAAGACAAGCACAACCAGCACATTTTCAAATTGAAAAATAAACTCAAGTAAATACTCGAATAAAATGGCTGCATGCATACGCGAAGTGAACGGCAAGTTATTAAATACAAGATAGAAGATTTAAATTGAAACCCCGTTGGTTTATACAAAAATTTAAACACAAATCGAGAGCGCAATAAAAAAAACACGTCCGTTCACTTGGAAAGATGAAATCAATTAATAACTAATGAATACTCCCAGCCATGCTAGGGATATAAAAAAACTGCTATACCCATACATCAGAAACGATGTGAGAAGACTACTGTCAAACACTAAGCATGCCTACACAATGAGGAAGTGTCGAAGACTTTGTAGACATATTCGGAGCATTTAACAACGTAAGCAATGACGCAATAATAGACCTCCTAGGAGGGACAAGCACGCACCCTGCCATCAACTTCTGGATAAGAAATCTACCAAGTTGTAGGCGGGTACAAGCTGATTGGGGTACTGCTTCCATGGTGAAAGGATCGCACAGAGTCTGTTCATCGACCCTCACCTCGATAAAACAATCAACAACAGAGATATGTGAGTGGGCCAACTAGGTAGGAATCCCTATCAACGTGGCCAAAAAGTCAAATACCTCGTCATTGTACTAGACAACAAACTGACATGAAAACCTAATGTACTAGCAAGGGTGATAAAGGCCACCATAGAGTTATTCGCATCCATGAAGATGCTTAGTAGCGCATTGGGGCTTTCACCCCTTTTGATGCACTGGGTATATTTATCGGTGGTGCGTCCGACACTGCCTTATGGAGTCTTAACATAGTGTGGTGGCAAGCCATGAAAAGGAATACATACAAGAAGCTTATGGAGACAACCCAGCTACAGGCACCACTCTGCATTTTAGGGCCGCTAATGGAAATCGCTGTTGGAAGACGATGGGAGAAAAGATGGGGTTGCAATTTATCTGTTTGTCCATTTAGAGATAGTTCCATCCTTATCTAAGGACTCATTCCTGTTGCCTCCGAAAGTGTTCACCGCTCGCCGAAGTGTACCTGTTAAGATGCTGTCAGACAGCGGAAGATACTTTCGCAGTGCTAGCAAAGTGCTTGAGATAGAGATCGAACGCATATTAACGGCGGATGTGGAATTGGCGGATCCTAGGAACGCGTGGTGCGTTTAACAAAGTCAATCCTGACAGAAATTTCGGCAAATGATGGTTTGTGAGAAAGGTGTGACCCTCAGATGATACCGAATGTACGTTAAACTCAAATCCTTTGACGTACATTCCGCTGGAATCCGAGAATTCCGAAGCCCTGACGACGAATCACTTCTTGGTCTGAAACTCAAGTGGGCTACGCGAACAAGCCACAATGCAATGCACTGGACCTGGATTGGCAAAAAATTTCCTGATAGATGGCTAATTAGCGGACCGATTCTGGAAAAGATAAATTCGAGAGTATCTATCCACGCCCACAAGACGCTCAAAATGGTACCAGTCAAATCCCAAGCCAATTGCTGTGAACGACGTAGTTATTATCGTGAATGAGACGAGCAAGCGGAACTTCTGGCCGAAAGGAATCGTTGTGGATTTTCACTGTGGAAAGGATGGGCAAGTATGGAGTGCTGTAGTGCGTAGAACTGGAGGATTCATAACCCGTCCTTTGGTAAAGTTGCCTAAATTGGACATCTTCGGGAATGGTAATACTCAGAGTAGATGCGCAAAAGAATTATATAACCCTGATTTACGAGAATGATAATATAGTATGTAAGCGTCATTGTGCAATTGAAGAGCGGCAAAACTACAAGTGTAAGAACCTAAATAGTGTAAAATCGTATTATTTCATAACGAGTTTAATTAACCAGATAATCGATTTATGTGGAAAGCTTTTGGACCCATTGTTACATTACAAAATGAAAACATGGACATGATTGTATATTTTCAAATGTTGTTCTTACTATCTTCTATACACCATGAACATGTTTCTTGACTCCACAAGTATTTCTAAATCCTCTTTTGAAATGACATTTGCATATTTATTAAGGAATATGGAAATGACATTTAGCAAAGAAGAAGAATAATGCTGCATATAATAGATGTTATTAAAATCATGCATTTCATAAACTTTCTCACTCAAGTGTCAAAATGTGAGGGAATGATGAAGTTTGCAACGCAGTGAAGGAGTCATCTCCGACTATATAAAGTATATACATTCTATATCAGCATCAATAGCTGTGCCGATCTAGCCGTCTGTCGGAAAAACGGATAGGAAAATTTTTAGAAAAAAAAATGTATAAATTTTCCTGTTTTCAACAGATTTTCATTAAATTTGATATATAGTATTTTTTTGTATTATTCTAGAATTTCGATTTACATTTTATGAAAATCTGACTACTATATGATATAGCTGCCATATAAACTATCATTAAATATAGAGGAAAATGCCAAACTATGAATGTAAAACTGTAACTGAACAACTGTAGATATACAGGTGACTGTAATGAAAGTAGGAATTACATTCTTGATTTTTAACAGAAATGTATATAATTTATATTGTATTAATTATTAATGATCGATTACCAATCTGCAAGGGTATACAAACTTCAGCGTGCTCAAAATAGCTTGCTTTTTTGTTAGAGAATGACATCCGAAAACCCTCCAGCTGAACCCTTCACGAGGGCCTCAGTCCGGGGTAATGCAGTCTCTACCTTAGGCTTCGATTAAATTCTTGGTTCCTGGCGGCAGGCATACAACGCAAGTGGGTGGTTCCCCGGAAAACTAAGCCGTTTATAAGGAAAATTGACCAAACAGGGAAATCAATCTAATACACTGGGGGTACATATTGGTGGTGCGTCAGACACTGCTGTACGGAAGCTTAGTGCGGTGGCAAGCCATGAAATAGAAAACATACAAAAAGCTTATGGAGAGAACCCAGCGGCAGGCACTGCTCAGCATATAAGTATTAGAAACCATAATTGGAATTTATCATTAAATTTTTAGTTAATAATTGTACTAGTTTATGTTTACAATTTAATATGACTTTTTTGAAATCTTCAGCAAATCCCAATATATTTTTAAGGGGTAGTTGAAGTTGGGTTGAAGTGAGCCGAAATGTTAAAGTTGATTCCTCCACTTCCACTTTTTTAATGTAGAAGTAACAACAGTAAAACTTGTTCTATCTATCTCAACACCATTTATTAAAAAGTAGGCAATACAAGATTAAGGTTTTCCTAGTCGATCCGTAGCTCGCATGCTTCAGCAAATGTCGCAGACATCGACATCGGCTTAGTACAAGAGCCATGGACTAGGGACGGGCAAATCTCTGGCATGGTCATAAAAGGATACACAACTCAGATCTAGCAACGGCCAGGTTTGGAGCAGCGGACGGGACAGCCTCCGGTTACATGGCCCACGACGAACCGGCTCCCTCTTTACCGTTCATCAAGGGTGAAGCAGTGGGCCGAGGAGACTAAGAGGACGGGTGTAACGCCAACGCCAGTGACACTCTATGGGGAAAAGAGGAAAAAAAAATGTGACAAAAAGTGAAATTCAAGGCCGGGAAAAGGTGTTAGGCCTAACTCCCCAAATTGAGCACAGCGATTATAAGGTAGGAAAATAGAGGTTTTCAACACAACAACAACAAGGAGACTCACGTACTCAAAGAAGACTTACCAAAAATTGTGGAGAAAAGAGCTAAGCTAACTCAGAAAAAAGGTTAGAAAGGCCTTTAATACAAGCTACGAAGCCAAAGAAAAGGATAGCCAAAAAAAGGATATACGCAGCCAATAAGTGCTCTTGGAGCAGATACTGCAAATCGTTAGAAGGAATAAAAGATACGGCTAGGTTGAGCAAAATACTAGCAAGAGGGCGAGCTAGTCCCAAACTTATAAGCACGCCTGACGTCACAGGAATAACGTCAGCAGAAGAGTCACTAGAAATCATATTGCATACACACTTCTCAGGAAACCAGATAGAAGAACCTGGAACAACCGAAAACCAAAGGGCAGTCCAGCATACCACTTCGGTGGAAGGAAGCAAAAATAGTTTTAATATCCAAACATGGATGAAGAGTACACATCTAAGCCAAGGATTACATGCCGAATAGCCTGACCTTATTTCTCATGAAAACACTGGAACAAATACCACACAGGATGCACACTGGAAAGAGGGGAATTCTGTTACCACTGCTCTGGCTGATAAACATGAATAAAATGTTAAAATATCCCGATAACGAAGGAGTAAAAGTAGGAGTGATACTAGATGCAAAGCTGCCATAGCAACAAAATATCAACGAAATTATCAAGAAGCCAGCATTGCATTTTACTCCTGTAGGAAGATGTTCGTAAAAAACTGGGGCATCCACCCCAAGATAATAATATAGCTCTACACAGCGCTAGAATGGTGGCCAGCTTTAACTAAGCTCTATAAAATCCAGAAACTTACAAAGATTCAGAGTTAGGCATGCGCAGGTGGCACGGGTGGACTAAAATCATGCCCCACGGAAGCTTTGAATGTCAATCTAAACAGTGTCCCACTAAAACATTTTACAGGAACACAGCAGCCCAAAGCGCGGTACGATGGAAGGCAAGCCAGAGCTGGAAGATATACGATGCGATTCGGCAATCCAATACCACGATATAACCAACAAGGGAAGAATGGAGTGTACCCGAGCCAGATGAGTTATCATTTTAAACCAACGGCTCAAGAATGAGCTACGGGGTAGAGACCGGAATCTTCACTGAGTGCTGAGGAGTAGAAGAATCCTTTCACCTCCCAGCGTCAGAGACTGTGTTTGGGGCGGATGTTCTCGCAATATTGAAAGCTGTCTAAATCAGGGTAAGCATCTTCTCCGATAAAAAGCAGGCATCAAATCCCTCGAACAGCAAGGACTACATCAATACTAAAGGCTAAATGTAAATGCCTAACAGAGGACAACAGGATACAAATTGCTTGAACGGAATCCCGAGAAGGCTGACGAGATGGCCAGGAAAGGGTAAGAGAAAAGCTCTAAGCACAACAGACACTTTAGTCTCTCTGAACTCAGTCCAGACGAAAATTCATTTCGAATTCCTAGCCATCAAGGAGTCGTCGATGTATATAGTGAAGTATACACATATATCGAATGCCCACTGTACTTCATACATTGATTCATATATTTATTAAATCAATATAAACATAAATAAGGAGTCCCAGTCCGAATCCGATGGGGACTTACATGGGGAACGTGACCTGCACTCTTCGGACCTGAGTGAGTAGTGAAAGAGTGAAGTGGCTACTGTTCACAAAAGAAACCCCTCCGGCCTGGTAAACTGCCAAAAAACTTACAAGTGAGCTAGATTTCCTTGTATCAAGTCTCCAACAAAAAAGGCATACTCATTCAGAAATAATACAAAATGAAAATGATAAAAAAAATAAAAAAAAACCTCCATCCCCCAAGCAAATGCCTTTTAAACAGCGTGGCTTGCAAATACACTTGCATGGACTAGAAAAGCGACCTGTGCTATGACCAGCACCAACGCCGCTTGAACTCAAACGCCTCTTGCGCCTACGAAGGGAGCATAAGTGTGGCAGTTCCGGCGACGCCCAGCTGATGCGAAGGAAAGAAGAGTGGCAGAATAAATAAATAAGATATATATAATAATTATAGCTATACACATAAGTACAAAATTGTAAAAATCAATTTCTCAATTTTCAATTTCCAACACAAAAAAAATTTTTGTTTTAAATCCAATGCATAATAATTTATGAAACTTTACATGACTAAATTCTATACATATAAAAGGCAATCATTTGCAAAATGTTGGACGTCAAAGCAGTGGACTCCACTGCAAATGTCACAAATAAAGTAGAGTCACAAAAAATAGATATGGAAACTTCACTCTTTCGGAAGAGCACATTCAAGCAGTCTCCATTGAGCTATCTTCAAGAAGAGGGAGATTTAACGTTGCTTCGGTGTACTGCCCTTCTGCTATCAGGTGGACAGAAGCAGATATCATACTCTCCTCCTAACTCGATTTAAGTTCCTTGCAGGTAATTGGTATGCCAAACACAGATTGTGGGGCAACTGCAGAATGTGTGCCAGAGGCCGAACTCTCAGCTCTCTCGTGGCCAATGACAATGTCGATATTGTAGGAACTAAAGTAGCCACCTGCTACCCCTATCTACGCCACCTAGTGCAATCGACATTTCAAAAGACTTGAGACAACAGCAGGTCTCCGTTAGAGTGCTCACCGAGCTACCTTCTGACCACATTGCTCTTCCTGTTAAATGAAGAAGCTCAATTCTTTAAAAGAGTCCCCAAAATGCTGCCGGCTTATGCAAACCTTTAAGTCATTCATCTATGCACACACCGTGGTCAACTTGCAATAACCACCGGCAGCGATCTGGATGCTTATGTTGACAGCTTGACATCCACAATTACTAAAGCCCCCCAGCAAGATACGCCACCCGAGCGCCAATTTGGGTGCCCTCCGCACCCTTACTAACTCCGGAGGCAAGGGCACTGCTGGATCAAAAAAGACACCTCAGAAGGCAGTTTATTGTGTCAGGCGATCCAGCACCTAAGCAGCTAGTATCTGGCGTTACTAACAGACAGCGCAGGATGCTAGCGAAATCCCGTCAGAAGAACAATAATACCCTGGGTGGATGATAACGAGAGGAGTTAAAAGACAGCCGCTTGTCCAACTTCCAATATAGAGTCACTGTGGCCACTGGCTTAAGAATAACTCCGACAAAGCAAACACTTTTTTTTAACTTCCAAAAGCGTCACACCGCGGAGAAGTTGAAAATTTTTTAAGCGCCCCCATCCAGCCAGCCTGCTCTATTAGACACGCCACGCCGTTGGAGTTAAAGGCGCTTTATATTAAAAGACTCCTGGACCCGATGGCATCGACAATCGAGCGTCAAAGGCTCTTCCACGTAAAGGAGTAAAGTATCGCCATACTAAGCCTGGGGAAAGGCAGTGTAAGCAAGCTCAGATTATCATCATCACAAAACCAAGCAAGCCACCAACTATTATCGTTTTCTACCGCCCAATCAGCCTGCTATCCACTTTCTCGAAAGTGTTGGAGCGGATTCTTCTTAGTCGACTGTTTGAACTGCCTCAAGTAGAAGGTCATATATCTCAACTCTAGTTCAATTAACAATTCAATTAAAATTGTTTGCAGGGAGGCGATCTTGCCGCTAAAGATCCTTGTAATAGAAATAAGTCCCGCAACGCAGTCGGAAAAATATAAGCCGTAGGGATAAAAAAGAAAAAGTCGGGAGAGTCGTGGGGTTCGATTCGGTGAGTCAGCTTTATTTCGCTGCATACATAATACTAGAACTTAAGCATAAGGACCGCGATAGCTACTAGCTAGCACGAGCAGCCAAATTTGCTTGTTCGAAAAACCTCCTTTCAGCGTTTCCGTTGTTCGTTCTGACAGCACTAGCAATTGGTATATCTACCAGCAAATCAAAATCAATGCACGCAAAAAGAAAGAATTGTGTAAAGCTCTTAGTAAAATCATATGGAGTGTTTGCCTGTTCACAGCTGATGATCAGCTGATCGTAGAGCTTTAAAAAAGATTGGATAAATCTAATCAAAGCATCTGTTCATATCAGCGCTTTTTTAAATTTGAATTAAATACCGCTAGCGAGACCAAATCGCTCCTGTGGTAAGCCCACCTTGTAGGCCTCATCACAGGGTATGTACAGTATATGCCCGCTCAAAGTCCTCTTTTCATCTTCGAGCCGTCGGTGTATATTTTAAGGTATTGAACATGATCTTGAGCTGTTTTCCAGTCGGGACTCAGGACAATTTCTGGATATAATGTAGTCAGATATACTGCTTATGTCTCGACCAATTATACTTTGCCAAAATAATTGTAACGACATATTTCCTGCAGTCAGTTGCGAGTGGATATCGAGCGTATAAATTCCAATTAGGGTTTCTAATACTTATATGCTGAGCAGTGCCTGCCGCTGGATTCTCTCCATAAGCTTGTTGTATATTTTCTATTCCATGGCTTGTCACCACACTAAGTCTCCGTACAGCAGTGTCTAACGCACCACCGATTCCGATAGTCCGATTTTCATAAAATGTAAATAAAAATTCTAGAATAATATAAAAAAATACTATATATCAAATTTAATGAAAATCTGTTGAAAACTGGAAAAATTATAATTTTTATTCTAAAAATTTTCCGATTCATTTGTCCGACAGACGGACATGGCTGGATCAACTCAGCTATTGATGCTGATATAGAATGTATATACTTTATATAGTCGGAGATGACTCCTAACTGCGTTGCAAACTTCTGACTAAAATTATAATACCCTGCAAGGGTATAAAAATTATATATGGAAATAAGTTTCACAGGAGGGTGCCTGCGCACTCAACAAATCCCCCAAAATTTTTCATTTTTATGTAACTGAAAAATCGGTTAACTTGTTTTCATCATTCACTCACATTTTGAC